>JAGDYQ010000256.1:562563-705834 GCA_021962125.1 Bulinus truncatus
TCAGTTGTGTGTTTAGATAGGTATCAGACGGGCATTTTATAATATAATGATTTATTCAGAACTCATATCTAAAGCATGTTTTCGATTGTACGGATTCAACTAGGAGTTTAAGTGATTGTGTAATGCTTGTGTAATGCTTTGTGTAATGATTGTGTAATGCTTGTGTAATGATTGTGTAAGGCTTGTGTAATGATTGTGTAAAGCTTGTGTAATGATTGTGTAAAGCTTTGTGCAATGATTGTGTAAAGCTTTGTAATGATTGTGTAAGGGTTGTGTAATGATTGTGTAATGCTTGTGTAATGCTTGTGTAAAGCTTGTGTAATAGTTGTGTAAGGCTTGTGTAATGATTGTGTAATGATTGTGTAATGCGTGTGTAATGCGTGTGTAATGCTTGTGTAATGATTGTATAATGCTTGTGTAATGATTGTGTAATGTGTTAAGACATTCGTGTCTCGTTCTCCCTTCCCCCCTTCCGTAGTTGAAGGTTGGACGAGATTGTCTAGACAAGACTAAATAGACAGAAACACGACTAAGGGCGATGATCCAATTGTCTGCGCCAGACAGTCACAACACATTTACGCCAATGTTGACACTAATTTTAGTGTTTAGTTCTAAACACCGATACTGCCCCACCACCCCCCCCCCCAACAATGTCCATGTGAAGACTCAATCAACGTGAAGTTAGATTATTTTCTGTTTGGTGGATTCTTTACAGCTTACAATTACCACTGAACACTGTATAACGAGGAGGAGAAACCATAGAATAGATTTATCCTACAAAAGGCGCATCGCTATATAAACAGTCCTCTAATGATAACTTTTTTTTTTAAATGCTGCCAATTGTGTTATTTTCTTTTTAATAATGTAGTACTGTAGCACCAAAATATTGATACACTGTAACACAAAAACACAAGTATGGCGGCTTTCAGAAAACGTCATTTTTAAAAATTTATGGTGCACTTTATTTATGATTTATATTCAGTTATAAGAACTTTTTTTTTAAATATTGTAACAAACTGTAAAATATGGAGCTTGTTTGTACACCTAATACAGACGTAGATGTGCATTTGTTATTTTGATCATTATTATCCAAAGATATGCATGTATATTGTATATAGTAGACCTACAAGATAGACAATATGACTAGAAATAGCGTTTTGGTTTTGTTTTTGTTTTTTTTTCAGAGATGATGAAGTGACTAACGTTAATGAATGCTGCCATAATCACTGTTGTCATGGCAAAATATAAATATGTGCACATTTTTTGGTGACGTAGAGCTCAAAGATTTCCTAAAGAAATTCAGAAAGTTGGATTTGTATAAGCTATTATTTAGTTTCACTTTCTATGGTTTTGTGACTCACTTTTGGCACAGGGGTAGATAAAATAAAAACAATATTTACAAAAATGTTTTTTTTTAGAAATTAAGCTTACATATATACATGTATGTGTGTGTGTGTGTGTGTGTGTGTGTGTGTGTGTGTGTGTGTGTTAGTCTGGTTGTATAATTTGTATTAATCTTTATACAATTAAATCTGTCGGTTTTTTTTTGTTGTTGTTTTATTAAAGGTTTTTTTTTTTTTGTAAATAAGACTTGAAATTGGTTTGTACCTGAAACTTTTATTTCTAGGTTCAGCTCATGATAAACTGATACAAACATTTACACTAAAACTAAATCAAATAGTTTTTATACAGTTTTATTGTCAAGTGTTGTCTTAATTTACGTATGTCGGTGAATCAAAGTAAATGCATTCTTTTATGAAAAAAAATTAATAGCTGAAAAAATTAAATTTGTTTCAGCAATATCATCAAGCTCGATTTTTAAGTAAATGTTTAATATAATTTATGTAGGCCAGTGTACTTAATTTGCACCAAAGTACAATGTATCCTGATGGTCCATACAGGATGACCATTACCCACTTCCGTTTAAGAATTTAAATGAGCGATCTATATATATCTAATAATATAATAGCGATTTGGGTTCTGCGTTAAATCGAAAGTAAAGAATGAATACAACAGTATTCCAGTTCAAAATACAATCAAGAAAAAATCGGATCTGCCCGAAACCAAAAAATAACCTAGTCTGGCAATCAAGCCTAAGGGGATATAACTCTATGCAAAGATTTTGCAGGGTACAGCTATTTATATATATATTACAAATATCTACGTTGATGCCTTTTTTGTTTGATGAGCCCGATCTACCTATGTAATATTATAATCTTTGATATTAGACTCTAACATTTTGGGTTTGTCTTGCCATGAGCAGGGATAGATGCGGGATAACTGCAGGATGATAGGCCTACGTATGTATCGTCATTAGTCCTAGTTTGGTCTAATAATGAGTCTATCTGAGACTGTTGACGGTTTCCGATGAGAGGGACAGCAACTTAACAAAATCACAACAACGTGTTGCATAAGTAAAGTTCCCTTAGCCCTAAATGGCCATCAGGTGGCAGATGAAGTGTAGAGTTCATCTGTTTCTATAAACATGTCTTATAAAGGGAATTCATCTGTTTCTATAAACATGGCTTATTAAGGGAATTCATATGTTTCTATAAACATGGTTTATAAAGGGAATTCATCTGTTTCTATAAACATGGCTTATAAAGGGAATTCATCTGTTTCTATAAACATGGCTTATAAAGGGAATTCATCTGTTTCTATAAACATGGCTTATAAAGGGAATTCTTCTGTTTCTATAAACATGGCTTATAAAGGGATTGTGTGGTTAGCTCAGCGCCCAACCGCCTTTACTTCCTCCAACTCAAGTCAGCTGGGTGGACATGGGGCTTAAAAGAATTTAAATTAAATTATGTGAATTGAAATAACAGAATGATTTATCTCCCTCCACTCATTATGATCTCCTAGTATTAATATAAACTCCCATACACACATACACACATACACACATACATACATACATACATACACACATACACACATACATACATACACACATACACACATACACAGATACACACATACACACATACACACATACACACACAGTCCCAGATCCTAGTGTTGATCTACTTATTTCCAGAACTACGAGAACTATTCACCTCCAATTCGATTGAGATAAGTTATTGCACTTCATTTCCCGCTCGTCGAGAATTTAACAAGACGGCAAGTTTTTCCCTTGGGTAGACTTCCGTGCTTCCCCCCACCCCTATCCTCCTCCAGACAAGGGATCAACCCCACAAATTGTCATGAACGTAAACGGCCATTGAAAATAAAAATATCGCAAGTAAAAAGTGAAAGAAAAAAAAAACTTAGAGGCAGAGTCTTCTTAGTTCGGGGGGCGCGAGGGGGGTGTGGGAAAAGAATCTGTTGGGGGCCCATGCAGTATCAGATTTAGTCGTAATTAACAACCCGAATAAGACCCTCATGTTGGTGGGGATAATGTGCGGTTTGCCTATCAGTGTGAACGGCTCTTAAAATCAGTGGATACTATGAAAGTAATAATGAACTACATAACCAGTAATAATAAATTACATAACCAGTAATAATGAACTACATAACCAGTAATAATAAACTACATAACCAGTAATAATGAACTACATAAACAGTAATAATGAACTACATAACCAGTAATAATGAACTACATAACCAGTAATAATAAATTACATAACCAATAATAGTGAACTACATAACCAGTAATAATGAACTACATAACCAGTAATAATAAATTACATAACCAATAATAGTGAACTACATAACTAGTAATAGTGAACTACATAACCAGTAATAATGAAATACATAACCAGTAATAATGAACTACATAACCAGTAATAATGAACTACAAACCAGTAATAATGCACAAAATAATATTAAATCTGATCTCTAGCCTTTCTTGGTCTACAACAGACATTGAAAAACTACGGCCCACCCAATGTATAGCCCAATGTTTAGCCCAATGTTTAACCTAATGTATAGCCCAATGTCTAAGCTATTGTATAGCCCAATGTATAGCCTAATGTATAAGTCTTTCCAATTTTAGTGGCTGTTTAACTTTTAAAACATGTCTATTGTCTAACTGTTGTTCAATTTATTTCTGTACCATTACTATGTTTTGTTTAAGTTATACATTGACTATAAATACTTATCTGCCGATATTTCCTTCAATATATTACTTTCTAATACCCACTCGTGTACAGTGGTCCAGTGAATAACATATCACACGAAATGTTACATTTATTGCACTACATGTTTTATAAGTCAGATAAAAATTAACCACAATGTCTGATTTAAAAAAAAAACTATATCTGTTATTATGAAATACTAAGTATCAGATAACCGAAAGGAAAACAGGTGGAGTAATTTAGAAAATTTAGATAGATTTGATTGATAGACGGACAGATATACGGGAAAGACATATAGATAGATAGATAGATAGATAGATAGATAGATAGATAGATAGATAGATAGATAGATAGATAGATAGATAGATAGATAGATAGATAGATAGATAGATAGATAGATAGATAGATAGATAGATAGATAGATAGATAGATAGGTAGGTAGGTAGGTAGGTAGGTAGGTAGGTAGGTAAGTAGGTAGGTAGATAGATAGATAGATAGATAGATAGATAGATAGATAGATAGATAGATAGATAGATAGATAGATAGATAGATAGATAGATAGATAGATAGATAGATAGATAGATAGATAGATAGATAGATAGATAGATAGACAAAGGGAGTCTAATTGATAATAGGTGCTCAATACATTATTTTACATCTGCTAGTCTCCCTTGATGAAAAAAAAATTTCTTCCCTAGAATGCTGGCCATAGAGGCATAGACCATTAGACTTTACTCTGAAGAATGTATGTTTTACACTGTTGATGTTAACTTAAAATGGTTTCAACAATATGTGTTTACGTATTCACTAGTAAAACAGCGTCAAACATTGTTTTCCACCATTTTGTACGCTGACTAATGTGCCCGTCAGAATACATGTCCCGGCGCGTGTACCACCACAACCTTCCGCTGAGTCCCAACAGAGGCGTACCTAGGATGGAGGAGGATGGGGGTCCTAATTTGAAAGTCGTCCCCCCTCGGGCCAGAGCTTGAGGAGGGCCCCCAAAATGTTTTTTTTACATTAAATATTAAGTACAGTATCTCATGTCATGGTGTCGTATGTCAAAATGCAGGGGCCCCCAAAGAGGCCAAGCCCCCGGGGCCCCCAAAATCCCTAGGTTCGGCACGTTCAAAGTAAAGATGAAAAACAAACTAAGAAACGCTCAAGTGGTTTAAACATTTTAATTGCTGTTTTTAAATAGAGACAAACTACAATCATGTATGTGTGTGTGTGTGTGATATTTTAGCATCCAATGAAATTGATTTCTACACCAAGTTAAAAGTTTCTTGGTAATTATGTTAATACTGCAATAAAATTATTCATTATTTAGTGTATATATATCAACAACGTGAATTCATGAGGAAATTTTTTTTTTTTTTTTTAAATAATACTGTAATAAATCACCGGCTTCAGTTAAATATTTTATTTACATCATTTTAAATGTTTTAATGTTGCGTAAAATTAAAGAAAAGAGTATTACAAATATTTAAAATACAAAGAGATGGATGTCTTTTAATAAAAATATATTTTACTTTAGACGGGGGGGGGGGGGTTGTTCTAGTTTTAGACTTGGGAAATGAAGACCTAAGATGAACAGGAATTTTTATCATACAAAAATCACATCAAAATTTAAAAAGCTCTGTTAGTAGTTACTTGAAAATAAATGTTATGTTATTTTTCTTTTAATTAGTGTCGCACCTAGATATCGATACACAATAGCACAAATGGCGCCTATAGGTAATGTCCACTGACGGTGCTCATTCTGTATAAGTGCTAAGTGCTAAGTGCTAAGTGCTAAGATTCCACAATAAAAAAATAGATTCGCTAATTCAGTTTTTAGAAGTAGCCAGCACGCTTTTTCGATGTAACAACAGAATGTGTAATGAATGACTCAACATTGGAGTTTGGGCAATTCAGATATCTATTGCCAGACATTGAAATGTAAAATTTAATGAAATATTTAATGTCAAATAGAACGTTAGATTTTAAATTAAATTTTAGATGTAGCATTTGAAGCTTAAATGTTTTAGATATTTTAAATAAAAACTCAACTTTAATAAAAAATAGTACTATCACTTCAGATCATCTTACTAATATTATTCACTAGGCATAATGAGAAATTTTCGAAAATTGTAAAATGAACTCACTCTCCTAATAAAATGTTTAGTTTTTCCTATAAAGAGACCATTTCTGTTACACTGACAGTTAACAATATAAAAGCAGTTAACGAAATAAAATTATACATAAATCCAAAAAAAAATTCCTGAGAGTTCAATTTGATGTCTCAATATTATATGCGCTGTTTCTTGTGACGTAAAAAGTTGGGAATGAATTAGCAAGTATAAATAAAAATCATTACTGCAGAAAAATTATATGATGCTGTTAGAGATTACAGATGGGAACAGTTGAGTAATATCGATTTGTGTTTGCTGATATATCAAGGTATCAGCTCATCAGCGGGAGCTTTGATCAAACATGGATTTGAAAAGCAAAATTACGAACTGAGAAAGGGATTTGGCCGAACGTGTCTTTAAAGACCCGACATTCAGTTGTGCTAAAATATAAAGAACAAAAAATTTCTGATAAACTAATTGGGATGTTGTTGTTGCTGATGTTGTTTTGAATTATGTTTAAATAATGATAAAAGATTCTGATTATTTATATTTGTGTGTACAGCCTCTGTCTTCTGTGACGTCGGTAAGCGAAGAATCCAATGCCGAACGCTGCGAGGACGACAACCACCGTGCCTACAACTGCCACGCCTACGATTGAACTGGGGGAGCCCTCGCCGACGTTGCTGTCCGGTGAGTCCGGCTCGACGGCGTCGAACTTGAGCCCTTCCGCCTTGGCGACGGTGCTGAGATCGCTGTAGAAGTCGCCCAGCAGTGGAGTTAAGCTCGAGCTTGAGCTCTCCGAGGAGGAGATGATTTCAGCGTAGTTGAGTTCATCCCCCGTCCTGTTCTGATAGGTGGACGACACTCTCTCGAAAGCTGCGAGAACTAATGATTTCACCTTCTCCTTCTCGTTCAGGTACAGCGCTTTCACGTTGTGTACCTCCCGCAGCAGATTTGTGTACTCTGTTAGGTCGATGGATATCTTTGACACGTCCACGGCTTCATCCACAGATTTTTGCAGGTTGTCCGCGATGTCAATCAATGCGTCTCTAATTCTTTGAAACTGCTGTTTCCAGAGCCTCAGCTTCTGAATGCTGGGGTCGAATTCCTTCAGCAAGTTTTCAATCAGCAAGTCAAACAGGGCGTCTTTTCCCGAAAGGCTTATCTCAGAGGCGTTGCTGGTCACCATGGAATTAATGGCTGCGTCGATGACGTCACGCAGCACACGGCCATCTGATGTCTCGTTGGAAAGAAGGTCGGTTGGTGTATCGATCACTTCAGTTTCTAGAACCAAGTTTGAGATGACCTCCCTTATCTTTTGCACTTGCTCCTGGACTTTGGCTTTCACTTCATTTTCTAGAGCCGAAATTCGATTAGCTAAGTCAGACTCCAGCTGCTTCACTCTGTCTAAGATCTCCACAACAGATGATTCCTCAATGCTTTCTTCTTCGGCGGTCGTGACCTCGACACTAGCAGCGGTGGTTTCGCCTTCCAATGACGGTGCTGGGGTCTCAGGGTTGACTACTTCTTCTGCCACTTCCTCTTTCAGCTCCTGAACAGCACCTTTAATATCACCAAACAGGTCAGAAAGTACTCGGGGCAGTTCGATGGTTCCGTTCAGGACACTCTCCAGAAATCCAAGATAACTAAAAGCGTTACCTGTTCTTCCCAAGTGTACAAGGGACATGTTGTGCAGCGTGGAAAGAATCTTGCGCTTCAGCTCCACCTTCTGCACAACAAAGCTCTTCTTTTTCTCCAGCATCTCCCTCAAGCTCGACTTGAAGGAATTCAACTTCTCGAAGCTGAAGGTGCTGCGCCACTTGCCGTCGACTATCTCGCGGCCGTGCAGGTTTTTCGCTTTCTCTTTCATCTCGCGTTCGGCGCTGACGAAACTTCGCCAAGAATCTTTCAAGCTGTCGATGTCCGACTGGAAGTTTCGCAGCAGTTTATGCAGAAGGAGGCAAACAACGTCCGCGTTGGCAGTGGACTTTGGCTCCGTTGTCCCGTTCACCTCGTTGTCCATGACGTTCTCTATCAGGGCCTCAAGCTCGTTGGACGTTTCCTTCTTGATCGTTTGATCCGTTCTGACGTTCCGTCTGTTTTCTACCCTCTCCTCAATCCCGTCGTCGTCTCTGTTCTCGGATCTGATTTTGTCGAGGGCTTTGCCAATGAGCTCCAGCTTCTCTTGCACCGACGCTTTGATAAATTCTTTCCTCCTCATGACACGGTCCAGGATTTTAGATTTCACGTCTTTCGCCAAACTTTCGATTTCCTTCGCCAGTGCTGCCTCTATTTTCGTGTACCGTTTTTTCTCTTCTTCAGACTCCGAGCTCTGCGATTCCTCAGTGCTGGACTTGGATGGCTCACCTCCATCTTTGTCTATCTTGTCAAATTTTTCTTTGATTTTGCTCATTACTGCCTCGCTGATTGTGTCCTTGACCTCATTCTTAATATCGCGCACATAATCGGCGATTTCTTTTCTGGCTTCTTTGAATTTCTCTTCAACTTTCTTGCGTTTGTCTTCATGATCTGTGTAGTAGATGTAAATAGATAATTAGGAAATTAGTTTCGTTTTTATATTATATCAATAAAAAAGCATCAGATATATAATGAAAGAGAGAGAGAGAGAGAGAGAGAGAGAGAGAGAGAGAGAGAGAGAGAGAGAGAGAGACTGTATAATTATAATTATTTTAGTAGTTATCAATATGTGTACTTTTAAGAGAATTATTTAATCTTTTGTACAGAATATATATATATAAAATCCTTCCTATATATATACATATATATCATGCATCTCTATTTAAAAGATCACTAATGATGACCTTAAAAAAGATGCCACCATTTTGTTATTTTCCTTTCTGGTGGTGTTGCACCTAAATATGGAAACACTTTAGCAAAATAACACAGACATGCGCATTCTGTATAATTTATATTGCTACGCATCGACATTTTTAATATTTGAATCCTGTAATAAAAAAAATAATCACAACATAAAAAAATACCATAAAGGATGAATACTTCACTTTACCTGTCTGATTATTAACCTACTGTGTTACTTAGTTTTGTCGCCATATACTGTATGAAGTATTGGGTGCTACTTAGTTTTGTCGCCATATACTGTATGAAGTATTGGGTGTTACTTAGTTTTGTCGCCATATGGTGTATGAAGTATTAGGTGAATTGGGTGCTGCTTAGTTTTGTCGCCATATACTGTATGAAGTATTGGGTGCTACTTAGTTTAGTCGCCATATACTGTATGAAGTATTGGGTGCTCTATACATTAGCGACGGGTGGATTCAGATATCTAATATATATATATGTACTCCACTCTTTAGTTAAAAAATTCATTTTTTTTTACAAACATTGTCCAACAGCCAATGAACTTAATGCAGGCTACCTCATTCTTTAACCAAAACAATTAATATTCCGTAGACAAAGAAAATTCATAACAACATGGCATTAAATCAATAAAAATATTACATAAATATCGTATGAACCAATGTAACAACCACACTCAGTCAAAATACTCTCAGTTAAATTTGTCAATATGTTATTTTGACATTTAATCAGTCACTAGTTGAGTGGGTTATCTAATTCTAAACGTTCTACGACAGGAGATCCTTACCTTTTCTGTTGTCTGATTTGTTATTGTTTATTTCTTTCTTGTCAGATGCCAGACTCGGTACAATTAGGGCCAGCACAATGCCAGACATCACAGCCAAGAAAACAAGCTTATTCATCATCTAGTTTTAAAAAAAATGAATTAATGAAATGAAGTCATTTATAAATTTTGTTTTGAAACTTGAATGCTATATATTTAATGAGTGTTTTGAGAAGACTTTATAATTATATTGGATTACTTGTTCTCGAACTGCTCTTTCGTTACCACCAAGTGATTTCAGTGGTGCAGTAAAAAGGGGGGTACATATGCAATTTCTGCCAAGTCTTGGAAGTTAATTCAAAACTTTGTTTAGCCATTTTAAACAATGTCGAGTCTTAAAAGTGAAAATCCTCAATAAAAAAAGTAAATTCGTAAATATAAGAACAGCGTGTAAGTAAGAAATTAATAAAGAAAGAAAGTGTTGTATCGTGCCACACCAACTTGCCTCTGTGCTGCAAAGTGGCAGAAAAAAAAATTGATAATTATTGTAATGCTTCGTTTTGATTTTAACATTGAGAGAATTAATTACTGCTTAAACAAATAATCCTAAGTTATTAGCGCTGACGAGTAAAACGTAATTTGTGATGTACATTAGGTAGGTGGCATAAATTAGCTCCCATATTTTTACCTAACGGTGTTTGGTTTGGTTTGGTTGGTTATTTTGGTTTGGTTTGGTTTGGTTGGTTTGGCTGATTTAGTTGGTTAGCGTTGACGGGTAAAATGTAATTTGTGATGCATGAAATGTAGGTCATTTCTGCACATTAGGTAGGTGGCGGTTTGAAATAATCCGGCCACCACATTGTTTGGCTTAGTTAACAATGATGAAAAATTCAAATCCCTAAAACTCTGAAATTACATTTGTATTTCTCAGTTATCAACCTTATTTATACATCAATATGTGAAATATTTGAGTACATTCAAATGCGCAATTTATTTACCTGAGCAAAAAATGTGGGGAAAACCTTACGAACTTCACTTGACGGGGTGCATTATTTTATAATGTGTATTTAATTGATGAGCTAGAATTAATTAGAGATATTCTGGTATATATTTCTTAAAAGTCCTCTTCGTGTTTTAGAATATATCTTTACCAGAAATTCGGCCATGTTTATAGACAATTCTGCGTATTTACTAACACTGACATTGTGATGGTTTTTGGCTTTAGATAAATTAATGCTAGAATATTTATTTATAAAATCTCGTAAAACTTATGTCAAATTTTGAAATTTCTATATTCCCTTATTTTAAAAAAAAAAACGAGTTTTCATCACATATTATAGTCTGACACAGAATTTCACAGTGGGCTTATTTGATAAGTATCGTATTGATTTTATTTTTTATTGCAATAGAAATAGCACTGCTCGAGACTCATCTCTAAGACTAGTATATGTATTCTCAAAATTACAATTTAAAAATATGCACAATGTACAGACTTAATTAGTAATTATATCAGACAACAGGACATCAAAACTAACCGTTTTCTTAAATATATTTTTTAATTTTGCAATAAATCTTAATCCTATCATTTATAATGCTAGTGCTAGCATAGACCTCGATCTGAAACATGTAGTGTAGTATTATCAATGCAAGGGAAGTAGCTCATTTATTAGTGTCATTCGTCATAGTTAAACACGGTTATGCCCCTTATTTAGTATGATGATAATTTTTTTTGTGCATTTTCGAAAAAAAATGCTCTATTGTCCCTGTTTTGTCTGTCTGCCCGTCATCACCCTAGATCTCAACAACCATAAGTCCTAGACCCATGATGTATATATCATTTTGTAGGTCTTGGCCTGCCATGTGTGCATCAAAAATCCATTTCGTGATCTGACCTCTGAGGGCCGAAAAAGGGGGCTTATTAAGTACCGTTTTTTACAATATAAGCTATATTAATAAAGGAGCGCCCAAGATCTCAGCAACCATAAGTCCTAGACCCATGATGTATATACGGCCGATAGGCTAGACCTGGCTCTGATTACACCTATTCTCAAGTAATGTATTAAATAAAGATTCTTTGACTTAAAACCAAACGTTTTTAATCAAAATTACCACAACTGTCTTGATTTGTTTATCACATTTAACATAGTCATATGTTTATCGCATGTAACATAGTTGTTAACCATCTGTAACATAGTTGTTTATCATATGTAACATAGTCATTTGCTTATCACATGTAACATAGTTGTTTATCATATGTAACACAGTCATTTGCTTATCACTTGTAACATAGTCAGTTTCTCAGACTTACTTATAACTGTTCAATCTGTCAGCAGATTTACTTTGTGAAAATAACAACTTTTAAGTTCCTCGGTTTAAAGATGTTCCAGTTGATGCTTGGCTCAGTAGAAAGTCTCCAATGAATATCCGTCCAATGGTCTTAACATTTTAAAACCAGTTTCTTTAAATAGAAACTACGTCACCTGTTTATTCCTACCATTAGAACGCTATATTCTATTGGATGTTACAGTTATCAAATAACCGTGGTGTAGGATAAATCACGTTCACTGCCATACGCGACTTAGAAGTTCAGCACAGTTTCCCATATTTTCAAAGTTTTGCATTAAAATGTAATCTTTGTTATGTTGTTTGTTAACAGAGTTTAAAAAAAAAAAAGGAGTTAACATGAAGATGAATCATCGCCCTTACATCCACTCATTTCACTGCCCCTCCCTTTACACAGGGCTGCAAATTTAGATATTTTTTATCCATATTTAGATAAGTTTTGATAAATCTAGACACAGTAAAATACTATTAATGAAATAATGTATCTGGATGATTTTATTTAGTTATTTGGATATAAAAATATTGATTATTTGCTAATATTTAGTGTAAGTCAGATATGTTTCATATATTTTTCTGTACTGGGAGACTCTAAGGCTGCGGTTCTTAAAGAGTGGTACGCGTACTCCGATGGGTACGAGGGAAGGTTATGCGGGCAGGCACGCCGAGAAGGGCGCCAGGGGGTGGGGGGGTCATTGCCAGGGGGGCCGCATCTGTAAGGGGGCCCGTCCGCCCCGACCATGTCAATTTTTTTCACGACTAATTGTTTATAAAGGGACCCGCAATGGTGTCCTGCCCTGGGGCCCTTGTTGGGCTCTCGGGGCCCCTGTATGCGGGGGTGGGGATACGCTGCGACATATAATTTTCATTTTAATCCACCAAGAAATTTAAAAGAAGGTCTCACCAGTTTGCTGTGTGACACATCACCAAACCACAAGTGCTCAGTTAGAAAGGTAACCACTTTCCAGGGGCGCCGAGAGCCAACAAGAGCCCCAGGGCAGGACATCATTGCGGGCCCCTAAATAAACAATGAGTAGTGAAAAAATTGACAAGGTCGGGGTTGCCGGGCCCCCTTACAGAAGCGGGACCCCTGGCAATGACCCCCCTGCCCCCCTCTAAGCGTGCCTGTCACTTTCAGTTAAGAAAATAGCTACTTTTTTTCGCTTGTAGGACGGGTGGCCGAGTGGTGTAGATACTCGACTGTCGACCTAAGAGTCCTGGGTTCGATCCTTGGGTGAGAACCATGGGGAATTTTTCAGGTGAAATTTGTTTCAAAGTCGTCCCACAAGTCCACCCCGGTTTTAAATGGGTACCTGACTTAAGTTGGGAAAGTAAAGGCGGCCGGGCGTTGTGCTAACCACACAATCCCTTCATATGCCGTGGTTACAGAAACAGATGAATTCTACACTTCATCTGCCCCGATGGCCCATTTGGGCTAAGGGAACTTTGCTTTTTATTCGCGTGAGGGCTACCTGCGGACATACTTTCACACCCTTTGGGGGGGGGGGGTACAGTCATGTAAAAGGTTGAGAGCAGCACAAACACCATCATTAACTTTTAAAAAAAAATGATTTATCAATACAGTTTTAACAAATACACAAAATTATATCGGTTTGCAGCGGTGTAGATTGAGGACGGGAGAGTCGGCCTCGGTTGGAACTTAATTAGCCGCCGCCAGGGGAGACATCTTCCATATTTAATGTGTGCTGCATTTTCATTGGCTGCCTAGAGCGCACCCTTCGCTGTTAGAGCTACAGTTAGTCCGTGGTCATTTTTTTATATAAAAAAAAAATATTTAAGTATAGGATAAATATATGCTTGTGAAAGGTAAATCGTTACGGCGTATTTCAATTTTACTGTCGTCATAAAAGCCCCCTTTTTTTTTGTTAATTTGCGTCAAGTTATAAAACATACACACGCAGATTACACACAAAGTCACGCATGTGTCCGAGAGTCTCCATCCACTGTATCCATTGGTCACGCGTTGATGTACATACTGCATCACTTGATTGTATTGTTGTTTTTTATTATCATAGCAACCTTCTCCAGTAATGTAGATAATCTGTGTATATAAAGTTGTAAACTATTATTCAAGAACTATTTTAAAAGTCTGAACTTTTATTTTAATTAAGCAGAGCCGTCTTGTGGAGTTCTGGTCCGAAAAGAAATTCAAGGCCACCATCAATACAGATTCCATCTAGAGATATCTTTAATAGTAACTGGAATTGAAAATTAAATAGCTTTTAATAAATAGATAAATACAAAAAATAGAATAGAATGCTTTGAAAAAAAAGTAAGAAAAAATATCAATAATATTGTATTATCAACACTTCTTGTAGAATTGTAGAAACAATATCAATAATATTGTATTATCAACACTTCTTGTAGAAATGTAGAAACAATATCAATAATATTGTATTATCAACACTTCTTGTAGAAATGTAGAAACAATATCAATAATATTGTATTATCAACACTTCTTGTAGAAATGTAGAAACAATATCAATAATATTGTATTATCAACACTTCTTGTAGAAATGTAGAAACAATATCAATAATATTGTATTATCAACACTTCTTGTAGAAATGTAAAAACAATATCAATAATATTGTATTATCAACACTTCTTGTAGAATTGTAGAAACAATATCAATAATATTGTATTATCAATACTTCTTGTAGAATTGTAGAAACAATATCAATAATATTGTATTATCAACACTTCTTGTAGAATTGTAGAAACAATATCAATAATATTGTATTATCAACACTTCTTGTAGAATTGTAGAAACAATATCAATAATATTGTATTATCAACAGTTCTTGTAGAATTGTAGAAACAAAGATTAATAAATCAGTGTGTTACTATTACTGCTTGTAAGCCACATCCCCGTGCTGGTTCATAAAAGCCCCTAACGAGCCATGGTAAGAAAGGCTCCGAAAAGTGTAGACTGGTTTTGCGGTTTTTCTCTTGACTTTAGGCGGTTTCAGTTGAACTTAGGCAATAGGATTTCGGCTGCTTCTAAAGTTGATGGAATAGGTTAAGTTAAAATAGAACAAATTATAATCATTGAGTTAAATTTTGTTTATATTTCACATATAATTGTAGTTAATAATCTTTTTTTTTTACGATTTTTTTTATTGGCTAAACTTTACTTATTATTTTAAATTTTCTTTCTCTCTAAGTAATTTTGTTCCTGACCTTCCTGGAGTCATCCTAGGCCGGCACGTCAGTGGATCCGACCCGTGCAACGTTCCCCTCCACTCACTCCCCCACATCAAGGACAATTGCACTTTATTTATGCCATTTCATTTTTTGATCATTCCATTCATCGATGTTTAGCACTCTTTGCCCATCCCAGGGTTAACACAATACATATTCGCTATTATTTAACCTAATTTATCTCAGTTACCCGTTTAAACCTGGCGAGACTTATGTTAATTCCCCGATCGGTAACTCTATCCCTTGACCATCAGCCCAATCTACCCCACCCCTTTTCCTCGTAAACTGAAATGTCATTTTACGAGTCAACATGTGACATTTTCCTCCCATTGATGTGTAGGCCCATAGTTGTGTAGGCCTATAGATGTGTAGGCCCATAGATGTGTAGGCCTATAGATGTGTAGGCCCATAGATGTGTAGGCCCATATATGTGTAGGCCTATAGATGTGTAGGCCCATAGATGTGTAGGCCCTATATATGTGTAGGCCTATAGATGTGTAGGCCCTATAGATGTGTAGGCCCATAGATGTGTAGGCCCATAGATGTGTATGCCTATAGATGTGTCGGCCTATGGATGTGTAGGCCTACATGTAGTGATACAGTGGTACCTGCCATATGGGTGTGATGATTCCGATAGGTTTGATGGTTGCGATGGCTATGATGGTTGTGATAGGTGTGATGTTTGTGATAGTTGTGATGGGTAAAATTGTTGTAATGGATGTGTTGGGTGCAGGCTTGCGGACCGGAGCCGAGGAGCCGGGAGCCGCTACTTTTTGCTGGAGCCGGAGCCGACAAAATCTGGCGGCTCTATGGCTGCCAAATGTTTTTTTTTTTACAGCAGAATTTTTTTTTTAGCTTTAAAAATCAAAATTTGTTTGATTGTTTGCCTCTACAATTTGAAATGTTTTTATTTTTACGAAAGCCACAACAGTAACAGCATTAAAATGATAGCGTGCACGCACATCACCACAAGAATTCTTTAACGGGGAATCGTTTTGTGTTCGTTTTAAATCCTTGTTTACCCTCCGAAATTTTTTAAAGGCAAGTTATTTTGTTATATATAAAGTTAAAACAGTTTTATTTCATAGAATAATTGTATCAATCATTTAAAATAAATTTTTACTAAGACGACAAATAGAACGCGTCATTTCGTATTATTATTTGACCGCGAATCAGACCCGTAGCGTGTGTGAGGGCCAGTGGGGCTTAGCCCCCCTTGCGTTTTGTCTGGCCCCCTCTGCTTATTTGCTCTACTTAGTAAAATGTATTACCTGCCCCCCCCAGCTATTGCCTGGCCCCTGTTGTAGAATGCCTGGCCCCTGCTGTAGAATTTTCACGCTACGGGGCTGCCGCGAATTTGTAATAGACTATAAACAAAATGGTCGCTTTCTGTATTTAACAATTTTATTATAAACAGAATATCTGAAATAGAGTAGATAAGTTTATAAGGCTGTGGCTATACGGACCCGGGTCCCAATAAAATCCGATTGTTATTCGGACCCGTGGCAAATATGCACTAAGCTTAGCTATATTTAAACTTTATTAGATGGAACCCGAAAAAATAATAATACAGAGTCCGCTTAGTGGAACCCTAAACACTGAGTAACGATTAAATCATACAATTCAAACAATTATAAAAAAAAACAAATAATAAAGTTTATTTATAGCTAAGCTTAGTGCATATTTGCCACGGGTCCGAATAACAATCAGACTTGATTGGGACGGGGTTCGAATAAAAATCGGAGTTTATTGGTACCCGGGTCCGAATAGTCACTTCAAATTTATAAATAATAAATATAAATACTGAAGTCTTTAAAATATTTTAAATAATGTATCATTTTACTTTTTGACAATTTGATCATTGAAATAACTTTTTATTACTTATGAAAACGGCGACTAGTTAAACCTCGGTCGAATATAATGATATGATTCTGGAGTAGAGAGCTGCATGGGAGTCAAAATCACACCCAGTGCCACCCACTCCCGCGTTTTCAAAACCAGTCCCACCCGCTCCCAAAAGAAATTCTCCCCAGCCCCACCCGCTCCCGCGAAAATTTTTCCCAACCCCATCAAAAAATATTCTATTATAAATCATAAATAATGGTTTAAAAATTTGTTTGTAGAAATCCTCTCGAAAAACATACATAAAAACATTTAAGATAATAAGCAAAATAAACAGTTCTACAGTTTAAGTCCATGTATAAATAAGAGGCCACTAACACTTTCTTGAGATTTTTTTTCTCCACAACATTACCCAAATGCCTAAAACGGTTGTAGCACAAGGCAAAATCTCATTAACAGGAACATTCCCATATTTTGCACCAATGTTTATCAACTTTGCAGCCAATTCTTGGAAACCACAGCCTACGACAAATGAAAAGGGCCTGATGTCTTTAGCGCACATTGAAACAAGGGTGTTTCTGATTTCTGTTTTAACCTGAACTGGAACCTGTTTAGCAATCTTCTCTTGACTTGGAATGAAGCTAGTCATTGATGTAATTTTTGGAACTGGTGATCTGTTTTTAAAGATGCGTCTACAGACCATTCGTACCATCGCGTGCCTTCCAAGTTATAATGGTATCGCATAGTGTACATACCTCGAATGGCACACCCTCACCTTCCATATGCAAGCGATTGAAACTTTCCCAAATATTGCTCTTACCACCATTATTTACGTAAAACTGAATACGCTCGCTTTTTGTGTAAACTAACTTTTGAATGTTTGCTTTATCACTCATTATTTGAAAATTAAAAAATAGAATTAGAGAAGTAAAAAACATTCAGATTTACATTTAAATTTAACGAATGGAAAATCACTTCAAAATATAATAAACTGCGCTTGCGCATTAACGAATTAAAAACGCAGAGTCAAAGCGAATATTACAAATAAGGAATCACTTGTACATTTTTAGTGTAACCACCTTGAAAAAAAAAATTAAAATATTTTAGCGACTTTTTTACAGGCGCTTTTTAAAGAAATTTCAATAGCAATCATATCCAAGTCCGCGAAAGTCCCACTCAAACAAAACCCAAACCCACGGGACTCCCGCAAAAACAAAACCCAAACCCACGGGACTCCCGCAAAACAAAACCCAAACCCACGGGGCACCCGATAAAGTTATTTCCAATCCCGCGGGACTCCCGCGAATCCCGATCCCGTGCAGCTCTCTATAATCTGGAGGCACTGAAATGGTTTGTTTTTACTAAAACCGACATGCGTATATTTTTCAAATTCCTGACTATGGGGCAGTCCCGTAGCGTGAAAATTCTACAGCAGGGGCCAGGCATTCTACAGCAGGGGCCAGGCAATAGCAGGGGGGGGGGGCAGGTAATACATTTTACTAAGTAGAACAAATAAGCAGAGGGGGCCAGACAAAACGCAAGTGGGGGGCTAAGCCTGGCCCCCCGCACGCTACGGGCCTGCTATGGGGGTGAACGCGACAAAATTTGCATAACATTTTATCAGCGGCATGTTTACGTGGCGCAATTACAAAAATTTTTGTCTTGTGTGATACTATCTTAATAGGGAACCGGAGCCGTCAAATTCTTCAAGGACATCTTAGTACTAAGCTAAACTAAACATGAAGGCGACGTATCTCGACGGTTGAGTTGTTTTTGTAATTTCTTTAACTGTCACAGTATCTTTGTATCCATAAACTGCCCTGGTATATTTGTATTCTTGAACTGTTACGGTATCTTTTATCCTTGCACGGTTACGGTATCTTTTTATCCTTGAACGGTTACAGTATCTTTTTATCCTTGATTTGTCACAGTATCTTTTTATCCTTAAACGGTTACAGTATCTTTTTATTCTTGATTTGTCACAGTATTTTTTTTATTCTTGAACGGTTACAGTATCTTTTTATCCTTGATTTGTCACAGTATCTTTTTATTCTTGAACGGTTACAGTATCTTTTTATTCTTGAACGGTTACAGTATCTTTTTATCCTTGAACGGTTACAGTATCTTTTTATCCTTGATTTGTCACAGTATCTTTTTATCCTTGATTTGTCACAGTATCTTTTTATTCTTGCACGGTTACAGTATCTTTTTATCCTTGAACTGTTTCAACCGCTCCAGATTTTGAACTCCATACGAGTAGCGACGTTAAATTTTCTTTTTTTTTCATTTTATCATATAATTTGTGTCAAAACGAAATATTGTAAGGTCTGCTAATCAGTGGCGTACCGTGACTAAGGGCAGCGGCGTCCCACTTCGATTATATGTTGACAGTTGACAGCATGTGGCACTTTGACCAAAAAAAAATATTAACTATTTAGAACCAACTGAAACACGAAAATTTTCTGTTAATTTTTGTAATAGGAGAAACTAAACTTTCTTTTAATGCTGGTAATAGGAGAAACTAAACTTTCTATTAATGTTTGTAATAGGAGAAACTAAACTTTCTTTTAATGCTGGTAATAGGAGAAACTAAACTTTCTATTAATGTTTGTAATAGGAGAAACTAAACTTCCTTTTAATGCTGGTGATAGGAGAAACTAAACTTCCTTTTAATGCTGGTAATAGGAGAAACTAAACTTCCTTTTAATGCTGGCAATAGGAAACTTTCTTTTTATTCTGGTAATAGGAGAAACTAAACTTTCTTTTAATGCTGGTAATAGGGGAAACTAAACTTCCTTTTAATGCTGGTAATAGGAGAAACTAAACTGCCTTTTAATGCTGGTAATAGGAGAAACTAAACTTCCTTTTAATGCTGGTAATAGGAGAAACTAAACTGCTTTTTAATGCTGGTAATAGGAGAAACTAAACTTTCTTTTAATGCTGGTAATAGGAGAAACTAAACGTCCTTTTAATGCTGGTAATAGGAGAAACTAAACTTTCTTTATGCTGGTAATAGGAGAAACTAAACGTCCTTTTAATGCTGGTAATAGGAGAAACTAAACTTTCTTTGAATGCTTGTAATAGGAGAAACTAAACTTTCTTTGAATGCTTGTAATAGGGGAAACTAAACTTTCTATTAATGTTTGTAATAGGAGAAACTAAACGTTATTTGAATACTTGTAATCGGTGTAAGTAAATATGATGCCACATTGGGTATCAAATATCAAGAATAACGGAGAGGCGATAAAGTCAATGTATTGAATTACGTTAGTGATCTCTGAAAGCACCTCCCTCCCGGTACCACAACCACACACCATTTTACCTCTAAATGAGCCACTAATTCGATATATTCATTCTACTAACCCTCAAATAATACAAAGATAGTATTTTGATTGTCAAATATATATATATATATTGATAAGGGCGGTAGAGTAAAGTCTTTTCGAGAACCTCTAGATTTGTTCAGGTCCTGGTAAAACAACAGCTGTATGTTTAGTACAGACACCACCAGGGCCGGCTCTGGGCATAGGCGACATAGTCAGCTGCCTAGGGCGCCAAATTGCTAGGGGCGCCAAATTTTAGAAAAAAAAAACTTTCTTTGTTCATGCAGAAGGGGGGGGGTGTCCTAATACAGAGGTTTTCAACCTGTGGTCCGCGGACCCCCAGGGGTCCGTGGGGAGCTTCAAAGGGGTCCGTGGGCAAATCAATGAAATGAGGGATTTTCTCGTATAAATTATTGCTCTGTTTAGTTGATTGGTTAGGTTTTAGCAACAAAAAAATACAAGCTATGCCAATGTTTCAGTTTCAGACAACAATGTGCAGAATTGAAAACTCTGCTTTTTCTGATATATGAACTAGAGTTCATACTACATGTCCTTGTGTAGTGAGTTTTTGAGTCATGTCATCTTGGCAATATTTCTTACTTGCTAGCTCTGGCGTCACTGTTAAAACATCCGCAAGTGCGACAGCGCGTGTATTGTTGATAAATAGTCTGGTTTATCGTGCTGTAAAGTTTTTATAACAAACTTTGGAGGGGCGAAAATGCGCCATAGGTACTGTGAGATTACAATGTCGGTCATGTTTAGAGAGAGTTTGTATTTTTAGGTGACACATACCTGGGAAAAAGATGACCTGGTTAGGCTGGAATTAAAAGCAAGGCTTAGCGGCCTTGTGTTTTCAAGAGATAAATGTTGTGTGATAAGCTAATTATCTACTGTCTGGTATCGTATACATGGCGCCAAACTTCTACATGTGCTTGATTAGTGTTACAAAGAATCAGTGTCCCAAAGTTTCTAGGTTGAACATTGTAGTTACAAGAATATAGGTCAAACATTGTATTTTCAAGAATATTTATCATTGGGTCAGGGATGGGAGTTAATTAATTAGTTTGCCATTAAATTACAAAGGTTCAGGGTTACTGCTGTTTTGACTGAAATAACAGAATATCCCCAATCAGGGACGGACCAATCAGAGACAACAACATAGGTGAGAAGACACTGTAATTAGGGTCTTACAAAAGAAGTTAGCAGATCTTTTGATAGGTATAGAGATTGGAAGATAGAAAGAGAAGAGGGTAGGAGAACAGAGTGGTACAGACATACAGTTCAACAAAAATAGGCAGCCCACAGGATAGAGTAGTGATATTTCAGTGAATATGTATCTAGGAGTGTATAGTTTCATGCTACTTATATTATGAAATTATATTTTGTGTAAATGTCACATAAAGTACATGAATAGGACTTGGCAGTTTAAATCATTTACTTATGTAGTCTGTGAATAAGTACACGCTTAAATAAAGTGTAAATCGCTACCTGAGAAGTGAAGACAGACACTTATCATCACAATAACGCAAAATGTATAACTAATACATGTAATATGAATAGTTGACACCTACTAGCATGGATACATTTCTGAAGAGGAAAACTGACCAGAACCTGGAAGATTCTGATGATCAAGCAGCCAAAGACGAACGAAAAAGAAAACGGCCCAAGTATAATCCAGAATATATACCATTCGGCTTCACCGCAGTAGGGGAATGTTGCTATCCAACCTCTTTGTGTCGTGTGCTTGCAAACATAATCGAACGATGCGATGAAGCTTGCAAAATTGAGGCACCATTTGACCACAATGCATTCGGAACTTGCCAGTAAACCAAAGGAATACTATGAATACTAACTACTGACTCGCTGCTGTCAGACAAAGCCATCAATGTCCTGCTACCATTTTCTACGACGTACTTGTGCGAAACTGCATTCTCTCCTGTTACTGCGATGAAGACCAAGTACATGTCCAGACTGGACATTGAACATGAAATACACATATGTTTATCACGCATGCCACCATGTTTGGACAAACTTTATAGTGCAAAACAGACACAGCCTTCCCACTGAACAGAAAACTGTGTAACGGACATAGCAGTAGAATAAATATTCGGTGAGTGTTTCATTATTTAGATAGATAGCTATTTTCGTATATAAAATGACTTTTACATGATGTGCGCGTAACTTAGGCTAGACATACCGACCGTTTATCAGAATTTAAGTAGATTGCGTCCGTAAACTTAATAAGACATATTAGGGTCCAACCTGAGGTACGAAAAGTTAATGCCAGGGCTCCTTGGGCTCTGGGGGTCCGCCACCCGAGCTTGGTATGTCTATGGGGTCCGCAGGGTAAAAAAGGTTGAAAACCATTGTCCTAATAGATGACTGCCTAATAGATGGGCGCCAAATTGCCTGGGGACGGCTCTGCATAGATGAATAATTGGAAACTAATTGTGCATAATAAAAGTGTTGTAACACGCCCGATAAGGGACTTGAACCCTTGACCCTCAGATTAAAAGTCTGATGCTCTACCGACTAAGCTAACCGGGCCGACAATGTGTAAGCTGTGTGAACGTAAATGTTGCCGAGAGCAATGTTTCCTTTTTGATTTTTTTTTATGCCAATTTGATTTGTACTGGTAGATGGTTTAAACGTTCAATGTTAACAGAAATGTAGTCTAGTAAAATTAAAATATGAATGATTTTGTTTGGAAGTGTCATCTGCACACGAGGTCCAGGCTTAAAGAAAATGACCTTAGGATACTTCTATCTATAAAATGTTTCGTTTTGTGTGTCTGTGTGTGTGTGTTTTTTATATAATATCTAACTATTCCAATGGAGAGGTGTTAAATATCTATAAAGAAATGATATGGTTATGTTTCATATTCTCGCTGGCTTACATTGATAACGGGCACGATACTTGAAAAGAAACTATAAGCACTTATCGGGGGCTCAAGGGCGAATTTATTTGAAAAGCTTGGGGACAGAAGGATTCATTTCATTTTAAAGACCCAAAGTTTCAGTTTTCAGTTTAGACAGACGAATTGCTTAGGGCACTGTAAGAATGGCTTTGTATGTAGAGTCCATGCGATTGATAACCAAAGACGGGGTAACGGGGTAACTGTAGAATGCTCATTCTTCCCCAGTTGTGTTTCAAGGAGATGTAATTGACCATTCATGTTTAGTTTTATTGTTAACCCTACCAAGTAGGGCTTGAAAAATTTAAGTTTAGACTCATTAAATTGCTCCTCGCCACGGAAATCTTTTTTTTTTTTAATGTGCTATTTAACCCAATTACAGATACGCAACATGCGTCATCTGTTATAAATGTTTTGAGTAGTATTTTTTTTTTTTTAAATAATTTATTCTTGATAAAAAAACAGTTACAATGACAGATAACATGGTATTAAATACATAGTAACATTGATAAAAGAATCTTATTGTATTAAGTAATATACCTATTTACATACAAGTTATTTTAATATTAATATACATCTCAATTAGAAATTCTTAGAACTGTGAGGTAAAATTCCATATATATACATTTATATTATAATACAGTAAATAGATTGATACCACTTTATACATATTTCTACTACAGGAGCTTTTTGTAACCAGTTGAAATTAGAATGTTTACAAAGTAATATATAATTAATAGCATTATTTAGAAATGTTTTGACATAGCATGTTTTGTATACATTTATATTTTAGACGAGTAAGTACATCAATGCCACTTATTAAACAAAATTTTAATGGGAAACTTCCTAACCATCTGAGACTGACTTTGGAATGGTTTGAGGTTCCCTTTTTATTATATATATACATAAATTAAAATAAAAATTGGCAGGCAGCAATTAGTTTTATTTAATTTTAAATAAAAACAGTGGCATTCCTTTCCAGAAACACAACTTTCACTCCCTTTCCACCTCTCGAAACAGAGGCTGCTAATACCCGGGGTCGTCCAACTCTCATCAAGCGACACCTGGGCCCTCGCAGTCCCCATACCTCACAGCGGACAGAAAAGGGGTATTGGTATATTGTGTTCCATTGAAAACCTCTCACAGTTAAATATTTGTCATGATAGATACAACATTGTAGTGTCAATAATTTTGTATTTTATAGTCCATTATGTATCGAAATTTTTCTTCGACTTGATCTTCTTTTAGGATTGTCTTATTGTGCCAGGCTTGAAGTCTGCATGACCAGACGAAGAGTCTGTACTCTGACAGTAGGATAATATTTAAATTATTAACTGTTTCGTTCTTTAGCTTCGGTATCTTGTTGAGAGTTATTGCCATGTCTAGGTTAAAATCTATTTTTAGGTTTGACCTTAGTAGACTTCTAAGTTCTAACCTTAATGACTCTTGAATGTTGAGCATTTCAAGAATAGATTATCTTCATCCTCCGTCACGTCAGTGCGACACATCTTGCACATTGTGTTGCTTGACGTGGGCATACTTTTAATAAACCGGGCTACAGGCGTCATGTTAAAAATTAGTCTGTAGCCCACTTCTCTTGCTCTGGCGGTGATCTTGGTGTGCCGACTGTGTAGACTTTGGAAGGTGTCTGTAAAGTCTGACACATTCCAGATTCGGCCCCACTTATTTCTGTTGGTGAGTGGTGTCTGTAATGTTTGTACTAAAGATGTGTATATCTGCTTAGTTGTTTGATGTATGAGGTGTGTGTGGCCTGTCAGACTTTTTGTAAGTGATGTTTGAAAGGGTGTGGTCTGTCTGCCAAAGTAGTGGGGTGTGTTGTTTTTTGTTTGTATGATGTTGGTAAGCCTGAGGCCGTAGAGGTAAATAGCTAGTGTGTATTTGTTGGGTGATTTGGCTATTTCACCAGCGTACTTTAAGCGTAGTGCTTGGAGCTTACAAGATAGATCTTGGAGTCCTATTCCGCCGTCGTTTTTGTTCTGTATGAGTGTTGTGTGTTTTATGTTGCTTATTGTTGATTTGAAAATGAAACTGCGTAGTAATTTGTTCATGTTTTGTATGAAAGTTGGTGGTGGTTGTGTTGCTGTAATGTAATATATTGTTTTAGGTAGAATTAGTGTGTTGATGAGAAGGGCACGACCAAAGATTGTAGTTGACATATGGCTATCACGTTTTTGGTCTTTTTTATAATTCCCTCCCACGTGGCCGTGTGGAATAAGTGGGGCTCTTTTGTCCAGACAATCCCGTACCAGATGAAAAACCAACAGTCCCTCAAAATATGCGGGATTGTCTGGACAAAAGAGCCCCATGATGCCAGACTTGGCTACATTAACTTTGGCACCACTGCAGCATAGGAGACAGTGGGCACCCTTGACGAACCGACCTCTCAATGTCGAAAGGTGCGGTTAGCGAGTGGTTTAAAAGAATTTTGCTTTGGGCTTTGCTGTAAAGCATTTGGACCCATTTGTGCGTGTAGTCTGCTATGGTGCCTTTCTTTAACACCCGGAAGAGGTATTCGTGGTCGACCGTATCGAAGGCTTTTTCCTGGTCGATAGAGAGTAGGGCCGCCTGTGTGTCTTTGATGTGTGTGTATGTTATAAAATCTCTGATGTGGTGACTCATGTGTTCTATTTTTCTACCACTAACGCTACAATGTTGGTTTTCGTGCACTAATGTGTGCATGTGTGGTTGTAACTTGTTGGCTATAGTTTTTAAGAGTATTTTGTAATCTGTGTTGAGGAGTGAGATTGGTCGGTAACTATTGACTGATGTCCTATCCTGTGTTTCTTTGTCGATAAGTGTGATGTATGCCTCATTAAAACCCTGTGGCAGCTTCCCTTTATTGTGTGTGTCTGTAAATATTTTGAGTAGGATGGGACCTAATGATGGAAGAAAGGCTTTATAAAACTCGGCACTTAGTCCATCAGGTCCTGGTGTTTTGTTGCTAGCTAAATTATTGATTGTATGTTCGATGTCTTGTAGAGTAAAAGGGTGTATCTAACTGTTGTTTTTGTTCTTCTGTTAATGTTTTGCAGTGTTGGATGAATTTTTTGTTGAGCTGATGTGACAGTGTTTTGTTTTTTGTATAATGTGGCAGAAATGTTTATGGAAGGCGGCGCCTATTTCTTCTGACCCTAGTAGCATGTTGCCGTTGTCGTCTTGGATTCCTTTAAGGCATCGGCTTTTCTGTATATTTTGTTCGATGCTGGTACGCTTTGCTCGGCTCCTCCGGGACATTTCTCAATCGGCATCTTATTTGTGCGCCGTTGAAACGATAGTTTTCGATTTCATTAATCTGTGATTAATTGCTTCAGCTTCTGTAGAGTCGGAGTTCTGTGAGCTCTGGTTCAGCTCTCAGGACTTGCTCTTTATCTTTATCTTTCTATGTATTAGTGACGAGGTGTTTATCGCTATCTGTTTGATGTTCTTTTTAACGATCAACCAGATTTCTGAGACATCATCGTCCTTTGTTGTTTCACTGAAACTTGTCCAGTAGTATATCTTTATTGTTTCTGTGAAAAGGTATTCTGTAGCAGACTATTGTTTAAATTTCCAGTGAGGGATTGTCTTTTTGTCTGCTTTGGGTTCGTGTTCCTACTGGACTAGCACAGCCTTATGATCCTGGTCTATGTAGTTTTAAAGTATCGCCAATGTGCAAAACCTTATCAACGGGTAAGTGTGATGGGATGTATACACGATCCAGTCGAGAAGTCGATGGATATGAGGAGTGGACGAGCGTAGTCTCTCGCCCCTCGGGTAAATGGATCTATATGTGTCGACCAGCTGGAAGTGTTGAAAGGTCTTTCCAGCCAGTCTTGTTCGAGTGTGTTGTTGGTAGAGTTTTGCTTATCTAATTTACTAGTTACTGTAATTGAAATCGCCCCTAGTATTAAGTTGTCATTTCTGTAAAAGTTATGTAATGTTGTTTTCAAAAGGTCAAAGAAAGGGGTTTATCTGCGTGTTTCGTGGGTGCGTATATGTTGGCTAGTGTGTACTTGTATGTGCCTGATTCTATCTTTATGATTGCGATGCGTCCGTCTGTGTCAGTGTGCTTGTGTGTAATGTTAAATCTATCTGACGTCTGTATGTATGGCAACCCCCTGGCGTATGTACCTAAACTAAAAGTACTTTCCCTAATCCCCATGTCGCTGATGTATCGTTTGGCAATGTATTCGTTGTTTATATTTGTTTCTTGCAGAAATACAAAGTCAGGCTTGTATTTCCTTACAAGATGTATTATGTGGTTTTGTTTGTTTTTCAGGCTGCGTATGTTTAATGATAGCAGTGTTATGTCAACCTATTTGCACTGAAAAAGCGAGTGTTTTTTGCATTTGTTTCTTAGTGTTTTGTTGCTATTTTTGTTTATTTTAAGGAGTGGAATTAGGGGTTGATGGCTCATCTATGATGAGATTTGGAAGTGTTGTGGTAGCTCATTGTCTTCCACTGGTTGGTTGGTGTGGGGAGTGGTATGTGAATCCTGGATATTTTCCTGAGTAGTGTTTCTAAACAGAGGAAAATATCACTCAGGTCTTCATTGGATGAGAGCGATGGTCTTCTTTCTCTTTTTGTAATATTTTTTTTTTCCGGGAACTTGGAGCTGATTGGGTCTGCTCCGTGTTTCGGAAGCGTTTCCTTGAGTTGTTGGACTCAATGGTGTCTTTTAATTTGTTTTTTAGCTCTACTATAATTTTGTTCTGGGTTTTTTTCGTCGGACGAGGGTAAAGCCATCGTCCACACTTCACACTAGGTTGCTGTGGACTTGGGGGCACCGCTGATACCATGGCAATCAGCGTAGGTTTTGGTTGGCTGTTGGTTTTTGAATTTGTTTTGGGGCCTTTAATTATGGGGCACTGGTTAGACCAGTGGCTATCATCTCCACAAGTCCAGCATTTCTGTCTTCTGCCTGGAATTGTAACGAGGACTTTATATATTTGCGGCATCCCCTTCATATCTAATTGAAATGTAGTGGGGAAGTTCCTTATCTTTTTTTGGTTGCAGGAAACCGCTCCATTTGTCCGCAGATCCCGAGACTTTTTCGACCATTGTCAGAGAACCTGAAACTCTGCGAAGGATTCGAAAATCTCCTCGACTCTTTTTCTGGCTATGTTTGTAGATAGCCAGTTGAAATTAACTTTGACCTTGGTCAGTCTCAAGTGGAGAGATGGTAACACTTTAAAGTTTTTGTCGTCCCCAAACTGTTTGTTGATCAGTCGGGAGCGACATGGATCGTTGGATGTTTTAAGGTACCACGTGTACGGGCTTTCAAACCTGTACAGCGTGGAAACGTCTGATGGGTGTAGACCCATCATTTTTATCAACAAGGGCATAGTTGCCTTGCCAAGTAGCGTTTGGTCTCGTTAACCTGAGAAGGACAGTGCCCTGGGGATGGACCAGTCCACCTTCCAGGTCTTTCTTCTCGATTACGAAAGTCATAACTGACATGATTGTAAAGGTGAAAAAAGGGTTTTAAAGGTTTTGCACTGCTAACTTTAAAACTACGCAAAAATGTAGCTGTACTTACGTAAGCCCCCGATAGAAATTATGCACACAGCACGATACAGCAAATCTTGCAGAACGTCTTGACAGATAGCAGCAAATTGTCCAAAAACAAAGTACTGGTAGAATATATGCACACAGCACAGCACAAAAATCTTGTTCTAAAAAGTCCAAATAAGAAACTGTAGTACCTATCGAAACAAGTTCTGAATAGTCGAGAGTAGATTAATAGCCACGTGTTCCTTGTATTTTTTTAAACACCGTTGGAATCCAACGCGCTCAAGGCGATACGTTTTAAAATGATAAATTGATGACTATTTAAAAATATTCTGTGATACTCTCCGGAACAAGTAGTATACAACAAACTCAACAAATGGATAACAGGGATTGGGCCACGGAAATCTTTAGTAAAAGGCGAAAAGATTTATTTGATGTGACGAGAAACTAGATTACTGGAGATGAGAGCGAATGCCGACCCGGTCTTCGGAGAAACATAACACGTTTATGGCTTTTGTCTTTGAAAATATCTTTTACACAACTAATTCTATACAAATGATTCGATGACAATGTGAAACTGATCTTGAGATATTTCAAATATGAACTTGTGAAACATTATATACTTAGCTTACGTCTGGAAAATATGAACTGCTTTTACATCAATAATATTTACAGATTTAAAAGCCGTATCTAGATGTAGTTATTTCCCTTTATTAAGGCTTGTATATTTATTTTGTTCAGAAAAAAATAATTCTGTCATATATCAAAAAGTGAAGGCATAGTTTGTAAATTCCACAAACATCATACAAAAAGAGATTATTTTGAATAATATTTTCTGTCAACTCTCTCCCCTATGGCATAGCTCAAACAGGTTTTGCTTTTGATAAGGAAAAAACCGACATTATGCAAAGGAAAATGAAGAATTGCTGAGTAGATACAGATATTAATCACTTTTTGTTTCATTTTATAAGTTTTAATTTGAGTGCGGTTGTGAATAACTTAGATGCAGGGCCGGCTCTGGGCATAGGCGACATAGGCAGCTGCCTAGGGCGCCAAATTGCTAGGGGCGCCAAATTTTAGGAAAAAAAAACTTTCTTTGCTGTTCATGCAGAAGGGTCGGGTGTCCTAATAGATGACTGCCCAGGGCGCCAAATTGCCTGGGGACGGCTCTGGACACCACTAATAGATGTATGTTTAGGACAGACACCACTAATAGATGTATGTTTAGGACAGACACCACTAATAGATGTATGTTTAGGACAGACACCACTAATAGATGTATGTTTAGGACAGACACCACTAATAGCTGTATGTTTAGGACAGACACCACTAATAGATGTATGTTTAGGACAGACACCACTGATAGCTGTATGTTTAGGACAGACAAATACCACCTTTGCTACAGCTAGATTCATTCTTTTCTTGCAGTCTAAAGATATCTTTGTTTAATTCTCATCACCAGAAAGATTGTACCAAACAATAATAAAACACTGTAGCACACTATTATTCATACATATGTCGTTGATACTGTGGTGCATGGAGCTATATTCATACGTATGTCGTTGATACTGTGGTTCATGGAGTTATATTCATACATATGTCGTTGATACTGTGGTTCATGGAGCTATATTCATATATACGTATGTCGTTGATACTGTGGTTCATGGAGCTATATTCATACATATGTCGTTGATACTGTGGTTCATGGAGCTATATTCATACTTATGTCGTTGATACTGTGGTATACCAGTTAACACAGCTTCATTCGTAGGAAAGATAATATATCAGACTTTACTTTTCACAAAGACACAGGCTAGTGATAAATTGGAACTCTTTGCTATTTGAAAGTCAAAAAAAGTAATATTTATAAAAAAAAAAAAGAAACAATCGCAACCATGATCGCAATATGAGTTAGATAGTTTTACTTTTGAAGAAACAATTTTTTAAAGATGCTTTCTTTTGAATGTATTTAACTTTATTTTAATAAATGTCATAAATGCTGCACGTTTTGAAGTCCTAACATGACAGATAAAAGAGAATCAGGTAGTTTTTCTTTCTCATCATTTAAATGGAAACTACAATTTCTCTTGATCATTCCCTCAACACTGGCAATGCTATTGACACTATTGTCAATAGAAAATAAGAGATGCATACAAATACTACTTTGTAAAATGAGCAATTAGTTGAGATGTAATAAGTACTATCCACGCTAGTAAGATTATAAGTACCCAAGGAGCCAGTCTGAAAGCTACTAATAAAGCCTACAAAATTAGCAAGGCTTGTAATTGCACTAAGACACTTGCTTGGACTTGGTCTTAACTCTCACTTGATCATTATAAAAAATTCAAAACTTAAATGCTTTACCAAGTGCCATGTTGTACTACACTTGTCGGTTATTGTAGTAGTGTGTGCTAAGTGATTTATCATTAGGTTCTCAATTTTCAATAAAATGGTATTGCCATATAAGTATTTACTTTGCATTATAAATTATTTTATAATTTCAAGTATAATATTTAATAATAATAAATATATAAGTATAATAGGATCACCTTGAATTACTTCAATTTCAAAATGCATTCATTTGATTGTTGATTGTATCTATTTTTGTCACTCATTATTTCAAAGAAACAAGATATAAATAACTTGCTTACCCAAAAATCATGGAAGATGTATGATTTTCAATTTTTCATTGAGTACAAGTACACATTTTCTAATTGCAAGTACAATTACCCAAAGTGCAAGTATATGTAGAATTACACGTTCTCAAAAAATGTACTTGAGTAGTACTCTGGCTAAAGTAAAAGTACCAAGTTCCTTATCTCTAGTAATTATTTTGCTATATGAAAACACAGTAAGAACAAATTTGTGTTTGCTTTTTTTTTATAAAAATTACTTCAATTTCATCCTTTAAATAGTTCGTGTTAAAGATGGGCAACAGATGCGTGTTTTGGATGAAGCTGCCAGGAGACGAAGACAGCGTAAAGCTCTGGAAGCTTTGGAGGAAGATAATTTTTCAGAAGACCCACATGCAGATTTAAAAATGAGTAAAAAAGCTCCAAAGTTTGATGAAGGCATTGATGCGTCTGGTAGTAAATTATTTATTTAATATATATCATATGTACACTTCTTTAAAAAATATTTTCAACATTGTAAATTTCTGCATCCGTAAAGATCATTGTTATAGAAATAAAATGCTCTATTGTTGAAGAAACATGGCAAAGAAACTTATAACAAAGTAGAAAAAAAATTAATTTCTAAAACTGACTAAACATAATCATAGATGATAATTTGTAAAATCAATACAGCATTATAAATAATTGATTGAAATGAAATATATAAATAATTGACATAATATAAAATTCATGCGCCCAATGTTTTTTCCTTTTATAAAAAATAGAAGATCTTATAAAGTCTATTATGATGTGACCAATTTATTCAGAAATTTTTCAAGGCTCATAGAAAAATTATTTTCTGCTTTTTAGTACGCAAGAAAAACATTTTTTAAAACATTTTTTTATAATGTAATTTTTATTTTTTATTATTTTAAGGCTATTAAGTTTAGCTGGTTTATAAGGGCAAAAAACGGAATTTTTTTGTGTAAATAAAACTTAGCCAAAAGTAAGGACATGGTGGATGATGTCTTTGTCACATAACATTATTATAAGAAAAAGTGACATGTTTTATATAAAATACTGAATGTCTTTGACCCAGGAACATGTTTACTGTTATTATCTTAAAAAATAAGCAGAGTAATACTATATTGTGTATAGAAATCACTAAAAAATATTTTTGTTCTTTGCTGGGAAAAAAAATATCAGTCTTAAAAAAACTCAATAGCTTTTAGTAATAATCTCGACCACCCAAATACTTCATATGCTGTACCGAAGAAGGTTTTTTTTTTTTTTTAACTTAATGAAATTCTTCAAAATCTCCTTATATTTATGACTTTTATAGGTCCTGGATCCAAGAAGAAAAGAAAATCCAGAGGTGACTTTAAACTTCGTTACAGGAAAACATTTGGTGCATTGTTGGAGGAAGAGGTGATTTTGTACTGTTCTTAGTCTGTTTAAGACCAAAGTTATAAAATACATTATTGATATTACAGGATGAAAATCTTAAACTGTTAACTTTTTTGCATATAGTCCATTAAATAGTCTTAACCATTTTTTTTACAGCACATGTTAAATAAAGATGGACCAACCTACTTCACAGCTTGTGCTCCACCATCGAAACTGCCAGAGCGAAATTTCTGTGCCGTTTGTGGATATCCTTTTAAAAATAAAAAAAAAATTTTTACTGCTTCTAGGAAAAATATAAGTACACTGAAAACTAAATCAAAATCTCTTCTGGATATTGTACTTGTTTTTAATTACTGGATTAAAATAGATCTTAAAAAACATAGTTACGATTGGAAAGTTATTTTTCATCATGTTTTAGATTCTGTTTTTCAGTCTTTAGGATGGGAATTTTTTTGAAAACTATGGAATCCATATGTGGATAAATGTACCAACACAGACAGCATTCCACAGTTTTCATCATTCAAAACCTTTCTATTCACACGTTAAAACTAAAATCTGCAAAAAACCAGGTGTCAGTTGGCTGGAAATAAGACTAGAGTCAGGTCTCAATTTAAGTGGAGGATTGGTTTCAGAAAGTAGCATATAGATGGAGATATATTCCTTCATTTTCTGAAATAGCATAATCTGTTGATAATGTGTGCAAAAAATTAATAGGTGTAAAAATTCAGACTGATTATAAACAACAACTAATAGCTGTATTCAACCATATTTTATTTTTAAAAATTGCGACATTCAGAATGATGTTAGGCCTAATCAATTCCATAAACATATGTTATCGCCCTTAGATGCATATAAAAATATTGAGATATGGTATTAAATTGTATATGTTCATTTTCAAGTTTCCTCTGAAATTAAAATGCTGTATTTGTCCATGGTTGAAGTGAGATTCAACTAAAGCTAATGTTTTTACCATGAATTATATACCAATTCCAATAATTGTGGAAATTATTGCAGACATTTCATGGAGCTATTTTTTTTTAATGAGACCAGCTGTACAACATAAGACGTTCCTTATTACATATTGTGTAAAAATGTAGAATTTGCATTTTAAAAAAGGCAGTTTTCTAATTTCCTTTTTTTTTGGTGTAAGAGAATTGTCTAAAAATAGACTAGTTTTCTGAATTGCTTAGGCTAAGTGAAAAAAATGCTTTTATGGATAAGAATGAAATGGATATTTTTATGTACCATACAGTTTACAGGTGGACATTGATAAGCTATTTCCTTTGCAAAAATTTCCATATGTGAGTCTCTTACTAAAATTCATTGTAGATCATGTCAAAAATACAATTTCTTTCATATTGATTTTGATAAATATATATTTATGTAAATATTTTTTTCTATTGAAATGGATGTTTCTAAGCAGCCTTTTAATTTATTTACCCTTTGTAAAAAATAGCCCTGCTCTGCAGCAGAAATCTACACTGGTGTGAATGTTACCATAAGAATGTCTTTAACAGCATAACATACAGAATTCGCATGGCCCTTAGATACTGAGATAAAGTTTTATAGCATAACACAAACATTTTTATTAGGGATACCACACAGTGATTAATTACATTTGAAATTGAAAATCACGAAAAATTAAAAAGACTTGTAAATACTGCATTTTGACCCTGACGTAACCCCTCGGAGTGGGGGAGTCTAAATGGAATAAGATGGTGTGGGGGTGGGGGGTGAAGGGAAATACAGGAAGCATGCAGAAATTTGTGAAATAAAAAAGAATTATAGTTTTTAAGTTGTCGTTTCTTGATTCGATTAATACCAAATTGTTTTTGAATACCATCTATTCTAAATATTTATTCCTTAACTAGTATACCTTTCCTTCAAGCTACACATGTGTTCAGTGTGGTGCACGCTACTGTTGTATAAAATGTTTAGGCACACATCAGGATACGAGGTAAATTTTGAATAGTTCACTAACGACCGAAATAATTTGCGTTTGTTCATTTAATGTTCTTTTCAAAGAAAAACCCGTTTTCTGATAAAAATGTAACAAAATTTACTTTTCATTAATTGTCATAATGGATCATTTTTTTCTTTTACTTAACTTCGTAAAACATGTTTGTCTTTCTTAATCTCAATAAATTAATTTCAGATGTCTGAAGTATACAGCCTAACTACTGAATAGGATGTGCTTGCAAAGTCTTCCTGGATATGATTTCTTACTAATGACTGAGTTAGATGCAATACAAGTCATGACATTGGCTTTGGTTTAAGAAAGTCTTATTCCATTTGGGCCAATCCTTTTTTTTTAGCCAAATATTATAAAGGTATTACATCCAAAAATGTGTCAAACAGTTATTACATACATAACTTAACATGGTAAATGAATTAAATAAAAAAAAATAATTTCTTTTTCAATTATTTTATTGTTTTTGTCTTTTTTTTAAAAATCATTTTATTAGTATGTAGCCAATACAATCAGGTGATAAAAGTTATGATGTATCCTGTCTAGTTGCCATGAGAACCTCCATAAAGACATAGAAAAAAAAATTTGAAGAAAAAAAAAAAGATGTGACATTCTACATAGAATGTCAAACTATTGTGTTCTTCTGGCAACTAGTGATCAACATGTTATTTATTAGATCATGTTCAAATAAGAACTCTGGATTTATGTTCAGAAAAAAAAAAAGTGCAGAGGTGTTGTTGTTTTTGTGGGAGGGGTGGTCAAAAATTATGTACATTTTTTTAGGATAAACTATTTTACGTCATGAGAATGAAAAGCAAGCTATTAAACCTTGTACACTTAGTGTGAAAAATACATATTTGAAAATACTGCTTATTCTTCTTGATTTAAATAAATTTACATGTACTTTATAATGAGATGTATACATATTTTTTAATAAAATTAGTATAGGACACTTTGGACATAATTAACTTGCAATTCACTGCTTTGCTTACCCAACCTAATCAAGATCAAAACTACAAAGATTAAGAAAAAGGATCTCTTTCAAATATTTCATGAAAAAAAAAAGAGAGAAGCTTTTGGAATGTAACAATTTCACAAGTCAGTGAAAGAATATTGCATAGCTGCATTAAAATTTTTTTCATCCAATTTACTGTATCCAACAAATTCGAAATACGAAATGTAAGAAATTTGCAAAATGCTGTTGGAAAAGGCATTTCTACGAAAGATTTTTTTTTTAAAGAACTCGTCTTCAATGTGTTTACAAATTTAATTTTTATATTTAAAGTAATACTGAAAAAAAAAATTCTGAAATTATGCTTCATTTTAATAAGCTCTGAATATTTTACTTTAAAAAGAAATCATAATGATGACATTTTTTAAAAGAACTTTCAAAAGCATGTGATGAAAACTGAAGAAAAAATGTGATGGTACGTGTATCAAGAATTTTTAATGACCTCTCCCTAGAAATTTCTTGGTAATTGAAAATGTGAACACTGAGTCACCTCGTAATATAACACATCATACATAACATCGCAGTATAAATATATCCTGCCCACAGTAAACCACCTGCAATGTTGCCAAACATGACCAGGTTAATAAGGTGTAGCTGAAAACTAAAAAATAAAAAAAAAGAGTGAAAAAATAACTGAAACACTTGATATGCATAAATATTGCTTTACGTAGATAAAATGAAATAAGAGAACAGGAAATGAAATAAGGTTGAAAAAAAATAATACAAGTCATAGTACCAAGAAAAAAATTGAAACCATAGTAAAAGAAGAGAAAAAAAATGATAAACTTTGCACACTTTGATGGCAAGATATTACTATAGATATTTTTTTTTATAATGAACAGCTTTCAAGATTGTCTTATTCTAATGGTTCCTATATATGAACATGTGTATTACAATTTCATCTGACTGCTCATATTTTCCTGAATAATAATAAAGCTGTTTTAAAAATCAATTTAGAAAGCTTCAAATAACTTTTTTTTATAGAAATAAGTTACCTAATTCCTGACAAAACAAATCAGTGAATACAATAGATGACATGGTTGCTTATTCAACCTTACCGGTAATAAAAGGTAAGCAAAATTAATTACGTAAAAGATAGAGCCAATAAATATGACAAATCTACAAGAGTAAATTACAATAAATCTTCATAACACGTTATATAAGTTTTTTTACAAATTAAATATGATTATTTTTAGTAGAAAAGAGCATTTTTTTTTCTTTTTTATTGTTGGTAATTGCTTAGTTACAATAGTATACAATTGTAAAATAAAAACCACAGAAACTGACCGCAATCTTTTTTTTTAAATATCCAATTTAAAATTATTATTTTTGGTCTAAGATTTTAAAAAATCAACCTTACACTTCTAAAAATTTCCAAAGATCATAGTAAAAAAAAATCAATTGCCCAATACTTTAAATTTGTACAACAGTATTAACAAACATGATGGGAGAACAAAAGGCATTTTAAAAAACTGTCACACTGCTCACTAAATGACAAGACAAATTCAACAGTGATAACAACCTGGTGCTGCCCAAGAGGGTAATGGAATAAGATACAAGTGTCTTTTTTTTTTTAACTACATCTTTCTCAATAACCTTTTTTAATGTAAACAAAAGAAAAATATGGGGAAGGTTACTGGGCAAGAAGTGGATAATAAACTTTTTTTTTAAATAAACGACAACTGACGCAGCCATAACTTAAACTATGCTTAGAATTTAATCAAAATTCTGTATACTGACAAAGCACAACAAAGAAATGAACTGAACTTATTTCCTTGTCTTTAAAAATGTCAAAAAACAAGCATTAATTATTTTTAAAAAACACAGAATCAATGCTACACTCATGAAAGAACAGATACAGTGTAGGGAGAAGGAAATAATAAAAATCATGTGATGAATCACTTTTATCACCTTTTTTTTTTGCTAACAATTTTTTTTTTCAGCAGTGCACTATCAACAACATCGACAACAGTATGAAGGACACAAGCCTCCTTTGCAACATGTAACAACCAAGAAAAATAACAGTCATATAATTACATTATGGTGAAAAAAAAAGAATTAATTCCTTATTCTCTCTAAAAATATAGACATTTTTTTTTAAAGTCGTATTCTGAGAATATATATTTTTTAACATGCTTTAATTAATACAAAAAAAAACATTTTAATAAATAGTGCTAGTCTATTTAAATTCCTTTTTTTTTTCCCATTAACGTTTTTTTAATTGCATAGAAAATTTTATAGAACAGTCAAACCACAGTTTACGAGAAAATTGGTAGAGAAATTTCTCCCCAGATAAGCTAAAATTTGCTGTAATATATGAGCACATTTTTTTTTCCATTCAAGCTAGGTATACAAGTGAGGTCTTGCCGTGAGAGTAAGACGTATTAACTTCTATGTTTTATTAGATTTATGTAATCAGTACTGAACCGATGGTCACTCTCTCTCAAGTTCACTCTCACTCAGTGTGCTTCACTTGTTTGATGAACATAAGTGTGAGCATATATTGTTTACTAAAGTGTCATAACTCATAACTTAAGGAGTGTGTGAAAACAGTTGGAAACATCATACTAGTAAACTGTAGTAGTGCAATCTACAAAACTGTTTAACACAAAGTTATGTCAAATTCTTTCAAAGAAGCAAGTGTCACTGAATAGGTTCTGTGTTAACGCCACATAATAATAAATATTAAGATGAGAAAACAGTTCTGTTCGAAACTGCAAAAGACACAATGACTTAATCTTCAAAGAATGTAGAAATTAAAGTCCTCAAAATAATTTCATTACTATACTTTAGAATGATTATTGTAGTTATAGAACCAATCATAAGAATTTCCATTATCTCTTATGGGAAAAATTTGCTTTGATAAATGTGTATTTAAGATTACAAGCATCTATCTGGAACAAATTATGCTCGTAAACTGAGGTTTCAGTGTATTTTAAATAAACATGGCAGTTTTCATTGCAATGGCCTTTTTACTAATAAAATAAGTTGCAAGTTGAAAATTCTACCATTATTCCAAAATGGAAATAAAATTGTCGCAGCATATTCAATGTTAATTTTAATTTAATCTCTTTATAATTCTAACATACCTTTTTTTTTTTTAAAAAAAGAGTCTGCATGTAAAGAACTCAAAATTTTTGTTATCAGCTTATCTTCAAAATCACTTTTTAACAAATGGTAGTGCATAGAACTGTTTTAAAAAATTGTAAAAGGGAGTATCACAAATAATTGTATCCATTACCAGAATGTAGTAATTTCATCAATTCATTATTGCTTATTTTATTCTGCCATATTTTTATTACTTGGCATACAAGGGGGGAGGAGGGGGGGTGTAAACAAATCAGGGCAGAGGACATTGTAAAAGCATGTATTCAACAGAGCATTTTATTTGTGTATAACATGAAAATGTATTATTTCAATCAGGCAGACCTAAATGGATGGAAAAAAAATGTATTCACATTTCTGTATTCATGCAGCCAAAATCAACAAGTTTGTTGATATATAAGAGTGGGGCACTGTTATTAGCTTCAACAATAAAAAAAAAAAAAACACAATATTAAAAAAATGTAACAACAAATAATGGATCAAATATAGAGTAAAAAAATATAAGCTGTATATATGTATGTATATATATATATAATATATATATATAGTTTTTTTTTATATAAATATGTATAGTTTAAATTCATTTTAAAAATCTGAAAAAAAAATTAAATATGTAAATGCTGATTGAAAAAAAAAAAAAATGATGAAACTCATGAAAGTAACTGCCAACTGATGGTGGGGAAATTGATCCATGAAAATGTCCAAGATAGTGATAGTAGAATAATATGTGAATAATGGAGTAGATGTTTAAAAAAAAAAAATGTGCACAACCATACAAAGTGCCCCACTCTCTCAACTTCTTTTTTTTTTTCTGTTGGAAGAAACATCTGGACACTTCAGTGTATAATATTGCTAATATCAGAATAAAACCATATGAAAAACATGTGAAAATCAACTAAAAATATACAATAAAATTAACTTGTAAATCCTGCAAGCTTACAAAACAGCTTAGTTTTTAAAATATACAATATGTTTAATTTACATTACACATATGAGGTACATGGGTAAGACGTGAAAAAAAAAAAAAACATTTAAGTTTAACAGCCAATCCATAGAGTTTCTTTGCAGAGTAAACTCAAGGGTAAAATAATTATCTGACAACCATATGAATGAAGTTGTATCCACACAAATCAATAATTTGTTTAAAACAATAGCCAATTTCTAGTGGTAATATGTAAAACATTTCAAACAATGAATCATTTATATAAATCATAGTTGTCTGTTTGTAATGTGTAAAAAATATTAGCCGACCAGGAGAGGAGCGGTAAAACATGTTTATCCATAATGCATAGGCCTAGGTGTTTATCAGAGTAAATGATAGTCAGTGATGATAAAGATGGCATCAATGTTGGGTCTCACAACCACGTTAAGGGATTGTCTTTGTTGCCTAAAACTTTCTCCACATCTTTCAGGAGTTCGCTGCTTATTTCTTCCTGTAACAGATAAAAAACTGACTAAATGTACAGAATCTCATAAACCAAAAAACATTTTTTTTCTAAAGCTAGTGGTCCCCCAACCCCAGCACTGCGGACCAGCACTGGTCAGTGGATCAAATGGTACGGGGCAGCCCAAGTAACATTAAATTTTTTCCTTTTTATTTACTGTGGTGTATTTCTATCCGGACAGTGCAACTTTACATGGAAGAGGGGTTAACCGGTAGCTGAGCGGCATTGGTGCTGTAAATCAAAACAATCTAAAATATAATTAATCAACGTCCCCGGGCAGCAGTTAAATTTTCACCACTGATATACACAATGGCATAAAAGGATAAAAAGACCATTTTATCTCTACATAATTGATTTTGGTCCATTTATTTTTTACACTTACATATTCTTATAAGAATTATAGTTTTTTAAGGCTCGATGCTACACCTTAACTCAGGTTTGTTATTAATATTAAACCAACAGGAAATTTCAGACTAGACAAATAGGCATATGTTTTGGCATACTTCCATACAACAGATCGAATTTCTCACATTATTCTTAAAGAAAGCATTTGATAAAGGTAATAAAAACTATATATTTCTACTTTCAAATTTTTTTTTTATTTTACCGTTAAAATAAGCGGGTTTTTTTTTAACCTTAGTGAAAAAAAATGACAAATATATTCCATAAGTTTATTTCTAAGTTTGAAAGAATAAGCCATTGTTTTTTTTTAGTCAGGTATCATCAGATTTATTGTATTAATGAAATTCAAAATAACTTTCATGTAACACAATTAGAATCACATTTTATAATAGCTTTTTTGTAATTCAATTCAGAACCTCTTTTCATTTTGGGATAACACTCAAGTTAGGCCAATGTGTACATTCAACGTGACAATACAGATTTTTTTTTTATTTCAAATCCACAAATTTACCTCGTGTGTAATTACAAAGATATCTGGTTGTAAGTGAATTGGGGAAGAATACTGCTGTGCAAAATAATGAAACTAAGTTTTATACAGACTAGCCAAATTATGCTGAAGTGTGCCAACAAACAATAGCAATTTTAATTCTTTAAAAACTAAAAATTGTAAAATTTAAAAAAAAAATTTTTAATAACAAGCTTTTATTAAAATGCACTGAAAAGTAAAAATATTTCCTCAGATCATACATGTATGTAAATTATTACCAAAAATAAAAACATGGGTGAATACAATACACTGAATTTAAGATGTTTTTACATTAGAAATAAGTAAATAAAAAATTCATCTATAGATATAAATGGACACCCCTGGCTTAAAATTTTAGTAAATATAACATGAACATTTTTATGATCTAAGAAATAACTTTTACTTTTTAGTGCATTTTAATAAAATGCATGTTATTAAAAAGGGTTTTTTATATTTTTTAAAAAAAAGGTTGTTTTTTTTTAATTCTACATAATTTTTTAAGTGAAGTACCTGTAAGGATGAGGTGTTTACCCTTACATTCTTTAAACCACAAAAGGACAGTTTTTGCAGTGCCCTTCTTTCACCCCCACCACAGCAGATAGTGAACAAGCCATGGAGGCACTATTAAAAACATGGAAAGAACTTGAACCAAGATCTGATTATTTCCTCAGTTCTTACCAGAGATATAACCCAGGACCCTCAGATTGAACATCAAATGCTTTAACGCAGGGGTCGGCAACCTGCGGCTCGCTATGTCAATTTGTGACTCTTTCGATGTCTAGTTCAATGCGCAAATAATTATAATATTATTTTATATACCTATCCCTAATCAAATACCATAATATTGAAAGAACAATTTGAGTGGCTCTTTAAAAACGGAGAAAATTGTAAATTATAACTTTTGGCTCCTCCATTTAACCATAATCCATAGCACACGTTTTAAAAAAAAAAAAAGTAACATATTACCTGGTACTTAAATAAAAAATGACTTGAAATAATTACACATTATAAAGCCTTATTTTAATGAAATAGTTTTTTTCTCGTGTTTTTTTTTTAAAATCTCAGCTAAAAACTTGCTAAGGTTAGACAATGGCTTTGACATGGAAAAACACTTCAATAAACGCAGATATAAATTTATTAATAATGTAAAGAACACTTGTTTTTAAATATCTCAAAATTTCTGTAACATTTTATTAATTTAATTATTGAATTAGAATTATTGGGGAGGATAGGTGCTTAGCTAAGACATTCACAACTACAGTTTCATGATATAGATTTATGTTCAAGGGAAATCACGTTTGATACTTGAAATAAACAAAATTATCAAAAGAAATAGAATATTTTTGATATTAGATTGCAGTAGCTCATTAATAACTTCAGTAATAGTAATAAATCTGCTTTACCCGGCAGAGGTCGTCAACCTTGTGGACTTCATGTAATCTAAATTCATAATTTAACTCCCGCTGATCACTAAATTTATTACTTTTATTCCTGGGTATTTTTTTGAAATGTGAGTACAGCTAGTTGTGACTATGAGTGAATTTTTTTATTTAAAAGAGCCCAAAAAGAAAAAAATGTAGTAATTGTTTTTGTTCAAGCACACAAATGCTTTTGTAAGTTTTCACGCATACATTCAAGAATTTATAAACAAATAATGCCTAACTTATTTCTAGAACCAAAATAATTTTTTTGCAGACCACTTTTAGTCTATGGGACGGATGGCCGAGTGGTGTAGATACTCAACTGTTGACATGGGTTCGATCCTCGCTAAGAACCATGAATTTTTCCAGGTGTCATCCCACCAGTCAACCCAGTTTTAAATTGACTTAAGTTGGGGAAGTAAGGGCGGCCGGGTTTGTGCTAACCACACAATCCTTCATATGCCGAGGTTATAGAAACAGATGAATTCTTCACTTCATCTGCCCTGATGGCCCAATAGGGTTAAGGGAAATTTTTTACAGTCTATGGACCAGCAATTACCAACAGCTGGTTTACTGTCAATCTGGAATATTTCTCAGATTCAAAGAAAATCCTGAGTCCACCCATCTTCAACAAATTGCCCAAAGCAGTAGAGGATTAAGAGATCTTAATTCACCTGCCACAGCAGTAGTCAGTTTTGAATTATTAGACACCTCCATCATGTCATTCAAAACAAAAACAAACAAAATTAAGTCTCAAACCAAAGTTTAAAGCTATTTTGGTTATATAAAAAAAACTGCTTGCCTAAAATCCCTTTCCTTATGGAAGTTGCAAATAATTTTGTGCCAAAACATAATTAAAGGGAAAACAAACAAAAAAAAACAAAAATTAAAAAGAGAAATGTTCATTTTACACATGTAAAAAAAAAAAAAAGAAAGAAAAGTAAAGATGGTTCATTCATCACCTGTAAGCTGGGCACCAAGTCATCAGAGTCCATGTTGAGATGGTCTCCAACATCACTGACTCCACCCATATCCATGCTGCCGAAATCAGATTGCCCTGACAGTTTAGGGCCTGTAAGAGCAAAAATAAATACTTTATTAAACAGCTTCCGTTTCACTTAGCTAAGATTGTTTTTTGAAGAGTGAAAAAAAAATGTAAACATATTTTAATATTTGTGTTCTACACTTTAAAAGTAAAATAAACTGTTTCAAATATTCAATAAGAAGTCCTGCAAATTTTTTTCTTAATGTATTGATTTTTTTTTTTAAACTAAGAAGATATGCACTTCAGTTAATTAAATGTTATGTACTGTGAGAATTTCATTGGATACAAAACTTGTTGGATCATCCTATATTATTTATAAGTAGTCTTTTGCACATCGAGAATTTTTTTTTTTGTAAATTTATATGTGGGTCTTCATAAAGTTTTGAAGCCCCAAAGGCAGAAGCAAATAATTGACCACAACAGTGGTAGGATATGAAGGCAGATATAGCAGTTGCCTGATGCTGCCTAACACTTTCAGCTGCATGTTTTAGACAAGTTTTCCATGTGGTTTTGTTAGCAGCTGTAATCTAAAATAGCTGTGGGTTCAATTTGGCCCATTTCAATCGGAATGTCATACTGACCTCCATCTTGAGTGTCCATATCTTCCATGTTTCCGAGAAAATCATCTGGTGTTCGTGGAAGACTGTAGCTTGTGCCCATTCCACCTAAGAAAATACAAAATTTTTTTAATAAAGCATTCTATTTCCAACATAATTTGACTTATTATAAATTGATTACCAGTGTTCAATTCCAGACATTGAACAAACTTTCAGAATCTTATTAAATGTAAACTGGGTTATTGAGTTGCTGCTGTTGTTGGTTTTTTTATATATATTCACAATTAACGAGATTATCACAACTTTTCTAAACTGTTAACAATGAAATATATAACATTTTAATGTGAATTTCCAAAAAATATACCGACTACAAAAATAAAGTGAATACAGTTGATCATTACAAGAAAAATAGCAAACCTGGTTTTCTTGCAATTAAAATAAGTGTTCAAAAGAGGTACTATTACATTACTAAATCTTTTCTTCAAAATACCTCTTCACTTATTAAAAAATATAACCCCCCCACACACACACACCCCCTTTGCCACACACAAATCATCATGTTTTTATTTTATTCTTATATTTGTATTAGGACAGCAAGTTAAAATTGTAACATTTATGTTTTTCTATAACTATAAAACAGTCCTCTATATCTACTTTTCACAGATATGAGTCCGCAAGAAAGCGTACTGATGTTTTCCATACCTGTGAGATTACTTAACTGATATGATAAAGTTTCTAAACATCAACAACGTCTCATGGATAAAGAGAATTTTATCAAACATAAACAGAATTTCAATGCTAACTTTTTAAATGCATGCAGATCATCAAAAACTGCGATGTACAAGATTTTGTAATAAAAAAATAACAAATTGTCTTTATGAAAAAAGTGGATAGCTACAATATCTGGACCTAATAATAATTGCACTATCTGAAAAGATTAACAGCTAACATCCATTTTGGTAAAGTATTCCTTTACTTTTTTTAAAATGTGACACTAATAAAGTTATTAAGAAAGTTTCCATCTGGGTTAATTAATACAAGCTCAAAAATAATCACTTACCCAATCCACTGTCTGCACTTTCTTGCCTAGAATGAAGATCAGAAGTTCCAGTCTGTCCAAAGAAGGGGTCAGTGGTCAGTTCACTTGGCTGTGAGAGTGTAATATCTCCACTTGTACCTAAGACAGCGTCACCAACTTGGGCTCTTAAAGCCATTTCCTGGCAATTAATTTAATAGATATAAAGTATTACTCTCATTAAGTTCTTCCTTTGTTTAGTTCAGTAAATTATCATAGAGATATAAAACATAGAAATTCCATTAAGATTTTAGTACAATATAGATGGTTTGAAAATACAGACAGTGGTTATTGAACTAAAAATAAATTCTGGTGATAGTTTACCTGACGTGCTATCTCATCTTGTCTCTTCTTTAGAGCTTCCTGTTCCATCTGGAGTTGCTGTAGTTTCAACTGTTTCAGTTGTTCTTGTTGTGAGGAGAGGATTGTGGAACCGCTTGTCACTGTTTGCTGTTGAAATTTCATTCCTGGCCTTTGTAAATGTGTTGCTGGAAAGTAAAAGATAACTAAAGAAAATTTTGGAGTAAATTTATGGTAGACTCTTCCTATCTAGCTTGCAGATTTTCTGACCTAATTAAAAAAAAAATGGTGTGCAGAAAAAAAAAAGTTTTCAAAATGTTTCGCAATGCAATAACTTTGACAACCTCTGTTTTATAAAACTCCTGTTTATACAGCTCCAGTAGTTGAATGTACAACCTCTGTTTTATAAAACTCCTGTTTATACAGCTCCAGTAGTTGAATGTACAACCTCTATTTTATAAAACTCCTGTTTATACAGCTCCAGTAGTTGAATGTACAACCTCTGTTTTATAAAACTCCTGTTTATACAGCTCCAGTAGTTGAATGTACAACCTCTATTTTATAAAACTCCTGTTTATACAGCTTTGGTAATTGAATGTACAATCTCTGTTTTATAAAACTCCTGTTTATACAGCTTCAGTAGTTGAATGTACAATCTTTTTAATAGCCAGTAAAATCCACAAAATATATTTATAGTATTTATAGATTTATAATACATATATATTGATACAGATGTGCATCCTCAAGTTAAATTGATATTGCCAAAAGCCTCAGTATTTTTTCTTGTGAACTCTGTTGTGAGACTAATAATTTGCTGTTGTGTATTTAGGTACTACACCGTCAGAAGCAATTAACAAAATTTTTTGGTTGATGGAAGAGGAATTTTTAAATAGTGATGCACATTCTATGTAAAATTGTCTGGTGAAGACTATCACAAGAGCAGCTGATCTAACTAGAATCAGGGATTATTTCAGGATCTTTTTATTAATGTTCAGAACTGACTTCACACATTAACACTCATCACTGCATTTAAGATGCTTACATTCTATTATCTTTCTATTGAGTAATTTCACACATTCAATTCATCAGGTATGTAAAGGCTGCTAAAATTATACCTGAGCTAATTGATCATCACCATTTTCTTCAATCGAAATTCAAAATATTGATTACCCATTTACATAAACTAGTTATTTGATGCCAATATGGGAAGCATTTATATATGGGTACAAATGCATCTCAGTGGAGGACCCTCTTCTTCTAACGCAGTTCCAAAGTAGCTAAGAGTACCTTTGCTTTAAACAATCCTTTCATTGCTTTCTTCCTTTAGAATAAAACCTCAAATTTTATCGAAAAAATAAACATCAATTAAATACAGTAATTTTGTAACTGAAATAACATTAAAATAAGTATCTTAGCTGGATTCTATCATCATTTGTTTTTTTACCATTGGTTGGAATTTGTAGAGGAGAACTGTGGCCAAATAGCAACTCAAACTTCTGCATGCAGTTCTGTATTAGGTCAGCTACCACAGAATTTTTTTTTTTAATTATTGTTTCAAAACTTTTTTTTTACAAATCTTTCCAAACGGGCCATCTGGGCAAAAGAAGTGTAGAATACAACTGTTTCTAAAACCTCTACATATGAAGGGATTGTGTGTTTACTTCCAAACTTAAGTCATATACCCATTCAAAGCTGGGTGGACTTGTGGGACGACTGTGAAACAAAGTTCACCTGGAAAAATTCCCATGGTTCTCAACGAGGACTCTCAGGTCAACAGTAGAGTCCATCCGTCCCACTTTCCAAACTGACTATGACTAAATATTTCAGTATTTGAAAATTGGAATTTAATAAATTATCCTAATGGAGAGATGATTTAGATCTAATATGATACAAGACACAATTGTCTAAATCTGGAAGCAGTATAAAAAGAGAGTAAAGATGGTGTCATAATTTACAGCTCATGTGTTTGTAATTTTACAAAAATTGATATTGGTCACTATTTTTATGAACTGAAGATATAATAGTTGATCTTAAATATCCAATTTATGGTATATGTAAAACATTTTGAACTATAACGAAAAATAAAAAGAATTAAAAAGTTTTAATGGATAACACATTTGTTTGTCTTGAAAAATAAAACTCATAGCTATAAATTTCTAGCTATCTAAATGTATCAATGTAATCTTTTATCATAACATTTTTTTTCATTACATTCAACTCTCCAAAAATTAAGTTATCAATATAGTTTCCCATAAAGGCCAGCAGCAAAAATTAAGAGAAAAAAAAAACCCTAATGTTTCCCAAGAGTGATATTATGTACCAACTGTATACACTAGAAGTTACTGCAATGAATGCTCAAAATGTGCTACCATGAATAAAATAAATGTACTTACGTATGCCAGGATGAAACCAGCTTGTTGTGCGGTCAATATGATTTATGAAATACACCTCACAATCAGCTGTGTATGCCCTCTCCCAACCAGCAGGCAGTGGAACTTTTTCCACATTAATGGGTGCTGTAATGGTGGGTTGGGTGGAGGGGGCAGGGCTTCCAGTCTGTGGCAGACTGTTGAGGTTACTTGTTGTGGTATTGTTATTGTTATTATTGTTGCTGCTGGAGATTGTAGCTGGGTTAACTGTACTGTGAGTTTTGCGTGGGTCATTCCAGGTAGTTATCTGTAACACATGGCTGTAATATAAAAAAAAAAATAGTACTTTTATTAAATAGCTTTTAAAATAAAACTGTTTAATACATGCTGGCAGAGAAAAAAAGTTAAAAATTTCAAGAAGCTGTCTTTTTAAGTATCCACTAAATACATTTTTTTTTTAATTCCCTTAACCAATATGGTCATTGGGGGAACGAAAAGACACATCGACAGATGTGCTTTAAAATGTCCTTTCTGTGAGCTTATGGATTTGGTGGCACCCATCTCCTCTCCAAGTCAGAGGCAAATGACATTACACGGGATTAAACACTGTACCCTTTGCATGTGAGTAGAGTTCACTATCGACTTACTATCCAGCCGCCTTAATATTTTACTATCCAGCCGCCTTAATATATTTTTCTATCATATCATATAACCAGGCCTGGAATGGAGGGGGGGAGAGAACGGTGAAGCCATTAAAATGCTCAAACCTGCGCATACCTTAACTGTTTTTTTTTAAGTAACTTTATACTCAATAACTCAAGTCATATTCAATTCATAGCGCGTCTAGTAGACATGTCTCTTGGTATAGCAAAACAGATTCATAATAAGTGTGTAATTAAGAGTTAAACCAGAAAAATTGCATGGATAACACATTTGTTTGTCTTGAAAAATAAAACTCATAGCTATAAATTTCTAGCTATCTAAATGTATCAATGTAATCTTTAATCATGAGAAATAAATGATAATATAGGCTACACAAATCACATTCTTGTGTGTAAAATTTAGTATAGATACAACAAGCATCATTTGAACTGGGGCCTGAAATTTCTCTTGGCAGCAATGCACATATAAAAAAACATAACTCACATTCTTGAATAAAAAGCAATCAATAAAATAAATTGTCTTCATCGTTTTAAATACTATTGACGAATATTGGATATTTTAATGAATATTTGGTTCAAAATAGAATAAACTATTAATAACAAGCTAATATTTATAAAAACATTTACCTGAAAAGAAAATAATATTTGTAAGTAGTGAAAAAATTATACTTCAATTAGATGTATTTATATTTCAAATTTGAATGAGAGGAATAGATTTTAATACTGACATTAGAAATCTTATAATATCACTTCCTAGATACAATATTTAATCTATTACATACAATTCAATGAGTGCTTTTCTTTACATTAATGTTCATATGCCAAGTCAATACATCATGATTTTTATTGGCAATGAATTGGTATGTTTTTGTGAGGCATATATATTACTCTGTTTAGTTAAGTTTAGATGTAAATGGACTGACTGTGTAGAACATTTTTAAATGAAAATGTAATATAGGACTTTATGGCACCTGCACCATTAACCGAAATGGTATGCTTTTGTGAACAATCTTCTAACTCTTCATTGATACCATATTTAAACTCTTACATACAGTTCAGTGAACGCTTTTATTTACATGAGTTTCATATGCCTAAATATAAAGGTTTTTGTTTATTTTTTTTACAGACTTTGTGGAACATTGTTAAATGAAATGTAATATAGGATTTTGTAGCACCTGTAGAGTAAAAAATATCATGTTTTGAGTAATGTCAAGATATGGGACAAGAAAAAAAACAAAATTGAAGGGGAAATATAAAAAATAGGCAGAAGAAAAGACCCAAACCAATTATATAGATGTACATAAAAGCCAGAATCGTACATGTATGTCTCAGAATTTTGCTTAGTTTACATGTGTTCCTAAAAAGGACAAAAAGAATGTTTATTTTGAGCACAGCTAACACTTAGCTCACAGGAGTACTCAAAATGGGTCTAATAAGAAGAAAAAAAAATGTAACATATAGTAAGAAATATGTAACTTGCAAGTGTTGTGATATATTTGAAAAACAAAAACATGTGTGTCCTATGCTTCAATTGTACAATTTATGGGACCCACAAAAAAAAAAAACCTAGCTCAAAATCTTCTTACTCAAGACTAACGTAATTGGTTTCGGCTTAAGACAGATTTTTCAAAGGGATGCAAGCAGGTGACAGGACACACACAAGTAGACAAAACAAAGGGGAAGCCAATCTTAAACAATGAACAGCATGCACGACTACAGCACAAGACAACACCCTTGTTTGTTTGGAACACACTACGTACCCCTCTCCCCAGCACACTTTCTGCTGGGCCTATGGAGTACAATGGAGGACAATGGAAATGTGACACCATGACAGGGGGGGTGGGGTGTTTACTTTTTGCTCCATTTTCTGAAAGGCGTGGGTGAAGGGTGCAGAAAAACAATACAGGAAGTGGTTAGGAAACAGCAGTTGAGCAAGATAAAAAAAAAACATAAGAGAATGTCTAATTTCTCGACGAAAATACATTAAAATAAATGTAAAGGAGATAATGCACTAAAATGTATCCCTTTTTCCGAATTGAGTGTCACCGGTTTACCCATTGTTTGTACTTTAATGTTCATCTTTTAATGACAAAGACTTTTATGAGTTAAACACTACATGAAAATTCTTGAGAGGTTAATGTTTTACATATATGTTATACATATGAAATAAGTGTGTGTGGGACTTCTACAGCTGAATCAGAAAAACTGGCCATGAAGCGGTTTTGTGGGATTTTCCCCACGTAAAGCCGGGGGGGGGGGAGGAAGGGGAGCACTCTGACCGTTAAGTACTGTCAGCCTCAACAGACGAGCGAGAAGGGAAAAAATGGAGGGGGTGGGGGGGCTGATCCTTGACCGCTCTTTTACAATAATCCTGCCCTTCCCAATGTCATGTGACGTGTCGACGAAGTCCGTACAGTAATGTTCAAGCTCTTTTGAAACTGGATTTTGGTACAGTTCCCTCCCTACCCTGCCAGCCCTCCTAAACAAACAGTTTCCCCAAGTGTATTGTTAGAGACGTTAAAACGACAGTGTCATAGTTATACCAGCGTTAACCACCGCCCCCCTTCCCCCACCCCCCGGGTCCTCTTGCAGCACAACACTGGCGTGGCACAAATTGACCGGTACGGAAACGACCTCAAACGATAGAAACATTTTAAAAAATGAGAGGTCACCCTCTCCGGGTAACTCCATCCCGTCTCAAGCGGGCTCAGAGATCAACCAATCCCCCCCCCCCCCCGAATTCAGCGGGCACTGGATCAACAGACAGTTGGGTATCACTGTCGTGTAGCGACACCCAAGTTCCCAACAGTAGTCCAAGTAGGACGGCTCTACCCCCAGAACGTGGTAGTAGTCGTGAATCGTGATGCCTAACTCCAGACAAGGATACTTGACGAGTTGTTCTTAATCACACCCATTCATATAACAGAATGATCACAAACAGTAACTAAGTTCTTGAATATATATATATATCTGTCGTGGATATAATAGACCCACTGTACATCGAAACTCAATCCAAATAGAGAAACAGAGATGTATTGAATGTGATGCGGATAGTTTACAACAATACTTATTATGCACAGTAAATATAATTATTAAATTATACGACAGATTGTTAAAAAGATGAAATAGTATCACGTGTCCTCGTAGAGTTTTAAAAAAAACGCATCCAGATTTTTATACATATACAGTAACAAACAAAAAATACTTTCAAGAGCTGCATCGTAGTTAACAAGACTTTATAATGAAATAATAGAAATTTAAAAAAAAAACTCATTCAATTGAAGCAGTATTAAATTCAATGAAGAGCGACAATACAGCGACCAGTGATATATATATATATGGGTACCTACACACACACATTAACATAAGCCGTACGTTTAAATGTCGTGAACCGCGAAATCAATCTTTCATCCTCAACAAACATGCCGTGGGTGATACAGAAGTAGAGAAGCTGATTTAGAGGAACTTTCAAGCCGCAAGGTCAAGGTTAACACGGCGCCTAGACACAGATAAATACAGTAAGGGTAGGGTGCTAAAATTTATGTTGAAGTAGCCACCCATTCTATTTAAACAGTAGCCGAGCTCAGAACGTGACGTGCTACTTCCTGGAGTGGCAATGATAGCTATTCTTAGACTCGCGACGGCCTCATTTTAATGGCATTATCATAGCTCAAATTATATTACTGAGTTGTGTTGTTTTTTTAACCCGACAAATTCATATAAATAAGTACGGTACACACAGTTGGATGTAAGGGGGGGGGGGGAGGGGAGCTTGTAGCGATACATTAAGGCTCCATCAGATTTGAGAGGAATGTATACTGCAAAGGTGTCCCTTTGACAATAAGGGCTTTTTTTTAGGACTGGGCAGAGAGGTAGGGATAACGGCAGCATAAAATAGGCAATACTTATGATTTTAAAATGATGTATTATTAGCAGTGGCGTAGGAAGAATACTGCGGGTAGAGGGGGTGGCACAGGGCGCCGACAGAGCGCTGTTAAACATTTTTTTGATATTTTCAGATGGGGGAGGGGCAAAAAAATTGTAACTCGCACAGGGCATCACAATAGCTAGCTACGGCTCTGATTATTAGGTTTGATTTCTTTAACAACAATGGGTAACGACCAAAAAAAAACCTTTATGTGAAAGAAAATTATTTTCTATAATTAAAATAAATTGTGCACAACCATTGCAAAACACTGAACTGTTATATGAACAAATCACACAATTCTGACATGATTTTTAAAACTGCATACAATGAAAAGCAAATTGAATCTTTAAAACAAAAAGTTTACTATATGGCATGACCTAGTATTCACTAGTAAAATCTTGACATTACATTTTAGAAGTGTGTTATCAGTAAAAAAAAAATATGTGCATTTAATTACACTATTTGTCAAGATTTTATGATAAGAATGTTGGGCCCAAAAAAAAATAATAAATGATAAGTTAAAAAAAATATGTCCATTAAGAAATAACTACTGGTGCTAATTACTAGTGCTATGTTAACTGCAAAATACTGAAAAAGATGAAAGTGGGAAAGCAAAGCAGGACTAATGAGCTGTTGCACTGAAATTAAAGGCTTGGAATAAGTGAAATAATCTCAGTTATAATTATTATCAAGCATATCCCAATCAAGCAATTAGCTTATAAGATAACCTCCAAAGTGTTTGAAATACAAGGCTGTCTAAACATTATATTTTGCCATTTCTAAATGACTGTTCAGTGGTGTTATATTGTAAATAGATATAGTCATTTTAAAATCTGACAATCTGGTAAAAATTTATACTCATTGTCAAAAAAAGACAAATTATTCATTTATCGAGAGTAATTGATTAAAATTTTAGCCACTTTAAATCAATTAGTAATATTTAATCAATAATTTACAAAAATGACCAAATTATAAATAAATATTTATATTATGAGAGAAGAAATTTACTTGGAAGTTGTACAATTAAAAAAAGGTCTAAATTTAAAAATCACTAAAGTAATTTTTGTGTTATCATAGAATTTAAAAACTAATAAATCCATTAAGGTATAGAATTCTCAGATTAATTTTACATACAACCAATTTAAAATGAATGCCTGGTGATCATATCATTAACTACTGTCTACTGTAGTAAATGTTTCCTCCAGAAGACTAAAAAAAAAAGTATGGCAGGGAAAGGATTTAAAAAAAAAAATACACAGATAGGAACAGACCCTCCTGCATTGATCAGGATTAGGCTGTCTGCTAGGCTAATCTGGACCAGGGGCTGTTGTTCAAGTAGGTCAACAAAGGTGAGACTTTACTGAAGACTACTACACCTGTGGCTGGCCAGCTATCAACACACTGTGTTGATCATTGATATGAACAGTTATAAACTACACAGTCACAGAAGTAGTTTAAAAAATAAAGCAAAACAGTCCAGTTGGATAGAGAAATATCAATTAAATGCATTTGTACATGCTAATAAAAGAATGGCGAGGTTTGTTTTAGTCCTAGGCCCTAATGTAGTTATGACTGTGTGTTGACCTAAAAAAAAATACGTAGGTATACAGTAACAGTATAAAAAAAAACAATACAGGCTCAGTGTTAGAATAGACAAACATGTACTTACTTTAAATAATACCTCTGACCCTGAGGTGTTTTGGCCATATCCCATCCTGCAGGTAAGGGCTGTTCATCCAAAGCATCATAACTGTGTTGCCGGACGTGGGATGTGGGAGGGGGTGGAGGGGCTGCGCTCAGACTCTGTTGTAAACTGGCCGGGGACGAGTGAGCCCTCATATGTGCGATGTTCATTGATGACGAGTTAACTGCCCCGTGGTAACCGGGTGCGTCGGTATTGTCTTTGCTTACCCCCAAAGGTTGCTGCATCTGTTTAGGGGGTTCAGGAGGGCGAAAAAACGATGCGGGTAAATTCCGCATTCGCAATGGTACTGTTTTGTGAGAGTCGGACAGTGACGGATTCATCGCTATCGTGAACAGAGCTTCAAGCTCTGTGTCACTGTTCTCACGAACATGGACGATCGGCCCAGTCCGATCTTGAGACATCTTGTTTCTAGTTTATCCTGGCGCAGCCACCACGAAAAAATATATTGCTTGAAATCCTCCACTTGAATTATTAAAATAAACACAAAACTCACAAATAGACGAAAACAGCAACGTAATAATCCTCTTCCTTGGTTCTATGGAGTCGGAACACTCCTTGGCTATGTTAGACACGAAAGTAGTTTAATCGACTGCTTTACCTCAGTGCAACAGGTGCAGGCGTTATCGAAAAATAGTTCTATTTACCTTTAATTTAAACATATTTTTAAAGCATTTTCTCTATCTTAAACATCAATTCAAACTAAGAGACAAATGATGATGTTTGCTATAAAAAATAATGAATAACTTTGACAAAATGCTACAGTATTCAACGTATACAGCTTATTTTTTCATACAATAGCGGTTGAATATATAGTTCCTCGTGTGTAATGACGTCACGTCAGCTCCATTCGGGACAGTTTTCTATGCTGTTTTAAACGGGAGAAACAAACCGCACATTAAAGGTTTTACGGCCACATAAAATGTCCAAAAATAAACATTCAGTATTATATTGTTTATATATTTTTAGCAATGCTATTTTTATTTTTTTTTCTTGATTTAGGGTGTCAAAAAGGGGAAGACTCACCTGCCCTTCTTCCATTTATGGGAATTTGCGCGATTTCATTCACTGGCCATTAGCTGTCAATCAAGTCTCGCCTGCTAGCCTTCGGTGATTCTCGGTTAGTGGGTGTGGCTTATAATTCATTGTTGAACTTAAGTGTAGTGGGGTGGGGATGTGTGCATATGGTAATACACTGTTAAAATAATAATAAATTAATGTAATAAACTTAACATTATTGTATATTGAATCTTTAATCAAGAAACTATACACGATTTAACCGTAATGGCCTTTTGACAATTAATGATTTCATGAGTGCTTGGCCGTGTAAAAACACCGTGACCTCAATAAATTGCCTGTTGATTTACAAAGGCTTGCTAAATTTTTCAGCTACCACTTGTTGCTGTATCATATCGTGAAGTATTGAAGAAAGAGGGTATTAATAATTGGTGCATTTTTTTTATTTCAGCAATACTAATTACATTGAAATTGATGTGATTTTATTTTAGTGCTTTTTCTTCAAAATGTCTTTGTAAATGAAAACAACTCAAATTGATTTTAATGAATTTAGCAATATAAACAAGCTTGCTATTAGTATTACTATCTATCCTTAGTACTTCGGGAAATTTTCAATAATTACTTTCATGTATCTTCTGTGGATAGTTTATGATAAGACAAAATATTCAAAACAAATTTGTTGTTTTGTTTTTTTATCAATAGGCTACAGAATATGTGATTATGGATGAGAGTTGCACAGTAAAATAATTTTAAGAACCGCAGCAATAGTCGTTTTATCAATGAAAAAAGATAATCAATAATAGAAGTAAACTAATTCATTACGGGACGCAAAAAAAAAATGCATTTTATCGGCTGAAGAAGCCCCATTAGGCCACCAGTGTGCCACTCTCGACTTTGTGGCCAAACTGGTCTCTCAGAGCAGTGGTCCCCCAAACTTTTTCTTGCCACGGACAGGTCAGTGTTTTATAATTTCACCCCGGGCGACCCCGGCCCACTGGAAGGGGGGGGTGTGACGTTGATTATTTCTCGCCCATGGTAAGTCGCACAATCACGAGAGAAATAAATAAAAAGGAAATAATTTAATGTTTCTTGGGCGGCCCAGCAACATTCGTTCCACAGCCCGGGAATTGGGGACCACTGTCTTAGCACAAAGCGGATCTTTTTTGAGCTCAGAGTGATCTTACTGAATCTTTTTTTTTTATTCAAATTATTTAAATTATAAATCTTATTACATTTACTATGGTGGTGCTCTTCATAGCTTGTTTTTGTTTACCTTTTAAAAAAACCGGTATGCGGTTCACATTGATCATATACGTGATATTGAGCCATCCCTTGGCTATAGACCCTATTATAAATACTGCCACCCCTTGGCTATAGGCCCTATTATAAATACTGCCACCCCTTGGCTATAGGCCATATTATAAATACTGCCACCCCTTGGCTATAGGCCCTATTATAAATACTGTATATGCATTTTTAACAAAATTAGAGCATCTGGACACATTAGCAGCACTCCTGATGGGGCACCGCGCTTGGGGGACTCTTTTTCTCACTTTATTAAATTGTTACAAGACTTAACGATTTTCCAGGGCCAAGTTGAAGGCAGGGCCGCTTTATCCTACAGGCACTGTGCCTAAGGCCTACGGACTTTTCAAGGGCCTACGAAAGCCAAAACATAAAGAGAAAACAAGTGCATTCTTGAAAAATATTAAAAAAGTGAAATCGGGGAGGGCCTACGACTTTGCAAGCGCCTAGAGCCCACGATATGACTTAAAACGGCCCTGGTTGAAGGGTCAAATCCAGGATATTATTTCTTATTACACTTGATGTTTTTAACGAAATCATGATATTTTCTTAAGGTGGTCCATGGGCCATTTAAGGTTTCTGCTAGTTGTTTTTTTTTTTTTAATTTTTTTTTTATTTTTTAAGCTACACTAGCCATTTTTGGCACATGCATACAACATACCAATTAATGAACAAAGAAATAAAAAAAAATATTAAAAAATTTATTAAAAAATGTATTATGTGACTTTTTGGGTAAAAAAGTGTAATTTTAAGACATATTTTCAAAAAATTTCAAAGAACCAATTTTTAAAATCTATTGTAGATATCATAAAATAACTTTGCACAAATGTTAATGAGTGTGTTTCAAACAAACGTCCATTTTTAGAGCATTTTCGAAAAAAAATGCTCTATTGTCGCCGTTTTGTCTGGCTGTCTGTCTGTCACCACCCTAGATCTCAACAACCATAAGTCCTAGACCCATGATGCCAAGAAATGACTTTTTTCCATTTCGCGATCTGACCTCTCAGGGCCGTAAAAGGGGCCTTATAAAGTACCGTTTTTTTACTATATAAGCTATATTAATAATGGAGCGCCCTATATCTCAGCAACCATAAGTCCTAGACCCATGATTTATATATCATTTTGTAGGTCTTGGCCTGCCATGTGTACATCAAAAGTTCATTTCGCGATAGGACCTCTGAGGGCCGGGCTTCAGGGCTCCTAAGGGGCTTATATATTATATATACACCTTGTACGTTCAATAACTCATTCATTTGGTGCGAAATACTGCAGAACGTAGTTTCACCAAGATTTATTAAGAAACTCATCAAATGAAATAGTAAGCTTGTGTTCTGAGTTTAATTGAAAGTATCAGAGCTATGCAACGATTGACGGAGTTTTCGGACGATTAAATGACTACAATTTCGAATGTTTTCAATTATGAGTCCTATTTCAGTAACCACAAACCACTTGTAGCTAGATTTAAGAGAAAATAATTTTTTTTTCAAATATAAAGAAACGTCTTTATAATATTTTTTTACAGATATATGCATTACACAATTGAATTTATAAACATTTCCAAAATTTACAAATATTTACTGAAAGCTAACAAACGTACTGATACATAACATGAAAATGCGCTAACACGTCCTGTGTCCAGAATGGAACAGGCTTAATTTTTTTTTTCTTTTTTGGAAATATTAAATAGAATTTTTTTTCTTACCTACCCCCCCCCCCTCCAAAAAATGCAACTTTTTCTCATGGACCATGGACCACCTTAAACTCGCCGTAACCAATCAGACAAGTAAAATTTTCAAATAGTATCAAACTTCTTTTCTTTTTATTTTAAATATGTGGGTTAGTTTGTTTTTTTCAGAACCAGAATTTAAAAAAAAAAAAAGCTCAATATTTTTGGAGGCACGCCGAGAGAGGGTGGCAGGGAGGGGGGTCATTGCCATGGGGCCCGCATCTCTAAGGTGGCCCGGCCGCGCCGACCATGTCAATTTTTTCATGTTTATTAAGGGGCCCGCAATGATGTCCTGTCCTGGAGCCCTTGTTGGCTCTCGGCGCCCCTGCTCCCCCCCCCCCAATCTCCCATCCGAATCTGAAATGTTACCAATGATGAAAAAGGGAGCGCATGGTCGTATTATAAAGCGCTCGACTATCGACCTGAGGGTCCCTGATTCGATTTCCTGTGAGGACCAATGGATATTTCAGGTCATGGCTAAAGTCATCGCTTTTATCTCCCGGGGTGCCTCCTATCGGCCATGGTGGGAATGAAAGACGGGCACCATAAAAACCGTCCCATGAGTGGTATATAGGATCTAAGAGATTTCATCTCATCCTTACAGGGACCTCACACACCAATGATGAAACGTGCAACTGTTTTGAATGTAACACAATAATTAAAAAAAAAATCTTTTTGCTTTTCTTTTTTATTTAAAAAAAACCACCGAATGAAGATAACACTGGTTCAGTTAAGTGGTACAAAAAAAACAACAACTAAGAAACAAGAGAAGTAGATATAAAGACGACAAAGCTGTACGATCTGTTAGGCTTACGTGTATCCTATGTGATTACACATCAGCTTCCTGACCATTATACACTACCTGTAGTATCATATTGTAAATCTTCTGTTGTTGTTGTTGTTTTGTTTATTTTTTTCGCAATAAAAATTCAATGAATCAGTTATTAATTTACTAGAAATGTACTGTACAAAATTAGTTAAATATATATATAGAGAGATAGACAGACAGACAGACAGACAGACAGACAGACAGTGGGGACTTCACGGCATGGTCCCTTTACTGTACAATTCATTTTTTATCATAAGACGGGGGAGGGGCACAGCCAGGCACGCCGAGAGGGAGGGGGTCATTGCTAGGGGGCCCGCATCTGTAAGAGGGCCCGGTCTCCCCGACCATGTCATTTTTTTCACGACTTATTGTTTATTAAGGGGCCCGTAATGATGTCCTGCCCTGGGGCCCGTGTTGGCTCTCGGCGCCACTTGGCACAGCAGGGCGTTGGTGCTTAGGTCATCACAACAACTGTGCACAGTAAGTAATATGGTTAAAACCTCCAATCATTTTAAAGTCCCCCCAAAAGTATTAAAGGAATTTTTTTTTTTTTTAAAAAAAGGGAATTAAATACATTATAAAACAAAGATTTTTTTCCCGTTAAAACATTGTAGTTAATCATACATTTTACAATATTTATGATTTAAAAAAAAAATAAATGTGTATAATTTGAAGATATAAGCTTTCCCGACTTTTTTGTGTTTGTAAATTGAGTATAATATTTTCAAATATCTCCTTTCACATTATTAATTGACAGTAGTGCAGGGGATGATAGTTTCGGTTGAGGAAACACACCTTCGGAACAACGGCAGCCTTAGCAATACTCGGGGAATAGGACGATTGTCATTTTACGGAACCTGAGTGTTATTTCGCGGGGCCTGGGATATGCCAATTTGCGGAACCTAAGGCGAATGTCATTAAGTGGGGGGAGTGCAGGCCCACCGACAGAAATTTCGGGCTGTCACGGGCCTTCCGTGCTGATACTAATATTTTCAAAAGATGATTGGCCAGCTCAATCCGGGCCCCTAAAACTCGCCGGGCCCCTGGGCATTTTCCCCCTCCCCTGCTTCCCCCCCTCTCGGCGGCACTGGGTGAGTGTTATTTGAGGGACCTTGAAGAAATGTTTCATTATGTAACAGATTAAAAAAAAAACTTCTTCTATTCTGCCACTGATACATGAATGACTTGAAGTTTCTGGACAGCAGAGGCGTACCAAGGGTGGGGGGATGGGGGGGTCCAATTTCGAAAGTCCCCACATTATCTTATGTCATGGGGTCGAATGTCAAAATGCAGGGGCCCCCAAAGAGGCCAAGCCCCCGGGCTCCCAAATCCCTAGGTTCGGCACTGCTGGACAGACTGCTTTACCGAAACCTGTTCACTGGCTAGTAACATGCACTGCTGAATAATTCTTCTCCGATATAAGGTTAATAACATTAAACACCAACACTTGCACATCATACATCTCGGGGAATATCATAATAACAATGAGAATCAACACCAGGCTATAAATGATTCGCTTGAATCTCCACAGCGTGTATGCCCACATTTCGCGAAGGGCTAGTTTATATAAGTGAACATAGTTATCTCGAAAATGGCAATGTATTGATTTTTACGAAAAAATAAAAAGAATTCGCTAAAAATAGCCACATTTTTCTCACGGACCCTTATGGATCCGCGGACCCAAGTTGCCGATCACTCCTTGAGGCATGATGTTCCTAAAAGTTTGAGAAACTCTCATTAAAAAGGTCTGTATATTTCTTTAAAAAAAATGCTTGGTAAATCCAATGCTGCTCAAAAACGTAGTGACCTTGCCAATGTCTTTTGTTTTGTGATTAACCCACTATTCAAAGAAATATTTTGAATTTTATTGAGTTTAGTTGTTTTTTTACTAAATATAAATTTGTGTTACATGCAGCCTGTGCGTTGCTCCGAAGAGGTGGGGGGAGGACATATGAAGGGGGTGGGGAGATTCTCATCAAGTTCATGGCGTTGGAATTATTCCATCTTAAACTATATTTAGGATCACAAAAGCTCTCTTTACCCCAGAGTCCGTAATATAATTATAGATCTCTGTGGTCCTGCGTCCTGAATCCACCCTAAAAGTGTCATCATGTGCGACATTAGCGGTAGGGCTACGTGAGAACTACTACGGCAAGTGTTTGTAGGGCCAAGGTGGGGGGGAGGGAAAGATGCGGTTTAACCTATAAGAAATATAAGCGCGTGCTTAAGGCATCAATTTTTACAATCGAACACATCATTAGAATTATTTGATTACTTGATATTTCGGACCATTAAAAATAAGTAGATTCTGTTTATGAAGCGTTATTTCTTGAGATATTTTCTTTATTCGGCACAATAAAGTACAAATTACTCGCCGTTTGCAAGCTTTTCATTATTTTTTTTTAATAAGACAAGTACAAGTAATCGAAGCTCTTCGCTAAAATGTTCATCTAAGATCCGTGCTTATAGGCAGGCCAAACTAGGCTACCACCTAGGGCAGTGTCGGCGAACCTTTTTGGGGCCGCGTGCCAGAAAATTCAAACAAAACCCACTTATTTATAGCAAAGTGTCAACACTTTAATTAAAATTAAAGGAAGTGATATTTTAGTCACATGCCGACTGATCTGGCTCTTCGTGCCGACTGTGGCACGCGTGCCGTATTTTCGCCACCACTGACATAGAGCCTCGATTTAATAAAACAGGCCTCTTCAAGCTTTAAGGTGCTTTTGCCTAGCACCTCCCCCACCTCTGGAATTCTGTGCCCCCCCCCAAATACGCCCACACGTGTTAGTTGCATTCAGAGCCGCAGATAGCAATTGTGGCGCCCTGTGCGAGTTTTTGGTGCCCTTACCCCGATTTAAAAACAGCGCTCTTTCGGCACCCCTTTCATGTTCTGAATTTTAAGCGATCGAACAACCCTTCCTACGTTACTGGTAGCATTGTCACGAGATTAGCCATTGACGTCCTCGGACGGTGGCGACTAAGTGTGCCCCGTGATTGAAGATTTTGATGCAATTTATATATATATATATATATACTTATAAGAGGCATTTGTTGTCTGTCTGTTCCCTTATAACTCAAGATCCAGATAACCAAATAATGTGAAATTTGTTACACATACACATAATTACATGGGGAAGGTTATAGGACAGGTTTCGTTTCATCTCGATGGGTAGTTTAATTGTAATTTTTTTTTTTTTTATTTTAGTATTTTACTATATTAAAGTAATCTCGACGGCGCCATAAATAAAATTCCTCTGTGACGTCATTTCCCGATTCGAATAGAACTTGCGCGCTGGTGCTGTATTGTGCCTTTGTGATGCAAAGAATTGTTGTTGTTTTTTCATGCTCCCTGATTTGTACAGTTTGAGGAAGATAAAGGAATGAAGAAGGATTTTAGAAGAAGTGTGAAGCCATAATAATAAGTATATATATATATATATATATATAGAGAGAGAGAGAGAGAGAAAGAGAGAGAGGGAGAGGGGGCAGGAGGAGAGAGAGAGGAAAGGAGGGTAGGAGGGAGGGAGGGGGAGAGAGGAGGGAGGGGGATGGACAGGGGGAGAGGGAGATGGGGGGAGAGGGAGTAGGGGGAGAGAGAGGGGGAGGGGAGGGAGAGAGGGTGGGAGAGAGGGAGGGAGAGAGATAAAGAGTGAGGGGGGGCAGGGAGGGAGAGAGGGAGGATGGACGTTGGGAGAGAAGGAGGGAAAGGGAGAGAGGGGGTAGGGAGAAAACAGAAGGTAAACAGAAAACTTTATTTTAAACCCGGGCAAAGCCGGGTACTTGCAACTAGTATATATATATATATATATATATATATATATATATATATATATATATATATATATACTGGTGGAAAAGCCTGCTGAAGCTGGCTGAACGAAATCCGACAGAAGGGATAACAAAGAAATATACGAAATAATGCATTAGAAAAGAACATGTGGCCTTTATTGCCATGAACAGAAATAACAAAGACATGTATGAAATACAACTCATACACCTCACAATATGAAAACTACCCGCGAGGGAGACACAGTCTTACAACGCATACACCACACAATATGAAAACTACCTGCAATGACAAGGGAGACACACGGGTTTGACGATTATGTATTTAATGTAATATATATATATATATATATATAAGTGTGTGTCTGTGTGGCTTTAATCGTGGAGATTTGTTTAAAACGGGAAGTTAATAGTCTAGTTCCTTACTCTCTGTACTTCTTTGTAAAAACTGTATTCAATAACACTTTAAAATATGCTTACATTTTAAATTATCTGGCTTTGAGTAGTATTTATATGACAGGGAAGATTAAAAAAAAAGAACAATTCAATTTTTTAATACACAGTTATTGATAAACTAGATCAAAGGCCCGGTACCCGGACCGGCGAGTAGGCAAACAGTTGGAGTTGAAAATAGCGAAAAATATATTTGAGTGAGTTAACAATCAGTCTATATACTCGCAGTGGCCCCAAGGACATGATGAGATTATTGTAGCCAAAATACATTTGAGAATAGTCAACTAATACACTGATTAGTCGACTCCTTATAATTATGAGTTGTATCCCTTTGACCATCTTTACATAATTTGCGCACTACTTGGAATTACCAAGACTATTTTTAGCCAAGCAAGAGTTCACTCCCCTTGAGCGAGACTAAAATTTTGGAAATTCCCCAGTCTATTTTTAGCCGCGGAAGTTATACACACGCTCGCACGCCCCAGTATATATGTATGCCAGGCTAGACGATTATGTATTAGATATGAATGCCTACATGTATATTTGACATGGGATTGAGGTTGATCAATAAGAGTAGCTCCAAACTGATTTGACTTTTGTGACATTTAGAATTGAAAGTATATTGCAGCATTTTCTTATATCTCAATGTTTTTAAAAAATGCATTCTTCGATTTCAATGATACATTAATTTTGAAACTTACTGTTTTAAAGGTGATTATGAAGTTTATTTTTCTTTTCAAACGAAAACAAAGCAGCCTACAATTACATATATAATTATACTTCATATAGTAAGGATAAAAAAAGAAAGTTTCATAAACAAGAAAAATTGTTTGTTTTTGCACTATTAGTAGATTGCTGGATCAAGTCAGGTACTATTCCTAGATTACATACAGAACATTAATAGTCCATTATGAACATGTATCAAACAGAATTTTTTGTTATAAAAATGGAAACTTGTATAAAAAATAATAAAGTAATTCATTATTTTATTAACTAGTAATCAACCATTACATGAAGTATGCTGAATCTAAGGTTTTTTAAAATCTGATAATAATATGGCTGAGTAAATATGAATGCAACTAGCCTGCCCCCTTGGTCATGATGAGATGTTTAACAGTCATTATATTTCAATCGCATAAATTCATAACAAAAGAACAAATTAGATAACATAGTAATTTTTATTCATTAACGTGGGATAGTAAAAAAAAAGAGTTAAAGTATTTCCAAAAAAATCATTTAAGATTAAAACAAATTCAAAAATATTAGTAACCGCCTTGACACACTTCAAAAGCTAAGTCAATTTTCATTTTGGCATTTAATTATCAAATCCAGAGTACATCACCTTTTGAAATCATGATGTAGTTGGAATAAATAACTGAACAAATCCAGCTGAATACATCATCTTATTAAATCATTGTTTAGTTAAGAAAAATTACTGAACATAGAATCCATCTTAATACATCATCTTAAATCAATGTGTACTTGGATTAACAGCTGAACAAATCCAGTGGAATATATCACCCAATCCGTGTTTAGTTGAGTTTATTAATTGAACAAATTCAGGTGAATCATCTTACTGAGTAAATGAGAAGTTGGGATTAAATAAGTGAACAGTCAAACTAGCCGAGATAGGATAAGTTTGTGGCTGGTAATGCAATGAAAATTTACATTCTTCCAAGTCGACAAATTTTCATATCTTAAAATATGTCAATATATAAACAGCACAGCCACTTTTCATCCTTCATAAAACTTTATTTACTTTGCTAGTTTTAATACAATAACATGAACAATTTCAACTCAAAACTCTTGACAAGAAAAAAAAAACACTAATGAAGAGAACCGAAAAGATTGTATATAAATATATATTTATATATGAAATTTAAATCACTTGATACAAGTGTAGCTCAATTGTAACTAATAAACTGCTCATGATTCATGTATAACATACAAAGAAGGGAATACCTCAAATGAACCATGCCAAAAACCCAAAGCTCTTACAATAATAAAACACACAATTTGAACTGTTACAATAACAACTTTTGATCCATAAAAAATAAAATGATGTTACACACAAAAAAAAATGTACAATGGTGACAGGACATAAAATGTAAGCTGATTGGGGATGTCAGAAAATATTGCCAAGAAAGGTAAACAAAAAACATGAGACAGCCAGTGGGATATTTAATGCGCACGCACAAAAAAAAAAAGTTTACTGAGACACACATAGCTTAATGCTTTTATGCGTGGAAGCAAATTTTAAGGCTAGATGTTAAAGTTGACACACTAACTTAAAATTGTCATTGATTTATCAAAGTGATTATGTTAAACTGAAGTTGGGCTCCAATACCTATCACATAACTGTATTCATAACAAGTATTCAAAAACAGGTTGTTCAAAATAAATGTCATTAACTCCCTCTCTCCTGTGTAACTTCTGTATTACGTCTAAATTATGAATAAATGATAACCAAAAAAAAAAGTAAGTACAATTCATGAAGTGAGCATCCAAAAAAAAAGTGTAAAAATTCATGAAATCGGATTCTGGCTTAACATCAATGAAAAATGGTGTATAAAAAGTAGAGATTTCTTAAACATAAAATAGCATAAATAATTCCAATGAATTTAGCAAAGTCTGATGAAAGGAATGAAATCACACATAATTTCACATCACAGAAGATAAGAGAGCTTGGAAAAAGTTTTGAATTTCCTTTGTCATGAAATTAAAATATGCAGCTAAAAAATAAAAATCAAACCCCAATTTATTAAATCTCCAAGACATTCCACTAAATTTAATGATCAATGATTGCTTTATTTCTTCTCAAGATCTAATGGGGGAATTACATTTAGAAAAAAAAAAACAGCTGACAATATATGTATCAGCTGACAAACATTACATACTAAGGAAAACAGGACCTGCCATTTCAGATTCTAAGGAGAAAATAGTAACAGAAAAACATTATCATAATACAGCAAAGGTAAGCTAAAAATTATTTGTATGTGTTAATACACAATATAAACTGAATTAGGAAACCAAAGAATTAACAGAAACTCACATGTATAAAAATTTGCATGTAACGATTCCCCCCCTTTTCTTTTAGAACTACACGGGATTTTTTTTATGTTTGTTTCATCAAGATATACAAAAATGACTGTACATTTCACACATCTGTGCTGATTTTCTCAGGTTAAAAAACATTCTTGCCATTTCACGCATGATAAATAGCATTAAAGTATCTTGTACACATCCAATCTTCATGTGATCTCAACTCACAGAAAATGTTGTATCATTTATTCAAATATTTATCAAAAGATATCTAGATAGTCAACCTTAGATATTTACATAATCTGACTTTATGTACAGCAAGCTGGATTATAGAACAGAGGACTATTTTAACAATTGCAAAGTAACTGCCTACACCCTCAAATAACATATTTAGGAAACAATGCTAGGAAACTGGATTTTACATGTGCATGTATGTTAAGCATTGGCATCTTTAAATAATCAGAAAATGAATTACTGCCTACATGATGGCCAAAGAAATAGATTTGGCATAAGGGATACATCTATGAACTGATTCCATTTCAACTGAAAAAAAGTTATAAATGTGAAAGATTGCACAAAAGCTTTTAAAATCCAAACCTGACTACCGGAAGAAAGAATGATAACAATAAATAAAACAGGAAAAAAATCTAATCAAAAAGCCATTCAATTAAAATGACAATCTTATTTCACGCCCAAATCAAGCAGAATAACATTCACACGACTCAGCACAATCAAGCATCTCAAGAAACACCATTGTCACTCATGTCACCCTAAATCAACAGGGCTGGAGCGATCAGAGTCGGAGTCATCCTCATCAGAATAGATTGATGGTGTATCTGTGGCAGCACGTGAATTCTGGTCGTATGACCCAGAGCTGGACTGTCTAGACAGGGCTGAGATAACTTCTCTGTCACTTGAATCAGGCAATCCATAGAAAGAACTGTTTGAGGTAGACTGCTGCTGGTATCTGATGGAAAAGAAAGAAAAAGAATCAATTTGATTATCAAAATAAGTATAATTTTAAGAAGCATGGTAAAAAAAATTAAAGTGTCACAGATTGAAACTAATTAACATCTGCAATTTTTCTAACCAAATCCTCAAAGAAAGAAAAAAAAAAGAGCCCACAGAGCAGTTTGATTTTCTGCATTAACAAAGGTTTGTGCCTTATTGTGAAAAGCAGGAAAGAAATTTTATTCAACAAATGTACTGATTTTTTTTTTAGAGGTTAATATGTGCTTTCTTCACAAGATATGTTTTTTCACAAAATACTATTCCATTCCAAGAGCTATTAGATAACTAGAATACAGTGTTAATTTAGTATTTTGAAGCAGCAAAGTGTGTTGGTGTTAAATTTCTTGATGATGTTATGTTTATTTGATGCTTGCTGGTAAGTAGTTCGGACGCTTTTTGGAACGTAAGCATGCATCTATGTTTATTTTTTTCACTGTGCTATGCTGATAGTTCAATATTTTCAATTAATGTTATTTTGATTACTGAATACCTAGATTACTGTTTAAACTCTAAGAATAAAGAGATACATGTACTGCTGACTGAATCTGTCTTCACATTTACTATGAGTTCTCAAACCTTACTAAGGTTTTCAAATATTGGGTACTAATTTGACAAAATAATTAGAAAATTCTTTTTTTTTTTTAAATCTATTTCCATTTTTCCCCTTAGTCTTATCTTCAACTTAAGAAAATGGGTCCAAGGGTTGAAAAGAGAAAAGGAGGAGGGGCTTGGACAATAGTTGTCTAAGAAAACCTTGCAAGTATAACATGAACATTTACCACCAACTTGTCAATAAAAAATAAATGAAATGTTAAAAGAAACCAAATTATAAAAAAACTTTAATTAAATGCAACAAAAAAAAATGTCAAAAACGTTTAAAAAAACACACCTCGCTTGCTGCGCTGCTGCTGATGAGGGATCAATAGGTCTCACAGCACTTGACTGAAAGGGGGTTGAGTTATTGGCCATTTCTGAAAAAAGGGATAAATATTATAAAGGTAAACTAATTACCGTATATACTTGCATACAAGCCTACATCGCTTATAAGCCGCCCCCCTAAAACTGCTTTAGAATGGCCAGTTTTTGCAAAAACCCGCATATAAGCCAACCATACAATTGCCTAATTTTAGTCCATTTTTTTGTGATTTAAGGGGATTCCTTTACGACTGCCTTCATTTGAGCGTGTTGTTTCTAAGAAATCAGACAGTCGGCTTCACAACTAGCTCTAGCTTGGTTACGACTCGTCACTGGTGCACACACAGCCTTGCGGTTGTATCACTCTCACTTTACTTTATGCATTTGAGTATGTCTAAGTCTGATTACACTTCAATAAAGAATTCCTGTATTATTAGATTATAAATAATAGATATAGGAAAACACAGTGTGCCTAGACAGAAATCTATGTTTAACTACATTTTATGAGTGTTATTATGGTATTAGTTAGAAAACCATAGAAATAGGAAACATTTTCTGTTTTGTTATAGTATTTTTTTCTTAACTGTGTGCCATTTTTTACTTCGAAAATGAATCTCCATGTTAATATTCATACTCAGTATAATTGTCAGCTATGCAGAAATTTAATTTTTTTAAGTGACACCTCTGTATATATATTAATACTCTGTACACACAACCAAATAAAGAGTCAGATAGTGATGAAATTGTGTGGCTTGAAAATTGGCATTACTGTCTGTCCTGGTGTCTATTTTGTTTTATGTGCATATAAGCCGAAACCCCCGCCACCCCCCGATTTCAGCATTGTATTTTATAGTGCTAAATTTGGCTTATATGCGAGCATATATGGTACAAGGTGTAATATAGATGAAAAGGAAAAAAAAGTTAGATTTTGTAGAAATTTACGGCTTTTTTTTTTTACAACCGTATTATCCAATCCATCTAAAATTAATATTATGGTTAGATAAATCTAAGCCATTATAGAAAAATCCTGTCAGACAAAAAAAAAAAAATGAAATTATACAAATGCTGCTTTACGTAATAAGAAATCAAAAGACTTACCCAATACATAAGGTTCTAAAGATTTTGGAACCATTTTAGATGCCCTGGCTAAATCTTGTGTTGTGCACTGACCCCTTTCTAGACCAAAGGCCATGCCCATTCTTTTCAACACTTCAATGTCATCATGTATTTCAAAAGTGTTATCAAATTTAAAGAGGTATTCATATCTGGTGATAAGTATGACATGAAATCAGTAAATTATCAATCCCTTCCTGGAACATAGCATAGCATCATCCTCTCTTCTAAAAAATATCACACAGCATCAAGCCAAGACTGAAATATCCATAAGTGGGATGACAGAAATTTTGTAAGTAACTAACTTAATGACTAGCACCGTGATAAGAAAGGTATCTAATTTTAAGGAAACTTACTTATCATTAGATATGCTACAATCTATGACAGTTTTTTTGCTGGTATTAACTATGATGAAAGGCAGTTGTATTGCTGAGTTGGGTGCTGGGGGTCCTTGAGTTCGCTCCAAATCTCTGTTGCGCTGCACTAAATTTTTAAATGCAATTTGCTGGAAAATAAATTTACAAGTATTCTAAATGTTTTTTCCCTTCACTAAAATATCAAGGTACAAAAAAATAAAAAGGGGGTATTTCGTTTGCTAACCTGCAGAATAAGTTCTTGCAGTTGTTGCGTTTTATGCTTTATTCGTTCTATCCTTTTCTGTTTTTCCATCTGGTGGTTAAGAAAAAAAATTTATTTATATTAGTCACATTTAAAGAGAAAAGTCACAGTGATAATATTTAAATAAAAAAATTCATTAAGAGACAACGAGCATTCCAACACAATGACTGTTAAAAGCTTATCATAACGTTTATATTAAACTATAACAGGATAATTGTTCATCCATATTTATAAGAAAATAACTCACTAAACATGAAAAATAAAATACATTTTTTTTACCAACCTCTAAATGCTGGCACTCCTGAGCAGAGTTAGTTGGAAGGCCAATCCATCTAATTTCTTTCTTTTCTTTAGATATTATGTTCATAGCCATGAGTACATTTAAGGCATCATAGACTCTACGTCTTATATTTTTCTGGTCGTAAGGCTAGTTAAAATTTAAAGAAAAGTCCATAAGTAAAACTAATTTTAAAATTAAAGTTTATAGTCTAAAAAATTTTGTACTAAATATATTTAAACCGGCAAAATTAGTATTCCATACCGTGACAGCATCTGCAGGAGATAACATATTTTGTGGCTCACTAAATTCTCCCACTAATTCATCTGCTACCTCATTATATGAAGTCACTCCCTTGGTCTGAACCTTTTCACAAACTTTCATGGAGAAATGTCGCAAACCTTTTCCTCCTTTGTCACCCTTTTTACTACGTTTTCTGAAAGAAAAAATTATACATTACCAACTGTTAAAAATATATAAATGCCACAACAAATAAATAAATTAGCAATGCAACATATAAAAATTAAACTTACCCATCTCCAAAATCAGCTTCGAGAAAATCTGATGCCCTTTTTCTAGCAGACCATGGAGATGTCGCATCAACTTGTATAACTTGTGGTCGCACAGAAGAATTCATGATCTAAAAAAAAAAATAATTCACTTCAACTAACCTTCAGGTTAAAACACAATCAATAAATTTAATTACAATGGCGAAAAAAGTGTGGGAATAACATTTAAGACAATAATCAACATTAAAAAAAAAAAAAAACTGTAAACAGTTGTACTAAAGCTTTTATAAGAGAATGAAGTCAAGCTAAAATGCGACTAGTGAAAATAATTATGCTCAATTAATATAATTTATTTTAAGGTAACAGGGTCTATTATGATTCACACCAATGCCAATGTTAAGCAAATTAGACAACACAAATTACCTGAGAAGTCATGGATGGTCTGGGAAGAAGATGTGGGGCAAGTTTGCCGGGAGACTGACTTATAGGAACTGCTACAAGTTGAATATCTGAAACCGTTGTTATAATACCTCATTGGTAACATTATAAAACACCAATTTCTAAGCCATCAATTAAAAAAAATACTGAACAATTATGAAAGACTTTACTAAACAGTAAAATAATTTTATACAAAGACAAAAGTGTAACAAACTAACGTTTTCCAGCTGATTCACCACCAAATCCTTTGATTTCACCATTAGAATCCAAAATTCCAACCTAAATAAAATATTGCAAACACAGTTACTTAATCAATATGAAAGTTATTTAACTTTAAATTAACGGAAAGACATATTGTTTCAAAAAAAAACATGCTCATCTCAAAAATGAATCAAATAGCACATATTATAATCAACAATAATGTCATGAATGCAATTTACACTGATAGTTCTTTAGACATTTCCTATGAACAATGAATGTCATTGACATATATACTACCCTTAGCTTAAAATGAAACAATCTAGAATAATTTCACAATGATTTGTTTTACAAAATTTATTACAACGGAAATGGCTCTGAAAAATAAAAAAAAGTTTTCTTCTTTTTGTATTATTATTTTAAGAGGATTTATGGTTCAGTGCACCAAACCCTTAAACTAGCACATTAACTGAGGCATTAACTTTTAGAAACCCATCCTATGTTAAGTATATATCATAATTTAACGTTATACTGTAAATGAACTTATTATACACACTTCAGAAAAGTTTGAATAAAAGTAAATTCCTATTAAATTGCATCAGTAAGTAACACTAATTATGGTGGGGAAAATATCTTAAAAAAAAAAAAGAATCAAGAAGACCATGATATAATAAAATATATCTTACAATGGTGTTTAACCAGTTCTACATGGATGCTCCATTGTAGCAAGATAAATGGCACTGTGTCACACCATCTCATGGGATACTTACTGGAGACAAATTAGCTTATCTCATCTTTACTATGTATTATTCAAATAGTCTTTCCTTGGATCAATAGAGAGTTTCAAGAAAGAAAATTGTTTAAATAACTTGATCATTTGAAGATACAAAAACTAAGCTAAATGGGTCAACACTACATCATAGTTTTAGATTTGTATGGAGTAGAGAGAATATTTTGTTAAACAGGGTAAGCTGAAAATAAACATTGCTTCAAAAGTGTATGCTCTTGAATTTTATAATTCACTGCTCTGAGTCACAAATAATTTCAACAAAATGATAGGCTCTAAAACATTCATATCTAAACCGTGTAACACTAACCTCTGTAATTATTTAAGTATTTAACATGCTCTATATATGTACATTAAATAATTAGTCTCTAACTATATAAAGAAAAAAGGAAGATTATGGAGGAAACTGATGGATTTTAAATATAATAAAGCCAACAGATAAAAACATAGTCATTCAACTGTTTCATTCTTTCTGCAATTTTCCAAGATTCTATTTTTTTTAATATGCACATTGCACATAGCACTAAATTATCCTTGCAAATATAGTTTCTTTGTTCTCCTCTAGCATTTCCTGTAGGCAGGATTTAGGGAAAACCCACAAGCAATGTGACCTGATGGTATGAAAACGAACGGGAGTCACACACACACACACAAGCATGCATACAGCACCACACACACTAACGAGAATATTGGTCAACAGTCGTTTATACAGGCCACGGGGTGGGCGGGAGGCGCGGTTGCCAATAAACAAGTCAAGCGTATTCCCCTTCCCCACCCCATATTCACCTGCTTCCCATATTCCGTACCTTTAAAAATACGTTACGTACTGAGCCCACTATACCGACATGTTACATCCAGTTTTCGCTATCGCTAGATACAGTCCAGTACAGATTATAATGTTTAACAAGAGTGTTTTTTTTCCTCGCGCTTGATAAACCAAAGATCAACGTTCAACAAATGTAACTAAAACAAATCACGGACTTAACGACGAGTTGTACAGGTCCACAGCTACACATCTTGTGTTGAATAACTCACAGGAATAACGGAGTAAATATGTCAACATATTAATTCTGTTAAACTCAATCGCAATCGTTGCTTCATCCGAAACAAATAAAATCATGATACAAGCACAAAATATAGCAGCATGTGTCGAGCTACATACACATCATAAGTAATAATGATAGTGTAGTCCAGATGAATGAAGAGTCAACTGTGTAAGACAGAACTATCTGAGTTGGAAGGTATGCAATAATACAGCTGTCCTTGTAAACAAAATGTCAACATTGGCGATCCTAAATTTGGATCCTGACTTATTTCCTAAATTTACACTACCAACGACACCCCCCCACACACACAAATTTCCTTAAATTACCTGTTTTTCATATATGTTAGTTACTTCCGAACTGGATGCACTATAAAGTTCATCCTCCTGTGTCATAGATTCTTCGACCAACGCGTCTCTGGAATTCATCACAAAAAACACTTCGTCCGATGTCATCATTTTACTTTCGCCGTCTTCAAAAGAACCACCTGGGCTCCACGAGAGTGAACTGTTGTCGTCTGCATCCAATCTCTGCATCAGGGGTTCTTTCTTCACAAGGGACGCATCGTCTAGAAAAGAGCCGTGGTCCCGATAAAACAAAGCGTCATTGTCTGTATCTAGAGGTACGAGTCCCAGACTTGGTGAACTATCGAGTCCGGTACTGACTACATGGTCTTGGAGCCAGTAATCAATGTTGGAAAACGGGAGCTCTGTGTATAAAACGCTGGTCTGTGTATCCATGTGGATATATCTAAATCTCAAATGACCATACGCAGGCTTGCGTGAAATCGTTTACTTGAATTAAACACACACACACATGTGAGGACACAAAATATATACCAAAAACAACATTAAAGTGAAGAGTCCAATAATAAATGTCCGAATAAGAAATTGGGGAATATCTCTGAAATGTTTAAAGTTGTGTAGCAACGGATGGTTGACTTACACGCGGACATTAAAAACAACAACAGAACACATTCAGACTAAGCCAGTGATCAACATTCCTGTACCCCGGAGCCGACAAAGAAAGACGGCACGTGACCCGACCACCTGTCAGCTTCAGGAAAGCCACCAATGACTCCTGGCTTTTAGGGCATCACAATGCTGGGGGGTGGGGGGGGGGCGCTAGACGACAAACCGTGAGCGACACGCCAGGTTACAGACGGCGTCATCAGTGACCTGGTGAACTCTAATGCTCATAATAAAGCCATGTACTGATTGCAGGTAAGTAATTGGATTGCCATTAAGTACCCCTGCTTGTCAAGAAAGCAATAAAACGCAGGAAAGATACAATATTACCCTTTTCCCCTTCTGATAAGCACATGTTTGACGGTATCTAAGTAACAGCAATCCTTACCATGCTATTCTTAGTTAAAGAAACAATGAAAAAGTTGTTTTTTTTTCGTTATTTAATTTTAGAAAATGGAGAGAGGGATTCAGATGTCAAATCGCTACATTTCCCCAATAAAAACTCAAGGTTAATAATGCTAAAGTGTATTAATAATTAGATTCATCTTTCTTGTCAAGTACTGCATAAACACACAAAGGTAGTTCTTTAAAAGAAATGATTGACCACCCCCACCCCTTTTAGTAAAGAATCACGTGTGTGCTGTTCATACCAACGCTACAATTCACACAAGTTTTAACATTGAACTAAGTTATAGTAAGAACGTTGGTTTCTGTTTGGTTCCTCCTCCTAAAACCTTTCTTTCTTACACACCTTGCCCCAGATTTTTATTACCAGCTGGCCATAGTCAGATCCAATGAAAACGGTAGTTCAGTGGGCGGTGGCCTACAGTGTGTGTCGTTGTTTGGGGAGTAGGGTGAGGTGGGGGGGGAACCGTGTTCTGAGGGACGGGTGGGGAATACTTTACAGTTCATCAAGCGTGAACAAAAGCATATATATACAATTTTTTTTTAAATCAGAGATACTTGATGCGTGTCTCAGTGATTTTAGAAAAAAAAAGTACTTATTCAATGATCCAGGACATAGAAGAATTTGACTTCTAGACACAGAATGGAAGTACCGTAAACTACATTATGCAGATATCTAAATATAACAATATATATATTGTACAATAATGCCGGCCATAATAGACCACTGTATACAATTTTGAAAACAAAGCGTCATACATTATCTCTGTACAGTTTATAATTCCGTTCAATATTATTTATGCACTAAAAATTATTTGTAACGGGAAATCAACCAATATTACTAGATGTTGATTTTAAAATAGAACAGTTTTCTAAAAAAATCTTTACAGCGGAACTTCGGGTTAAGAAAGCCTCAGGTTATCAATGAAGGCGAGAGAGAAAGCAAAGATTTACTGTATGAAACAAACGATTTGAGTACAGAACAATCGAAGGTCACTGCAGTGCTAACAAAACTATGGCAATGGCTTGCAGGAGACGATTGCGGACCTCACGGGAGAGCTCACTGCAGATTAGCTTCTTGACTTTCAGAGCAAGCAGCTCAAGACAATAACAGGAGAAGCAGTCCCCTGATTATGATGAGTCAGTGACAGTTTCAACTGCCATGATTGAAGACATTTCGTAAAGTGAGCAGATAGTGAACTTTAATCCAAACAAAACAAAAGTTGCTGACAGGGCACTTGAACATAATGCTGACAGGGCACTTGAATATAATGCTGATAATAGTAACAAGTTGGCCCACTTCAGGAAGATTCTCCAACAAAGGAAGTGGGACGGATGGCCGAGTGGTGTAGATACTCGACTGTCGACCTGAGAGTCCAGGGTTCGATCCTCGGTGAGGCCCATGGAATTTTTCCAGGTGAAATTTGGTGCAAAGTCGTCCCATAAGTCCATCCCAGCTATAAATGGGTACCTGACTTAAGTTGGGGAAGTAAAGGCGGCTGAGCGTTGTGCTAACCACACAATCCCTTTATATGCAGAGGTTATAGAAACATGAATTCTACACTTCATCTGCCCCGATGGCCCGTTAGGGCTAAGGGAACTTTACAAAGGAAGAGACAAATTTCTCTTGGTACTAAAAACATTAAAAAAAGGGATGTTTTTTTTCATCTTGAAAAGGACGGTTGGATTTCATTGATTTCAATTTTTTTTTTAAATCAGTGGGTTCAACTTACAGTACAGACCATCCACATTATGCTGCCTAGTTTAAAACAATTATTATTCCTAATGTAATTATTTTGAAGACTAAATGGGTGTTTTCTTTAACTGGTTAGTGTAGAAAAGTGCATAATTCTTTATTGAGCTTTGGCCTATCCATGTTTGTCAGTGCTTGGAATACCTTTCCACTAAATTATGCCCAATTGATAAGAACCAACTGTATCTAAGACAAGCTGATAATGTCATGAAATTATGACAGAAAATGTGTTTACAGTAATCATGTTTCCCCCTTAAATATGGAATGAGAAGAAGAATATAAAAACAATACATTTGTATTCACTGTTCACAAAAAGGATATGTGTATAGTTGAAATAGTATTTCTCACAGAAAAAAATAAAGCAGCAAAAAAAATAAATAAATGAATGAATAAATAAAAGATTGGGAACTAGTTTACAACACACAAGTTAACTGTATTTAGAAAAGTTTCAGAAAAAAGGCCTTACAACAAAGATTATTTGTCAGCAAAACATGCATGGTGTAAGATTTTAAATGTGCCACAGACTGTTTCATTTAACAAAGCAAAACACCACGAAGAAAAAATATACTGAAGCAACCAACAGAAAAGAAAAAAAAAGAACAATACACACTCAGTCTAATTGTAATTAGTTATCATGATAAACAGTAATGAGTTTCATTGACAGTAATAAAAGGAGTACATACAAAGAAAAATTACATGATGTACAGTAGAGGTCGACAAATTCTGCCCACAGACAGTACTTGATTTGCTTGATTAAAGCATATGAAACGAGAGACTGATACTTTTGAAATTGAAAAAAATTATTTAAAAATACTTTGGAGATCTTCGCTATTAATGTTTGATTAATTAAGAATTTGATTAATTTTTTGCAAACATAATATTGTCAAGGTTTTATTATGTGGGAGCTTGGGAGGAAAGTTAGAATCCTCAGTTTTAATTTGATGTGTATCATACTGTTTGCAACACAGTATACTGGCCTGCATACATGGATATCTGATTTCCAAAAAGACAGAGCATAACAGGGGTGGGGGAGGATTATGTGTGTTAAAAACAGAAGTTAAAAGTAGTGTAAAGTGTCACCAATAGATCAGTGTTTCCCAATGTATAGAAATTGCACCACAAGGTGTGCACAAAAAGTTAGGGATATGTGTTGCTCAGGGTTTAGAAAATTGCGTGAACATGCACAGCTAAAGCGAAAACAATAACATGTAAGCTATGGAATGTACAAAAAGTTAGAACTACTTTGTGAGATACTAATTAAGTTAGAACAGGATGTCTCTAGTTAAGGGACAGTCTCTTCTCCATGACTTAATGTTTCCACATAACTGTCACAGGAAAGTGGGACCAGGGCTGTGCATCAAATTTTCTTAGTATAATGAAGTTTTCATTTTGCCCTACCCTTTTTGTTTCTTCTCTTAAATATAACCTTAGATTTGGCTGCTAATGCTGCCATCTTTACAGTGTCCCCCTGATGTGTCCACCCCTCTGTAGCACAACACTGCCCGGGTTGGGACCAGAGGAAATTAAGATTGGTAAATCAATGTTATCAAACCAGTGATTGAAACCTCATAAAAAACTGTGTAAGTTTGTGAGAGGCAAAGAAAATTAATCTCAATGTGTTAGTAGAATTTAAACATTTGAATGGGGAGTAAAGTATGTTTTTGCATAAATAATCAAACAGAAAGCTAGTTGGGTGGTATGCAGCAAAAGTGTTGACATTTTAAAAGAGTAATAACTTCTAGTAATATATTCAAATTTATCTGGAAAAATACGATTTGAGAAATAATGAGTCTTCGAAACACTGGAAGCTCAAAGATGAACAATTCTTTTGAATGAACATAGCTATTCCAAACCAAATTATATTTTCATAGTCAAACGTCATTTTTATAAATCCAACCAGCATTTTTTGCTGCTCAGTTTGAGATATTCTGACAAGTGCCCAATTGGTCTGATGTAATTATGTTTTCACTAGCCTTGCCAAGCAAATATGTTGGTTAAATTTGTTTTTTTGTGTGCATTGTATGCCATGCCAATTAACTATGTGTCTATTTCCTAAGAAGTTCTGGTTTGCAACTATTGAACAGAATGATAAATCCAGCCCACTCAATTTTTTTAGAAATTGAACCACTGAGAAAAATGTTTGGTGCCCCCCCCTGTATAGATCATACAAATTTTGCTAATCTATTACAAGTTTTGAACAGTAGAAAAATGAAGTTTTTGTAGAAATGTATAAAATTTAACAAGTTGTACTGAAAATTTTAATTAATTGTAAAAGGTAACTAAAGTTCAGATTAACTTATGCATAGTCAAGAGTATTTTATTGAAGACATTTTTCAAAACCTATCTGTTTGGAGATCAAACACAAATAAAAAAAATAAATAAAATAAAAACTATTAGTTTAAAAATACTTACATCTTTTGCCATAGAATCTAGACCAGCATTTTTATAAAACTGAAGGAAATCGTCTTTGCTATTACCACTACTTCCTGTTTTTGTTGGTGTTACAGGAGTCAAGTTATGGTGAGGACTGCTATGACCTGAAGGCATAAATCAAATCCACTTTATAAGCTTAGTCTTTAAAAAAACAAAAGAAAATAGATAAACAAAAAGCAACTTTACATTAAGTCAGTTATACAACTTATCAATATACAAATGTACCTGGCATTTTGTAAAAAGAAAAAAAAATATTCGGCAGAAAACACAGACAACTTTTTTTTTTCTTCTCTTTTTGGTAAAAAATAATTATAACAATGAAAGTTAACAATAAACATATTCTTAATTATACAGTCTTATTTCTAAACTTCAGAATTCTGCTAAAAATATATGAGGCATCGAAGTTTCTTTTTTATTACTTTAAAATGAACATAGTAGATAATTTAAATGGAATGAAAACAAATAGAAATATTTACAGCAATATTTGGGTCAAAATTGCACCACAATTATGAAATAATACATGAAGCTTAACTGGCCAAAAGGTTAACCAGTGGCAATGAAATATTTAATTTTACTTGTACATGCATAATTATACTGCATAAGTTTTACGGAATCTTGATACGTTTTTTTTTTGGATAAATAACTGGTCACACCAACACAGAGAAAAACTAATCAGCATTAAGGATGAAAAAAAAAAACACACCAGTAATACATGTAGTATGTAGATTGATCACCAGTGTCTATTATCATTAGTATAAGCTTAGGTTAAAAAAAATCGTTAACCAGAAATTTTGCCCTTAAAATTGTATATTTAATATAACCTGTTTCATAATTAGAAAAAAATTTATAGCAGCAATGCAGGAGTAAGAAATAATATACAATTTTATTGACCATTAAAACTAATTATTGTCACATTTACATCCTCGCTCATTTAGTTTATAAAATAAAGTTAAAAGTTATAAATATTAATATATATATTTATAAATATATAACAAAATATTTTTTATAACAATTCTGAGACTTATAATTTCATTTTTTAATTGAATAACATTCTGTAAAAATATCTGGGTCCCCATTTTCATTTTTTTTCTTTGAAGGCTCATCAAATATTAAACATCACTTCGAAAAATCTACACTATTCTACCAATTTTTGTAATCTCTGAGATGACAGTGAAGGGCAAGACCGTACTCAGGAAGGGGGGGGGGCTAGGGTGCTGCAGGCCCCCACCCCCAATTAATTCTAAAAATCAAATTTTATTATAAAACATACTTCTTTATCATTGTGTTCCAATTCTTTCATATATAAAACTCTCCACACAGCCCCCCCCCCAAACAAAATCCTGGGTACGGCCTTCATATGTACATTACCAAAGACATCAATATTGATGATAATCGATATGAATGACAAAAATGATGAACATGGGATGAGCAGACAAAAATGGTATATTACTTATAGCACACATTATAAAATTGCCTTAAATCAAGTTGTCAAAGGAATCCAATATGAAAGAATATCATTTCTCAAAATTTTATTTTCCAACAGTATTAATAGAGAATACAAACTACTCACACTACCAGTGTCCAGTGTAAAACTGAGTGACACTGTTCAATTCATTTGCTACAAATGACAATGATTGATAACTATAAAAATAATTTGCATTAGTACATGATATGGACCATGGATAATGGACAAATATTGGTATTATGACATTAAAATGTGCTGTTAAAATACTACAAATAAGTAATTCACATTTCTGCTGTAAATTGTAAATATTATTATTTACATTTTTCGATGTGCATGTTTACAATTTTATAAATAAGAAATTCAAATGCCCATTATTACTACGCACTGGCTCCACGACCGTCATATGACGGTCGATGTATTTTTTTTTTTACCTCGACCGTCAACAATTGCATAGCCGAGCAATTATACATTAAAATAAGAGGTTAGTTTGTGTGGCGCGCTAGTGATGTCGGTTGTTCGCTTGGCTGAGACCCTGTTTGGCTAGCTATGTGCGGGTTCGATTCCTGATAGAGACATACATTTTTTTGTTCAGATTTTATTTTTCAGGATCAGGGTTAGGGATAGGGGGTTAGGGTGTGGAGCAATATCTATTGATGATCATTTTTTAATAAATCATACATTTTTTTTTCCAGATTTTTTTTTCAGGATTAGGGTTAGGATTAGGGATAGGATAGGATTAGGGATAGGGTTAGGGATAGGATTAGGGTTAGGGATAGGATTAGGGTTAGGGATAGGGTTAGGGATAGGATTAGGGTTAGGGATAGGATTAGGGTTAGGGATAGGATTAGGGTTAGGATTAGGGTGTGGAGCAATATCTATTTATGGTCCCCGAAAAAAAAAATATCTCCGATTTTTAACAGTAAATAACGTCATCAACGTCTGCAGTAAATAAGAGTTCTCATTCATTCTGTTTACTCTTTAATTGTGTGAAAACGATCGCCGATTTTGAGCACCATCATTGTGTAAGTAATAATATCATAATATAAACTGCATTTATAACTTTACATCATAAGAGTTCATTCTGTTGACTGAAGCGGTAAAAAAAAAATACCTCGACCGTCTTGACGGTCGAGGTAAAAAAAAAATACCTCGACCGTCTTGACGGTCGAGGTAAAAAAAAAATACCTCGACCGTCTTGACGGTCGAGGAGCCTGTGCCTTATTACTATGTGAAAAAAAGAAATGATTATCCACATTATAAAAAAAGACGAATCTAATTTATGTCTAAAAGCGCCAAGTAAAAATAGAAGACCCTTAACTGTAATGTAAAAGTTTCTTGAAAAACTGCACTTGGTAAATCGAAAATATGTATTATGTTAGAATAAGTATACAAAAAAAATTACCGTCATCAACCCATAAGCTGGCAAGTGTAGAATTACTATTCGCCATGGATTTATGGAGAATTAACTCCTTTGATGGATAATATATCCAAAATGAGACAAACCGATTGCATTAAAAACAAATATACACAAAATATAAATTATATCCAGCTGATAATTTCCAGGTGAACACTGCATCCGAAAATGGCGTCCGGTTAATATCCAATCATAAAATACAGAACAAGTTCAATAATTGATAAAACAGAAATGCTATTGACACGATATAAACTTTTTGGCATAAGTTGGAAATTTAATCCATCATTTTTAATGTTTGATTGTAAACAAGCAATCAATATCTGTGTACATTTATACAATTTTGCTAATCTAAAACATTACGAGCTTGGCGGCGTCAGCTAACATGACTATCTGATTGGATTCTCTGAGTCACATGGGTGATATTGCGCATGCGGTGTAGCAATGTAATAGGGTTAAAGGTGAAGTTCAATCGCAATACAAAGAGTGAAAGAATTTCTTTCTTTTTTTTTAAATTCGTAAACAAAAATATTTTTTTGTTTTCTATTATTTTATTTTTTTAGTTTTTAAGATCTCTACTTGAACATAATAATTTTTTAAAGAGAAACAACAACAAAGACATTTTTTTTAGATATTCAACCTACAGTTGGGCTTTGTTTTGTAAAGACTTTTTAGTTTAGTAAATAAAGTGTCAACCGTTAACACTGCTTTAACTTTAAGAAGTCCAAATAAATGTATTCTAAGCTAGAAGTACTTGCATCAATTTTAAAAGTATTACTCATAATTAATAATTCAGGCTAAGAACTATAACTGAAAAATATGTATGCAATCATAAATATACTGACCTTTAAAAAAAATCAACCAATTAACCTTCCTACATTTGCTTTGAGTTAAATTCTATACAAAAGTATATGGGCGTTTTGAGATAATGATCCTGTAAATGATTATGAGATATTGTGTGATAAAAAAAACCAGTCTGACAACCATTACTTAAAGCGGGCCATACGACAATAAAGTAATGATTTTGCTCTTTTTACAATAAAATAATACCAATTGCGTCAACAAAATTTTGAACTCTTTCCTAATCAATTAGAGCCCGTTTGACTAAACTCGATGTGTTCCTCTGCATGGGGGGAATTTCCACATAGCCCTATGGCAACAAGCTATCCAACTAGACACTAGTCCCTGTGATCTGGGACTCAAAATGCACATGTTCACTGCTTCCTCAACCACCTCGACATACAGCAGCGGTACAGAGAGTCGACATTGGGATTAAACCTCCCAAATCACGCAAAGATCGGGCAATACCCAGTACACAAATGGACAATTTAGTCCTTGTTCAACTCTCCGCAGCCCCCACCACGGGTCGGTCTTGGACGGCATCTCTGTTCGAATCCAGACATTTCTGCCTGTCACCCCGTTGTTCCAACTCGAGAACAACTGATTTCGTTCAAAGTCATAGATCTTGGCACATGCGCCATCTAGTGGGCCACTTTCATCACCCACTAGGTGCGTCTGGGCATTTATCGACCTCGCTAGGAAGTCGGCACAGTTATTCCCAGGATCATCCATATGCCCGGGAATCCACCGAAGAGTCACCAATACACAATGGGCAATAGCAATGCAGGATTTACGTATAAGCTACGCAAGCTATAGCTTAGGATCCCCCCCCCCCCGAAAAAAAATTATCCGAGTTAGCAATTGTCAAATATACTTAAGTATCTGGAATTGACATGTAACATCTGGACTTTAAAAGGCACACATATCTCAAGTAGCTTAGGGCCTTATCAAGTCCAAGTCCGGCCCTATTTTATTAGATCCTGGATACCCCCACCCCCCACCATGTTTTTCAGCCACTTGGGCCTATATCACGCCGTTGTTATAGTGAGGAGTACAGAGAGCTAATAAGTCAGGATCACGAGATGCACGTCGCAGGCAATGTTCAATCACACAGTCGCTCATCAATGAATGTGCGCCAATGCCTCTGAAATTATTTCGCTGGATCATATCCGCCTTGTCCACAATAAACGGTGGAGACATTTCACATCTTAAAACATATGGTATCAATTTTAGGAGGGGAAGGGTGGTCGTGGAGAGATGGTTGTGTGGTGCACATAGCTCGACCGTCGACCAGAGGGTCCCGGGTTTAAATCTCAGTGAGAACCTTGGAACTTTTTCAGGTCCTGGTGAAAGTCCCCCCAAGTCCTTTAATTAAATGGGTACCTGACTTTAAGTTGGGGGAGTAAAGGCGGCTGGGCGTTGTGCTAACTACACAATCCCTTTAAATGCCGAGGTTATTGAAACAGATGAATTCTACACTTCAGCCGCCCTGATGAGACCTACGGGCTTAAGGGAACTACTTTACTACCAATTTTAGAAAGCTGAATGGGGGGTCTCTGCCAACAGGAATATTTGACAACTGACTGATACACATATAGGCAATTTCAAAATTTGATCTGTTCTCTTTTCAAAATTGTAATGGCTAAATATAGTTCAAATGGAGTTATTAAACTATATATACTAGTACATTGTGTAGACATAAAAGAATGATATTTGTCTTGAGTTCATTATTTGAGAAGTCATTTTACATTTTTTTTTATCAAATACATCATTGAGGTCATTCTAAAAAAAAGAATGATGTTGACTTAAAAATAATTTTAATACCTTCTTACCCCAACTGTCAAACTTTTTGCCACTCAAAATAAAATGTAATCGGTCACTTAACATGGGGCCCCTACGCCTAGGTGATGGGCCCCCAGGGTATATGCCGGGAAGGGCTTATGTTTATTGATTACCTCGTACACCACTAAATGTGACAATTTTAATGTGTTTACAAGAGACTAATTATAAGAGCTACTATGATTTTTTAATGGGGTCGATCTAAATTATGAACAGGTTTTTCCTCATTCCCACTTAAACATCAAATTTCTTCAGAAACAGAGGCAAGGCCAACTTCATATTTCTTCAGAAACAGAGACATGGCCAACACCATATTTCTTCAGAAACAGAGACATGGCCAACATCATATTTCTTCAGAAATAGAGACATGGCCAACATCATATTTCTTCAGAAACAGAGACATGGCCAACATCATATTTCTTCAGAAATAGAGACATGGCCAACATCATATTTCTACAGCCAACATCAGACATGGCCAACATCACATTTCTTCAGAAACAGAGGCAAGGCCAACATCATATTTCTTCAGAAACAGAGACATGGCCAACATCATATTTCTACAGAGACATGGCCAACATCACATTTCTTCAGAAACAGAGGCAAGGCCAACATCATATTTCTTCAGAAACAGAGACATGGCCAACATCATATTTCTTCAGAAACAGAGACATGGCCAACTTCATATTTCTTCAGAAACAGAGACATGGCCAACATCATATTTCTTCAGAAACAGAGACATGGCCAACATCATATTTCTTCAGAAACAGAGACATGGCCAACATCATATTTCTTCAGAAACAGAGACATCGCCAACATCATGTTTCTTCAGAAACAGAGACATGGCCAACATCATGTTTCTTCAGAAACAGAGACATGGCCAACATCATATTTCTTCAGAAACAGAGACATGGCCAACATCATATTTCTTCAGAAACAGAGACATGGCCAACATCATATTTCTTCAGAAACAGAGACATGGCCAACATCATATTTCTTCAGAAACAGAGACATGGCCAACATAATATTTCTTCAGAAACAGAGACATGGCCAACATCATATTTCTTCAGAAACAGAGACATGGCCAACATCATATTTCTTCAGAAACAGAGACATCGCCAACATCATGTTTCTTCAGAAACAGAGACATGGCCAACGTCATATTTCTTCAGAAACAGAGACATGGCCAACATCATATTTCTTCAGAAACAGAGACATGGCCAACATGATATTTCTTCAGAAACAGAGACATCGCAAACATCATATTCTTCAGAAACAGAGACATGGCCAACATCATATTTCTTCAGAAACAGAGACATTGCCAGCATCATATTTCTTCAGAAACAGAGACATGGCCAACATCATATTTCTTCAGAAACAGAGACATGGCCAACATCATATTTCTTCAGAAGTAGAGACATGGCCAACATCATATTTCTTCAGAAACAGAGACATGGCCAACATCATATTTCTTCAGAAACAGAGACATGGCCAACTTCATATTTCTTCGGAAAAGATGCATGGCCAACATCAAATTTCTTCAGAAACAGAGACATCGCAAACATCATATTCTTCAGAAACAGAGACATGGCCAACATCATATTTCTTCAGAAACAGAGACATCGCCAACATCATGTTTCTTCAGAAACAGAGACATGGCCAACATCATGTTTCTTCAGAAACAGAGACATGGCCAACATCATATTTCTTCAGAAACAGAGACATGGCCAACATCATATTTCTTCAGAAACAGAGACATGGCCAACATCATATTTCTTCAGAAAGAGAGACATGGCCAACATCATATTTCTTCAGAAACAGAGACATGGCCAACATAATATTTCTTCAGAAACAGAGACATGGCCAACATCATATTTCTTCAGAAACAGAGACATGGCCAACATCATATTTCTTCAGAAACAGAGACATCGCCAACATCATGTTTCTTCAGAAACAGAGACATGGCCAACATGATATTTCTTCAGAAACAGAGACATGGCCAACATGATATTTCTTCAGAAACAGAGACATGGCCAACATGATATTTCTTCAGAAGTAGAGACATGGCCAACATCATATTTCTTCAGAAACAGAGACATGGCCAACATCATATTTCTTCAGAAACAGAGACATGGCCAACTTCATATTTCTTCGGAAAAGATGCATGGCCAACATCAAATTTCTTCAGAAACAGAGACATCGCAAACATCATATTCTTCAGAAACAGAGACATTGCCAACATCATATTTCTTCAGAAACAGAGACATTGCCAGCATCATATTTCTTCAGAAACAGAGACATGGCCAACATCATATTTCTTCAGAAACAGAGACATGGCCAACATCATATTTCTTCAGAAGTAGAGACATGGCCAACAACATATTTCTTCAGAAACAGAGACATGGCCAACATCATATTTCTTCAGAAACAGAGACATGGCCAACTTCATATTTCTTCGGAAAAGATGCATGGCCAACATCAAATTTCTTCAGAAACAGAGACATCGCAAACATCATATTCTTCAGAAACAGAGACATGGCCAACATCATATTTCTTCAGAAACAGAGACATTGCCAGCATCATATTTCTTCAGAAACAGAGACATGGCCAACATCATATTTCTTCAGAAACAGAGACATGGCCAACATCATATTTCTTCAGAAGTAGAGACATGGCCAACATCATATTTCTTCAGAAACAGAGACATGGCCAACATGATATTTCTTCAGAAACAGAGACATGGCCAACATCATATTTCTTCAGAAACAGAGACATCGCCAACATCATGTTTCTTCAGAAACAGAGACATCGCCAACATCATGTTTCTTCAGAAACAGAGACATGGCCAACATCATGTTTCTTCAGAAACAGAGACATGGCCAACATCATATTTCTTCAGAAACAGAGACATGGCCAACATCATATTTCTTCAGAAACAGAGACATGGCCAACATCATATTTCTTCAGAAACAGAGACATGGCCAACATCATATTTCTTCAGAAGCAGAGACATGGCCAACATCATATTTCTTCAGAAACAGAGACATGGCCAACATCATATTTCTTCAGAAACAGAGACATGGCCAACAGGATATTTCTTCAGAAACAGAGACATCGCCAACATCATGTTTCTTTAGAAACAGAGACATGGCCAACATGATATTTCTTCAGAAACAGACATGGCCAACATGATATTTCTTCAGAAGTAGAGACATGGCCAACATCATATTTCTTCAGAAACAGAGACATGGCCAACATCATATTTCTTCAGAAACAGAGACATGGCCAACTTCATATTTCTTCGGAAAAGATGCATGGCCAACATCAAATTTCTTCAGAAACAGAGACATCGCAAACATCATATTTCTTCAGAAACAGAGACATGGCCAACATCATATTTCTTCAGAAACAGAGACATGGCCAACATGATATTTCTTCAGAAACAGAGACATCGCCAACATCATGTTTCTTCAGAAACAGAGACATGGCCAACATGATATTTCTTCAGAAACAGAGACATGGCCAACATGATATTTCTTCAGAAACAGAGACATGGCCAACATCATATTTCTTCAGAAACAGAGACATGGCCAACATCATATTTCTTCAGAAACAGAGACATGGCCAACATCATATTTCTTCGGAAAAGATGCATGGCCAACATCAAATTTCTTCAGAAACAGAGACATCGCAAACATCATATTCTTCAGAAACAGAGACATGGCCAACATCATATTTCTTCAGAAACAGAGACATTGCCAGCATCATATTTCTTCAGAAACAGAGAGATATGGCCAACATCATATTTTTCAGAAATAGAGACATCGCCAACATCATATTTCTTCAGAAACAGAGACATGGCCAACTTTATATTTCTTCGGAAAAGATGCATGGCCAAAATCAAATTTCTTCAGAAACAGAGACATCGCAAACATCATATTCTTCAGAAAAAGAGACATGGCCAGCATCATATTTCTTCAGAAACAGAGACATGGCCAACATCATATTTCTTCAGAAACAGAGACATGGCCAACATCATATTTCTTCAGAAGTAGAGACATGGCCAACATCATATTTCTTCAGAAACAGAGACATGGCCAACATCATATTTCTTCAGAAATAGAGACATGGCCAACATCATATTTCTTCAGAAACAGAGACATGGCCAACATCATATTTCTTCAGAAACAGAGACATCGCCAACATCATGTTTCTTCAGAAACAGAGACATGGCCAACATCATGTTTCTTCAGAAACAGACATGGCCAACATCATATTTCTTCAGAAACAGAGACATGGCCAACATCATATTTCTCCAGAAACAGAGACATGGCCAACATCATATTTTTCAGAAACAGAGACATCGCCAGCATCATATTTCTTCAGAAACAGAGACATTGCCAGCATCATATTTCTTCAGAAGAAGAGACATGGCAAACATCATATTTCTTCAGAAACAGAGACATGGCCAACATCATATTTCTTCAGAAACAGAGACATGGCCAACTTCATATTTCTTCAGAAGTAGAGACATGGCCAACATCATATTTCTTCAGAAACAGAGACATGGCCAACATCATATTTCTTCAGAAACAGAGACATGGCCAACATCATATTTCTTCAGAAACAGAGACATGGCCAACATCATATTTCTTCAGAAATAGAGACATGGCCAACATCATATTTCTTCAGAAACAGAGACATGGCCAACATCATATTTCTTCAGAAACTGAGACATCGCCAACATCATGTTTCTTCAGAAACAGAGACATGGCCAACATCATGTTTCTTCAGAAACAGAGACATGGCCAACATCATATTTCTTCAGAAACAGAGACATGGCCAACATCATATTTCTTCAGAAACAGAGACATGGCCAACATCATATTTCTTCAGAAACAGAGACATGGCCAACATCATTTTTCTTCAGAAACAGAGACATGGCCAACATCATATTTCTTCAGAAACAGAGACATGGCCAACATCATATTTCTTCAGAAACAGAGACATGGCCAACATCATATTTCTTCAGAAACAGAGACATGGCCAACGTCATATTTCTTCAGAAACAGAGACATGGCCAACATCATATTTCTTCAGAAACAGAGACATGGCCAACATCATATTTCTTCAGAAACAGAGACATGGCCAACATCATATTTCTTCAGAAACAGAGACATCGCCAACATCATGTTTCTTCAGAAACAGAGACATGGCCAACATCATGTTTCTTCAGAAACAGACATGGCCAACATCATATTTCTTCAGAAACAGAGACATGGCCAACATCATATTTCTCCAGAAACAGAGACATGGCCAACATCATATTTTTCAGAAACAGAGACATCGCCAGCATCATATTTCTTCAGAAACAGAGACATTGCCAGCATCATATTTCTTCAGAAGAAGAGACATGGCCAACATCATATTTCTTCAGAAACAGAGACATGGCCAACATCATATTTCTTCAGAAACAGAGACATGGCCAACTTCATATTTCTTCAGAAGTAGAGACATGGCCAACATCATATTTCTTCAGAAACAGAGACATGGCCAACATCATATTTCTTCAGAAACAGAGACATGGCCAACATCATATTTTTTCAGAAACAGAGACATGGCCAACATCATATTTCTTCAGAAATAGAGACATGGCCAACATCATATTTCTTCAGAAACAGAGACATGGCCAACATCATATTTCTTCAGAAACTGAGACATGGCCAACATCATGTTTCTTCAGAAACAGAGACATGGCCAACATCATGTTTCTTCAGAAACAGAGACATGGCCAACATCATATTTCTTCAGAAACAGAGACATGGCCAACGTCATATTTCTTCAGAAACAGAGATATGGCCAACATCATATTTCTTCAGAAACAGAGACATGGCCAACATGATATTTCTTCAGAAACAGAGACATCGCAAACATCATATTCTTCAGAAACAGAGACATGGCCAACATCATATTTCTTCAGAAACAGAGACATTGCCAGCATCATATTTCTTCAGAAACAGAGACATGGCCAACATCATATTTCTTCAGAAACAGAGACATGGCCAACATCATATTTCTTCAGAAGTAGAGACATGGCCAACATCATATTTCTTCAGAAACAGAGACATGGCCAACATCATATTTCTTCAGAAACAGAGACATGGCCAACTTCATATTTCTTCGGAAAAGATGCATGGCCAACATCAAATTTCTTCAGAAACAGAGACATCGCAAACATCATATTCTTCAGAAACAGAGACATGGCCAACATCATATTTCTTCAGAAACAGAGACATCGCCAACATCATGTTTCTTCAGAAACAGAGACATGGCCAACATCATGTTTCTTCAGAAACAGAGACATGGCCAACATCATATTTCTTCAGAAACAGAGACATGGCCAACATCATATTTCTTCAGAAACAGAGACATGGCCAACATCATATTTCTTCAGAAACAGAGACATGGCCAACATCATATTTCTTCAGAAACAGAGACATGGCCAACATAATATTTCTTCAGAAACAGAGACATGGCCAACATCATATTTCTTCAGAAACAGAGACATGGCCAACATCATATTTCTTCAGAAACAGAGACATCGCCAACATCATGTTTCTTCAGAAACAGAGACATGGCCAACATGATATTTCTTCAGAAACAGAGACATGGCCAACATGATATTTCTTCAGAAACAGAGAACATGGCCAACATGATATTTCTTCAGAAGTAGAGACATGGCCAACATCATATTTCTTCAGAAACAGAGACATGGCCAACATCATATTTCTTCAGAAACAGAGACATGGCCAACTTCATATTTCTTCGGAAAAGATGCATGGCCAACATCAAATTTCTTCAGAAACAGAGACATCGCAAACATCATATTCTTCAGAAACAGAGACATTGCCAACATCATATTTCTTCAGAAACAGAGACATTGCCAGCATCATATTTCTTCAGAAACAGAGACATGGCCAACATCATATTTCTTCAGAAACAGAGACATGGCCAACATCATATTTCTTCAGAAGTAGAGACATGGCCAACATCATATTTCTTCAGAAACAGAGACATGGCCAACATCATATTTCTTCAGAAACAGAGACATGGCCAACTTCATATTTCTTCGGAAAAGATGCATGGCCAACATCAAATTTCTTCAGAAACAGAGACATCGCAAACATCATATTCTTCAGAAACAGAGACATGGCCAACATCATATTTCTTCAGAAACAGAGACATTGCCAGCATCATATTTCTTCAGAAGTAGAGACATGGCCAACATGATATTTCTTCAGAAACAGAGACATGGCCAACATCATATTTCTTCAGAAACAGAGACATCGCCAACATCATGTTTCTTCAGAAACAGAGACATGGCCAACATCATGTTTCTTCAGAAACAGAGACATGGCCAACATCATATTTCTTCAGAAACAGAGACATCGCCAACATCATGTTTCTTCAGAAACAGAGACATGGCCAACATCATGTTTCTTCAGAAACAGAGACATGGCCAACATCATATTTCTTCAGAAACAGAGACATGGCCAACATCATATTTCTTCAGAAACAGAGACATGGCCAACATCATATTTCTTCAGAAACAGAGACATGGCCAACATCATATTTCTTCAGAAGCAGAGACATGGCCAACATCATATTTCTTCAGAAACAGAGACATGGCCAACATCATATTTCTTCAGAAACAGAGACATGGCCAACAGGATATTTCTTCAGAAACAGAGACATCGCCAACATCATGTTTCTTTAGAAACAGAGACATGGCCAACATGATATTTCTTCAGAAAAAGACATGGCCAACATTATATTTCTTCAGAAGTAGAGACATGGCCAACATCATATTTCTTCAGAAACAGAGACATGGCCAACATCATATTTCTTCAGAAACAGAGACATGGCCAACTTCATATTTCTTCGGAAAAGATGCATGGCCAACATCAAATTTCTTCACAAAAAGAGACATCGCAAACATCATATTCTTCAGAAACAGAGACATGGCCAACATCATATTTGTTCAGAAACAGAGACATCGCCAACATCATGTTTCTTCAGAAACAGAGACATGGCCAACATCATGTTTCTTCAGAAACAGAGACATGGCCAACATCATATTTCTTCAGAAACAGAGACATGGCCAACATCATATTTCTTCAGAAACAGAGACATGGCCAACATCATATTTCTTCAGAAACAGAGACATGGCCAACATCATATTTCTTCAGAAACAGAGACATGGCCAACATGATATTTCTTCAGAAACAGAGACATCGCCAACATCATGTTTCTTCAGAAACAGAGACATGGCCAACATGATATTTCTTCAGAAACAGAGACATGGCCAACATGATATTTCTTCAGAAACAGAGACATGGCCAACATCATATTTCTTCAGAAACAGAGACATGGCCAACATCATATTTCTTCAGAAACAGAGACATGGCCAACATCATATTTCTTCGGAAAAGATGCATGGCCAACATCAAATTTCTTCAGAAACAGAGACATCGCAAACATCATATTCTTCAGAAACAGAGACATGGCCAACATCATATTTCTTCAGAAACAGAGACATTGCCAGCATCATATTTCTTCAGAAACAGAGAGATATGGCCAACATCATATTTTTCAGAAACAGAGACATCGCCAACATCATATTTCTTCAGAAACAGAGACATGGCCAACAGGATATTTCTTCAGAAACAGAGACATCGCCAACATCATGTTTCTTCAGAAACAGAGACATGGCCAACATGATATTTCTTCAGAAACAGACATGGCCAACATGATATTTCTTCAGAAGTAGAGACATGGCCAACATCATATTTCTTCAGAAACAGAGACATGGCCAACATCATATTTCTTCAGAAACAGAGACATGGCCAACTTCATATTTCTTCGGAAAAGATGCATGGCCAACATCAAATTTCTTCAGAAACAGAGACATCGCAAACATCATATTCTTCAGAAACAGAGACATGGCCAACATCATATTTGTTCAGAAACAGAGACATCGCCAACATCATGTTTCTTCAGAAACAGAGACATGGCCAACATCATGTTTCTTCAGAAACAGAGACATGGCCAACATCATATTTCTTCAGAAACAGAGACATGGCCAACATCATATTTCTTCAGAAACAGAGACATGGCCAACATCATATTTCTTCAGAAACAGAGACATGGCCAACATGATATTTCTTCAGAAACAGAGACATGGCCAACATGATATTTCTTCAGAAACAGAGACATCGCCAACATCATGTTTCTTCAGAAACAGAGACATGGCCAACATGATATTTCTTCAGAAACAGAGACATGGCCAACATCATATTTCTTCAGAAACAGAGACATGGCCAACATCATATTTCTTCAGAAACAGAGACATGGCCAACATCATATTTCTTCAGAAACAGAGACATGGCCAACATCATATTTCTTCGGAAAAGATGCATGGCCAACATCAAATTTCTTCAGAAACAGAGACATCGCAAACATCATATTCTTCAGAAACAGAGACATGGCCAACATCATATTTCTTCAGAAACAGAGACATTGCCAGCATCATATTTCTTCAGAAACAGAGAGATATGGCCAACATCATATTTTTCAGAAACAGAGACATCGCCAACATCATATTTCTTCAGAAACAGAGACATGGCCAACTTTATATTTCTTCGGAAAAGATGCATGGCCAAAATCAAATTTCTTCAGAAACAGAGACATCGCAAACATCATATTCTTCAGAAACAGAGACATGGCCAGCATCATATTTCTTCAGAAACAGAGACATGGCCAACATCATATTTCTTCAGAAACAGAGACATGGCCAACATCATATTTCTTCAGAAGTAGAGACATGGCCAACATCATATTTCTTCAGAAACAGAGACATGGCCAACATCATATTTCTTCAGAAATAGAGACATGGCCAACATCATATTTCTTCAGAAACAGAGACATGGCCAACATCATATTTCTTCAGAAACAGAGACATCGCCAACATCATGTTTCTTCAGAAACAGAGACATGGCCAACATCATGTTTCTTCAGAAACAGACATGGCCAACATCATATTTCTTCAGAAACAGAGACATGGCCAACATCATATTTCTCCAGAAACAGAGACATGGCCAACATCATATTTTTCAGAAACAGAGACATCGCCAGCATCATATTTCTTCAGAAACAGAGACATTGCCAGCATCATATTTCTTCAGAAGAAGAGACATGGCCAACATCATATTTCTTCAGAAACAGAGACATGGCCAACATCATATTTCTTCAGAAACAGAGACATGGCCAACTTCATATTTCTTCAGAAGTAGAGACATGGCCAACATCATATTTCTTCAGAAACAGAGACATGGCCAACATCATATTTCTTCAGAAACAGAGACATGGCCAACATCATATTTCTTCAGAAACAGAGACATGGCCAACATCATATTTCTTCAGAAATAGAGACATGGCCAACATCATATTTCTTCAGAAACAGAGACATGGCCAACATCATATTTCTTCAGAAACTGAGACATGGCCAACATCATGTTTCTTCAGAAACAGAGACATGGCCAACATCATGTTTCTTCAGAAACAGAGACATGGCCAACATCATATTTCTTCAGAAACAGAGACATGGCCAACGTCATATTTCTTCAGAAACAGAGATATGGCCAACATCATATTTCTTCAGAAACAGAGACATGGCCAACATGATATTTCTTCAGAAACAGAGACATCGCAAACATCATATTCTTCAGAAACAGAGACATGGCCAACATCATATTTCTTCAGAAACAGAGACATTGCCAGCATCATATTTCTTCAGAAACAGAGACATGGCCAACATCATATTTCTTCAGAAACAGAGACATGGCCAACATCATATTTCTTCAGAAGTAGAGACATGGCCAACATCATATTTCTTCAGAAACAGAGACATGGCCAACATCATATTTCTTCAGAAACAGAGACATGGCCAACTTCATATTTCTTCGGAAAAGATGCATGGCCAACATCAAATTTCTTCAGAAACAGAGACATCGCAAACATCATATTCTTCAGAAACAGAGACATGGCCAACATCATATTTCTTCAGAAACAGAGACATCGCCAACATCATGTTTCTTCAGAAACAGAGACATGGCCAACATCATGTTTCTTCAGAAACAGAGACATGGCCAACATCATATTTCTTCAGAAACAGAGACATGGCCAACATCATATTTCTTCAGAAACAGAGACATGGCCAACATCATATTTCTTCAGAAACAGAGACATGGCCAACATCATATTTCTTCAGAAACAGAGACATGGCCAACATAATATTTCTTCAGAAACAGAGACATGGCCAACATCATATTTCTTCAGAAACAGAGACATGGCCAACATCATATTTCTTCAGAAACAGAGACATCGCCAACATCATGTTTCTTCAGAAACAGAGACATGGCCAACATAATATTTCTTCAGAAACAGAGACATGGCCAACATGATATTTCTTCAGAAACAGAGACATGGCCAACATGATATTTCTTCAGAAGTAGAGACATGGCCAACATCATATTTCTTCAGAAACAGAGACATGGCCAACATCATATTTCTTCAGAAACAGAGACATGGCCAACTTCATATTTCTTCGGAAAAGATGCATGGCCAACATCAAATTTCTTCAGAAACAGAGACATCGCAAACATCATATTCTTCAGAAACAGAGACATGGCCAACATCATATTTCTTCAGAAACAGAGACATTGCCAGCATCATATTTCTTCAGAAGTAGAGACATGGCCAACATGATATTTCTTCAGAAACAGAGACATGGCCAACATCATATTTCTTCAGAAACAGAGACATCGCCAACATCATGTTTCTTCAGAAACAGAGACATGGCCAACATCATGTTTCTTCAGAAACAGAGACATGGCCAACATCATATTTCTTCAGAAACAGAGACATCGCCAACATCATGTTTCTTCAGAAACAGAGACATGGCCAACAGGATATTTCTTCAGAAACAGAGACATCGCCAACATCATGTTTCTTTAGAAACAGAGACATGGCCAACATGATATTTCTTCAGAAAAAGACATGGCCAACATTATATTTCTTCAGAAGTAGAGACATGGCCAACATCATATTTCTTCAGAAACAGAGACATGGCCAACATCATATTTCTTCAGAAACAGAGACATGGCCAACTTCATATTTCTTCGGAAAAGATGCATGGCCAACATCAAATTTCTTCACAAAAAGAGACATCGCAAACATCATATTCTTCAGAAACAGAGACATGGCCAACATCATATTTGTTCAGAAACAGAGACATCGCCAACATCATGTTTCTTCAGAAACAGAGACATGGCCAACATCATGTTTCTTCAGAAACAGAGACATGGCCAACATCATATTTCTTCAGAAACAGAGACATGGCCAACATCATATTTCTTCAGAAACAGAGACATGGCCAACATCATATTTCTTCAGAAACAGAGACATGGCCAACATCATATTTCTTCAGAAACAGAGACATGGCCAACATGATATTTCTTCAGAAACAGAGACATCGCCAACATCATGTTTCTTCAGAAACAGAGACATGGCCAACATGATATTTCTTCAGAAACAGAGACATGGCCAACATATTTCTTCAGAAACAGAGAAATGGCCAACATCATATTTCTTCAGAAACAGAGACATGGCCAACATCATATTTCTTCAGAAACAGAGACATGGCCAACATCATATTTCTTCGGAAAAGATGCATGGCCAACATCAAATTTCTTCAGAAACAGAGACATCGCAAACATCATATTCTTCAGAAACAGAGACATGGCCAACATCATATTTCTTCAGAAACAGAGACATTGCCAGCATCATATTTCTTCAGAAACAGAGAGATATGGCCAACATCATATTTTTCAGAAACAGAGACATCGCCAACATCATATTTCTTCAGAAACAGAGACATGGCCAACTTTATATTTCTTCGGAAAAGATGCATGGCCAAAATCAAATTTCTTCAGAAACAGAGACATCGCAAACATCATATTCTTCAGAAACAGAGACATGGCCAGCATCATATTTCTTCAGAAACAGAGACATGGCCAACATCATATTTCTTCAGAAACAGAGACATGGCCAACATCATATTTCTTCAGAAGTAGAGACATGGCCAACATCATATTTCTTCAGAAACAGAGACATGGCCAACATCATATTTCTTCAGAAATAGAGACATGGCCAACATCATATTTCTTCAGAAACAGAGACATGGCCAACATCATATTTCTTCAGAAACAGAGACATCGCCAACATCATGTTTCTTCAGAAACAGAGACATGGCCAACATCATGTTTCTTCAGAAACAGACCATGGCCAACATCATATTTCTTCAGAAACAGAGACATGGCCAACATCATATTTCTCCAGAAACAGAGACATGGCCAACATCATATTTTTCAGAAACAGAGACATCGCCAGCATCATATTTCTTCAGAAACAGAGACATTGCCAGCATCATATTTCTTCAGAAGAAGAGACATGGCCAACATCATATTTCTTCAGAAACAGAGACATGGCCAACATCATATTTCTTCAGAAACAGAGATATGGCCAACTTCATATTTCTTCAGAAGTAGAGACATGGCCAACATCATATTTCTTCAGAAACAGAGACATGGCCAACATCATATTTCTTCAGAAACAGAGACATGGCCAACATCATATTTCTTCAGAAACAGAGACATGGCCAACATCATATTTCTTCAGAAATAGAGACATGGCCAACATCATATTTCTTCAGAAACAGAGACATGGCCAACATCATATTTCTTCAGAAACTGAGACATGGCCAACATCATGTTTCTTCAGAAACAGAGACATGGCCAACATCATGTTTCTTCAGAAACAGAGACATGGCCAACATCATATTTCTTCAGAAACAGAGACATGGCCAACATCATATTTCTTCAGAAACAGAGACATCGCCAACATCATGTTTCTTCAGAAACAGAGACATGGCCAACATCATATTTCTTCAGAAACAGAGACATGGCCAACATCATATTTCTTCAGAAACAGAGACATGGCCAACATCATATTTCTTCAGAAGCAGAGACATGGCCAACATCATATTTCTTCAGAAACAGAGACATGGCAAACATCATATTTCTTCAGAAACAGAGACATGGCCAACAGGATATTTCTTCAGAAACAGAGACATCGCCAACATCATGTTTCTTTAGAAACAGAGACATGGCCAACATGATATTTCTTCAGAAAAAGACATGGCCAACATTATATTTCTTCAGAAGTAGAGACATGGCCAACATCATATTTCTTCAGAAACAGAGACATGGCCAACATCATATTTCTTCAGAAACAGAGACATGGCCAACTTCATATTTCTTCGGAAAAGATGCATGGCCAACATCAAATTTCTTCACAAAAGAGACATCATTCAAACATCATATTCTTCAGAAACAGAGACATGGCCAACATCATATTTGTTCAGAAACAGAGACATCGCCAACATCATGTTTCTTCAGAAACAGAGACATGGCCAACATCATGTTTCTTCAGAAACAGAGACATAGCCCAACATCATATTTCTTCAGAAACAGAGACATGGCCAACATCATATTTCTTCAGAAACAGAGACATGGCCAACATCATATTTCTTCAGAAACAGAGACATGGCCAACATCATATTTCTTCAGAAACAGAGACATGGCCAACATGATACTTTCTTCAGAAACAGAGACATCGCCAACATCATGTTTCTTCAGAAACAGAGACATGGCCAACATGATATTTCTTCAGAAACAGAGACAGCTGGCCAACATGATATTTCTTCAGAAACAGAGAAATGGCCAACATCATATTTCTTCAGAAACAGAGACATGGCCAACATCATATTTCTTCAGAAACAGAGACATGGCCAACATCATATTTCTTCGGAAAGATGCATGGCCAACATCAAATTTCTTCAGAAACAGAGACATCGCAAACATCATGTTCTTCAGAAACAGAGACATGGCCAACATCATATTTCTTCAGAAACAGAGACATTGCCAGCATCATATTTCTTCAGAAACAGAGAGATATGGCCAACATCATATTTTTCAGAAACAGAGACATCGCCAACATCATATTTCTTCAGAAACAGAGACATGGCCAACTTTATATTTCTTCGGAAAAGATGCATGGCCAAAATCAAATTTCTTCAGAGCACAGAGACATCGCAAACATCATATTTCTTCAGAAACAGAGAACATGGCCAGCATCATATTTCTTCAGAAACAGAGACATGGCCAACATCATATTTCTTCAGAAACAGAGACATGGCCAACATCATATTTCTTCAGAAGTAGAGACATGGCCAACATCATATTTCTTCAGAAACAGAGACATGACCAACATCATATTTCTTCAGAAATAGAGACAATGCCAACATCATATTTCTTCAGAAACAGAGACATGGCCAACATCATATTTCTTCAGAAACAGAGACATCGCCAACATCATGTTTCTTCAGAAACAGAGACATGGCCAACATCATGTTTCTTCAGAAACAGACATGGCCAACATCATATTTCCTTCAGAAACAGAGACATGGCCAACATCATATTTCTCCAGAAACAGAGACATGACCAACATCATATTTTTCAGAAACAGGGACATCGCCAGCATCATATTTCTTCAGAAACAGAGACATTGCCAGCATCATATTTCTTCAGAAGAAGAGACATGGCCAAGCATCATATTTCTTCAGAAACAGAGGACATGGCCAAGCATCATAATCCCTATTCAGAAACAGAGATATGGCCAGCCTTCATATTTCTCTTCAGAAGTAGAGACATGACCAACATCATATTTCTTCAGAAATAGTGATATGGCCAACATCATATTTCTTCAGTAACAGAGACATGGCCAACATCATATTTCTTCAGAAACAGAGACATGGCCAACATCATATTTCTTTTCAGAAATAGAGACATGGCCTAACATCATATTTCTTCAGAAACAGAGACATGGCCAACATCATATTTCTTCAGAACTGAGACATGGCCAACATCATGTTTCTTCAGAAACAGAGACATGGCCAACATCATGTTTCTTCAGAAACAGAGACATGGCCAACATCATATTTCTTCAGAAACAGAGACATGGCCAACATCATATTTCTTCAGAAACAGAGACATGGCCAACATCATATTTCTTCAGAAGCAGAGACATGGCCAACATCATATTTCTTCAGAAACAGAGACATGGCCAACATCATATTTCTTCAGAGACAGAGATGGCCAACAGGATATTTCTTCAGAAACAGAGACATCGCCAACATCATGTTTCTTTAGAAACAGAGACATGGCCAACATGATACTTCTTCAGAAGTAGAGACATGGCCAACATCATATTTCTTCAGAAACAGAGACATGGCCAACATCATATTTCTTCAGAAACAGAGACATGGCCAACTTCATATTTCTTCGGGAAAAGATGCATGGCCAACATCCAAATTTCTTCACAAAAAGAGACATCATAAACATCATATTCTTCAGAAACAGAGACATGGCCAACATCATATTTGTTCAGAAACAGAGACATCGCCAACATCATGTTTCTTCAGAAACAGAGACATGGCCAACATCATGTTTCTTCAGAAACAGAGACATGGCCAACATCATATTTCTTCAGAAACAGAGACATGGCCAACATCATATTTCTTCAGAAACAGAGACATGGCCAACATCATATTTCTTCAGAAACAGAGACATGGCCAACATCATATTTCTTCAGAAACAGAGACATGGCCAACATGATATTTCTTCAGAAACAGAGACATCGCCAACATCATGTTTCTTCAGAAACAGAGACATGGCCAACATGATATTTCTTCAGAAACAGAGACATGGCCAACATGATATTTCTTCAGAAACAGAGACATGGCCAACATCATATTTCTTCAGAAACAGAGACATGGCCAACATGATATTTCTTCAGAAACAGAGAACATGGCCAACATGATATTTCTTCAGAAGTAGAGACATGGCCAACATCATATTTCTTCAGAAACAGAGACATGGCCAACATCATATTTCTTCAGAAACAGAGACATGGCCAACTTCATATTTCTTCGGAAAAGATGCATGGCCAACATCAAATTTCTTCAGAAACAGAGACATCGCAAACATCATATTCTTCAGAAACAGAGACATTGCCAACATCATATTTCTTCAGAAACAGAGACATTGCCAGCATCATATTTCTTCAGAAACAGAGACATGGCCAACATCATATTTCTTCAGAAACAGAGACATGGCCAACATCATATTTCTCTTCAAAACAGAGACATGGCCAACATCATATTTCTTCAGAAGCAGAGACATGGCCAACATCATATTTCTTCAGAAACAGAGACATGGCCAACATCATATTTCTTCAGAAACAGAGACATGGCCAACAGGATATTTCTTCAGAAACAGAGACATCGCCAACATCATGTTTCTTTAGAAACAGAGACATAGCCAACATGATATTTCTTCAGAAAAAAGACTTATGGCCAACATTATATTTCTTCAGAAGTAGAGACATGGCCAACATCATATTTCTTCAGAAACAGAGACATGGCCAACATCATATTTCTTCAGAAACAGAGACATGGCCAACTTCATATTTCTTCCGGAAAAGATGCATGGCCAACATCAAATTTCTTCACAAAAAGAGACATCGCAAACATCATATTCTTCAGAAACAGAGACATGGCCAACATCATATTTGTTCAGAAACAGAGACATCGCCAACATCATGTTTCTTCAGAAACAGAGACATGGCCAACATCATGTTTCTTCAGAAACAGAGACTGGCCAACATCATATTTCTTCAGAAACAGAGACATGGCCAACATCATATTTCTTCAGAAACAGAGACATGGCCAACATCATATTTCTTCAGAAACAGAGACATGGCCAACATCATATTTCTTCAGAAACAGAGACATGGCCAACATGATATTTCTTCAGAAACAGAGACATCGCCAACATCATGTTTCTTCAGAAACAGAGACATGGCCAACATGATGTTTCTTCAGAAACAGAGACATGGCCAACATGATATTTCTTCAGAAACAGAGACATGGCCAACATCATATTTCTTCAGAAACAGAGACATGGCCAACATCATATTTCTTCAGAAACAGAGACATGGCCAACATCATATTTCTTCGGAAAAGATGCATGGCCAACATCAAATTTCTTCAGAAACAGAGACATCGCAAACATCATATTCTTCAGAAACAGAGACATGGCCAACATCATATTTCTTCAGAAACAGAGACATTGCCAGCATCATATTTCTTCAGAAACAGAGAGATATGGCCAACATCATATTTTTCAGAAACAGAGACATCGCCAACATCATATTTCTTCAGAAACAGAGACATGGCCAACAGGATATTTCTTCAGAAACAGAGACATCGCCAACATCATGTTTCTTCAGAAACAGAGACATGGCCAACATAATGATATTTCTTCAGAAACAGACATGGCACAACATGATATTTCTTCAGGGAAGTAGAGACATGGCCAACATCATATTTCTTCAGAAACAGAGACATGGCCAACATCCTTATTTCTTCAGAAACAGAGACATGGCCAACTTCATATTTCTTCGGAAAAGATGCATGGCCAACATCAAATTTCTTCAGAAACAGAGACATCGCAAACTTATCCATATTCTTCAGAAACAGAGACATGGCCAACATCATATTTGTTCAGGAAACAGAGACATCGCCAACATCATGTTTCTTCAGAAACAGAGACATGGCTAACATCATGTTTCTTCAGAAACAGAGACATGGCCAACATCATATTTCTTCAGAAACAGAGACATGGCCAACATCATACTTTCTTCAGAAACAGAGACATGGCCAACATCAATATTTCTTCAGAAACAGAGACATGGCCACCATGATATTTCTTCAGAAACAGAGACATGGCTAACTTATGATATTTCTTCAGAAACAGAGACATCGCCAACATCATGTTTCTTCAGAAACAGAGACATGGCCAACTTGATATTTCTTCAGAAACAGAGACATGGCCAACATCATATTTCTTCAGAAACAGAGACATGGCCAACATCATATTTCTTCAGAAACAGAGACATGGCCAACATCATATTTCTTCAGAAACAGAGACATGGCCAACATCATATTTCTTCGGAAAAGATGCATGGCCCAACATCAGAACTTCTTCAGAAACAGAGACATCGCAAACATCATATTCTTCAGAAACAGAGACATGGCCAACATCATATTTCTTCAGAAACAGAGACATTGCCAGCATCATATTTCTTCAGAAACAGAGAGATATGGCCAACATCATATTTTTCAGAAACAGAGACATCGCCAACATCATATTTCTTCAGAAACAGAGACATGGCCAACTTTATATTTCTTCGGAAAAGATGCATGGCCAAAATCAAATTTCTTCAGAAACAGAGACATCGCAAACATCATATTCTTCAGAAACAGAGACATGGCCAGCATCATATTTCTTCAGAAACAGAGACATGGCCAACATCATATTTCTTCAGAAACAGAGACATGGCCAACATCATATTTCTTCAGAAGTAGAGACATGGCCAACATCATATTTCTTCAGAAACAGAGACATGGCCAACATCATATTTCTTCAGAAATAGAGACATGGGCAACATCATATTTCTTCAGAAACAGAGACATGGCCAACATCATATTTCTTCAGAAACAGAGACATCGCCAACATCATGTTTCTTCAGAAACAGAGACATGGCCAACATCATGTTTCTTCAGAAACAGACATGGCCAACATCATATTTCTTCAGAAACAGAGACATGGCCAACATCATATTTCTCCAGAAACAGAGACACATGGCCAACATCATATTTTTCAGAAACAGAGACATCGCCAGCATCATATTTCTTCAGAAACAGAGACATTGCCAGCATCATATTTCTTCAGAAGAAGAGACATGGCCAACATCATATTTCTTCAGAAACAGAGACATGGCCAACATCATATTTCTTCAGAAACAGAGACATGGCCAACTTCATATTTCTTCAGAAGTAGAGACATGGCCAACATCATATTTCTTCAGAAACAGAGACATGGCCAACATCATATTTCTTCAGAAACAGAGACATGGCCAACATCATATTTCTTCAGAAACAGAGACATGGCCAACATCCATATTTCTTCAGAAATAGAGACATGGCCAACATCATATTTCTTCAGAAACAGAGACATGGCCAACATCATATTTCTTCAGAAACTGAGACATGGCCAACATCATGTTTCTTCAGAAACAGAGACATGGCCAACATCATGTTTCTTCAGAAACAGAGACATGGCCAACATCATATTTCTTCAGAAACAGAGACATGGCCAACGTCATATTTCTTCAGAAACAGAGATATGGCCAACATCATATTTCTTCAGAAACAGAGACATGGCCAACATGATATTTCTTCAGAAACAGAGACATCGCAAACATCATATTCTTCAGAAACAGAGACATGGCCAACATCATATTTCTTCAGAAACAGAGACATTGCCAGCATCATATTTCTTCAGAAACAGAGACATGGCCAACGCCAACATCATATTTCTTCAGAAACAGAGACATGGCCAACATCATATTTCTTCAGAAGTAGAGACATGGCCAACATCATATTTCTTCAGAAACAGAGACATGGCCAACATCATATTTCTTCAGAAACAGAGACATGGCCAACTTCATATTTCTTCGGAAAAGATGCATGGCCAACATCAAATTTCTTCAGAAACAGAGACATCGCAAACATCATATTCTTCAGAAACAGAGACATGGCCAACATCATATTTCTTCAGAAACAGAGACATCGCCAACATCATGTTTCTTCAGAAACAGAGACATGGCCAACATCATGTTTCTTCAGAAACAGAGACATGGCCAACATCATATTTCTTCAGAAACAGAGACATGGCCAACATCATATTTCTTCAGAAACAGAGACATGGCCAACATCATATTTCTTCAGAAACAGAGACATGGCCAACATCATATTTCTTCAGAAACAGAGACATGGCCAACATAATATTTCTTCAGAAACAGAGACATGGCCAACATCATATTTCTTCAGAAACAGAGACATGGCCAACATCATATTTCTTCAGAAACAGAGACATCGCCAACATCATGTTTCTTCAGAAACAGAGACATGGCCAACATAATATTTCTTCAGAAACAGAGACATGGCCAACATGATATTTCTTCAGAAACAGAGACATGGCCAACATGATATTTCTTCAGAAGTAGAGACATGGCCAACATCATATTTCTTCAGAACAGAGACATGGCCAACATCATATTTCTTCAGAAACAGAGACATGGCCAACTTCATATTTCTTCGGAAAAGATGCATGGCCAACATCAAATTTCTTCAGAAACAGAGACATCGCAAACATCATATTCTTCAGAAACAGAGACATGGCCAACATCATATTTCTTTCAGAAACAGAGACATTGCCAGCATCATATTTCTTCAGAAGTAGAGACATGGCCAACATGATATTTCTTCAGAAACAGAGACATGGCCAACATCATATTTCTTCAGAAACAGAGACATCGCCAACATCATGTTTCTTCAGAAACAGAGACATGGCCAACATCATGTTTCTTCAGAAACAGAGACATGGCCAACATCATATTTCTTCAGAAACAGAGACATCGCCAACATCATGTTTCTTCAGAAACAGAGACATGGCCAACATCATGTTTCTTCAGAAACAGAGACATGGCCAACATCATATTTCTTCAGAAACAGAGACATGGCCAACATCATATTTCTTCAGAAACAGAGACATGGCCAACATCATATTTCTTCAGAAACAGAGACATGGCCAACATCATATTTCTTCAGAAGCAGAGACATGGCCAACATCATATTTCTTCAGAAACAGAGACATGGCCAACATCATATTTCTTCAGAAACAGAGACATGGCCAACAGGATATTTCTTCAGAAACAGAGACATCGCCAACATCATGTTTCTTTAGAAACAGAGACATGGCCAACATGATATTTCTTCAGAAAAAGACATGGCCAACATTATATTTCTTCCAGAAGTAGAGACATGGCCAACATCATATTTCTTCAGAAACAGAGACATGGCCAACATCATATTTCTTCAGAAACAGAGACATGGCCAACTTCATATTTCTTCGGAAAAGATGCATGGCCAACATCCAAATTTCTTCACAAAAAGAGACATCGTAAACATCATATTCTTCAGAAACAGAGACATGGCCAACATCATATTTGTTCAGAAACAGAGACATCGCCAACATCATGTTTCTTCAGAAACAGAGACATGGCCAACATCATGTTTCTTCAGAAACAGAGACATGGCCAACATCATATTTCTTCAGAAACAGAGACATGGCCAACATCATATTTCTTCAGAAACAGAGACATGGCCAACATCATATTTCTTCAGAAACAGAGACATGGCCAACATCATATTTCTTCAGAAACAGAGACATGGCCAACATGATATTTCTTCAGAAACAGAGACATCGCCAACATCATGTTTCTTCAGAAACAGAGACATGGCCAACATGATATTTCTTCAGAAACAGAGACATGGCCAACATGATATTTCTTCAGAAACAGAGAAATGGCCAACATCATATTTCTTCAGAAACAGAGACATGGCCAACATCATATTTCTTCAGAAACAGAGACATGGCCAACATCATATTTCTTCGGAAAAGATGCATGGCCAACATCAAATTTCTTCAGAAACAGAGACATCGCAAACATCATATTCTTCAGAAACAGAGACATGGCCAACATCATATTTCTTCAGAAACAGAGACATTGCCAGCATCATATTTCTTCAGAAACAGAGAGATATGGCCAACATCATATTTTTCAGAAACAGAGACATCGCCAACATCATATTTCTTCAGAAACAGAGACATGGCCAACTTTATACTTTCTTGAAAAGATGCATGGCCAAAATCAAATTTCTTCAGAAACAGAGACATCGCAAACATCATATTCTTCAGAAACAGAGACATGGCCAGCATCATATTTCTTCAGAAACAGAGACATGGCCAACATCATATTTCTTCAGAAACAGAGACATGGCCAACATCATATTTCTTCAGAAGTAGAGACATGGCCAACATCATATTTCTTCAGAACAGAGACATGGCCAACATCATATTTCTTCAGAAATAGAGACATGGCCAACATCATATTTCTTCAGAAACAGAGACATGGCCAACATCATATTTCTTCAGAAACAGAGACATCGCCAACATCATGTTTCTTCAGAAACAGAGACATGGCCAACATCATGTTTCTTCAGAAACAGACATGGCCAACATCATATTTCTTCAGAAACAGAGACATGGCCAACATCATATTTCTCCAGAAACAGAGACATGGCCAACATCATATTTTTCAGAAACAGAGACATCGCCAGCATCATATTTCTTCAGAAACAGAGACATTGCCAGCATCATATTTCTTCAGAAGAAGAGACATGGCCAACATCATATTTCTTCAGAAACAGAGACATGGCCAACATCATATTTCTTCAGAAACAGAGATATGGCCAACTTCATATTTCTTCAGAAGTAGAGACATGGCCAACATCATATTTCTTCAGAAACAGAGACATGGCCAACATCATATTTCTTCAGAAACAGAGACATGGCCAACATCATATTTCTTCAGAAACAGAGACATGGCCAACATCATATTTCTTCAGAAATAGAGACATGGCCAACATCATATTTCTTCAGAAACAGAGACATGGCCAACATCATATTTCTTCAGAAACTGAGACATGGCTAACATCATGTTTCTTCAGAAACAGAGACATGGCCAACATCATGTTTCTTCAGAAACAGAGACATGGCCAACATCATATTTCTTCAGAAACAGAGACATGGCCAACATCATATTTCTTCAGAAACAGAGACATCGCCAACATCATGTTTCTTCAGAAACAGAGACATGGCCAACATCATATTTCTTCAGAAACAGAGACATGGCCAACATCATATTTCTTCAGAAACAGAGACATGGCCAACATCATATTTCTTCAGAAGCAGAGACATGGCCAACATCATATTTCTTCAGAAACAGAGACATGGCCAACATCATATTTCTTCAGAAACAGAGACATGGCCAACAGGATATTTCTTCAGAAACAGAGACATCGCCAACATCATGTTTCTTTAGAAACAGAGACATGGCCAACATGATATTTCTTCAGAAAAAGACATGGCCAACATTATATTTCTTCAGAAGTAGAGACATGGCCAACATCATATTTCTTCAGAAACAGAGACATGGCCAACATCATATTTCTTCAGAAACAGAGACATGGCCAACTTCATATTTCTTCGGAAAAGATGCATGGCCAACATCAAATTTCTTCACAAAAAGAGACATCGCAAACATCATATTCTTCAGAAACAGAGACATGGCCAACATCATATTTGTTCAGAAACAGAGACATCGCCAACATCATGTTTCTTCAGAAACAGAGACATGGCCAACATCATGTTTCTTCAGAAACAGAGACATGGCCAACATCATATTTCTTCAGAAACAGAGACATGGCCAACATCATATTTCTTCAGAAACAGAGACATGGCCAACATCATATTTCTTCAGAAACAGAGACATGGCCAACATCATATTTCTTCAGAAACAGAGACATGGCCAACATGATATTTCTTCAGAAACAGAGACATCGCCAACATCATGTTTCTTCAGAAACAGAGACATGGCCAACATGATATTTCTTCAGAAACAGAGACATGGCCAACATGATATTTCTTCAGAAACAGAGAAATGGCCAACATCATATTTCTTCAGAAACAGAGACATGGCCAACATCATATTTCTTCAGAAACAGAGACATGGCCAACATCATATTTCTTCGGAAAAGATGCATGGCCAACATCAAATTTCTTCAGAAACAGAGACATCGCAAACATCATATTCTTCAGAAACAGAGACATGGCCAACATCATATTTCTTCAGAAACAGAGACATTGCCAGCATCATATTTCTTCAGAAACAGAGATATGGCCAACATCATATTTTTCAGAAACAGAGACATCGCCAACATCATATTTCTTCAGAAACAGAGACATGGCCAACTTTATATTTCTTCGGAAAAGATGCATGGCCAAAATCAAATTTCTTCAGAAACAGAGACATCGCAAACATCATCTTTCTTCAGAAACAGAGACATGGCCAGCATCATATTTCTTCAGAAACAGAGACATGGCCAACATCATATTTCTTCAGAAACAGAGACATGGCCAACATCATATTTCTTCAGAAGTAGAGACATGGCCAACATCATATTTCTTCAGAAACAGAGACATGGCCAACATCATATTTCTTCAGAAATAGAGACATGGCCAACATCATATTTCTTCAGAAACAGAGACATGGCCAACATCATATTTCTTCAGAAACAGAGACATCGCCAACATCATGTTTCTTCAGAAACAGAGACATGGACAACATCATGTTTCTTCAGAAACAGACATGGCCAACATCATATTTCTTCAGAAACAGAGACATGGCCAACATCATATTTCTCCAGAAACAGAGACATGGCCAACATCATATTTTTCAGAAACAGAGACATCGCCAGCATCATATTTCTTCAGAAACAGAGACATTGCCAGCATCATATTTCTTCAGAAGAAGAGACATGGCCAACATCATATTTCTTCAGAAACAGAGACATGGCCAACATCATATTTCTTCAGAAACAGAGATATGGCCAACTTCATATTTCTTCAGAAGTAGAGACATGGCCAACATCATATTTCTTCAGAAACAGAGACATGGCCAACATCATATTTCTTCAGAAACAGAGACATGGCCAACATCATATTTCTTCAGAAACAGAGACATGGCCAACATCATATTTCTTCAGAAATAGAGACATGGCCAACATCATATTTCTTCAGAAACAGAGACATGGCCAACATCATATTTCTTCAGAAACTGAGACATGGCCAACATCATGTTTCTTCAGAAACAGAGACATGGCCAACATCATGTTTCTTCAGAAACAGAGACATGGCCAACATCATATTTCTTCAGAAACAGAGACATGGCCAACATCATATTTCTTCAGAAACAGAGACATGGCCAACATCATATTTCTTCAGAAGCAGAGACATGGCCAACATCATATTTCTTCAGAAACAGAGACATGGCCAACATCATATTTCTTCAGAAACAGAGACATGGCCAACAGGATATTTCTTCAGAAACAGAGACATCGCCAACATCATGTTTCTTTAGAAACAGAGACATGGCCAACATGATATTTCTTCAGAAAAAGACATGGCCAACATTATATTTCTTCAGAAGTAGAGACATGGCCAACATCATATTTCTTCAGAAACAGAGACATGGCCAACATCATATTTCTTCAGAAACAGAGACATGGCCAACTTCATATTTCTTCGGAAAAGATGCATGGCCAACATCAAATTTCTTCACAAAAAGAGACATCGCAAACATCATATTCTTCAGAAACAGAGACATGGCCAACATCATATTTGTTCAGAAACAGAGACATCGCCAACATCATGTTTCTTCAGAAACAGAGACATGGCCAACATCATGTTTCTTCAGAAACAGAGACATGGCCAACATCATATTTCTTCAGAAACAGAGACATGGCCAACATCATATTTCTTCAGAAACAGAGACATGGCCAACATCATATTTCTTCAGAAACAGAGACATGGCCAACATCATATTTCTTCAGAAACAGAGACATGGCCAACATGATATTTCTTCAGAAACAGAGACATCGCCAACATCATGTTTCTTCAGAAACAGAGACATGGCCAACATGATATTTCTTCAGAAACAGAGACATGGCCAACATGATATTTCTTCAGAAACAGAGACATGGCCAACATCATATTTCTTCAGAAACAGAGACATGGCCAACATGATATTTCTTCAGAAACAGAGACATGGCCAACATGATATTTCTTCAGAAGTAGAGACATGGCCAACATCATATTTCTTCAGAAACAGAGACATGGCCAACATCATATTTCTTCAGAAACAGAGACATGGCCAACTTCATATTTCTTCGGAAAAGATGCATGGCCAACATCAAATTTCTTCAGAAACAGAGACATCGCAAACATCATATTCTTCAGAAACAGAGACATTGCCAACATCATATTTCTTCAGAAACAGAGACATTGCCAGCATCATATTTCTTCAGAAACAGAGACATGGCCAACATCATATTTCTTCAGAAACAGAGACATGGCCAACATCATATTTCTTCAGAAGTAGAGACATGGCCAACATCATATTTCTTCAGAAACAGAGACATGGCCAACATCATATTTCTTCAGAAACAGAGACATGGCCAACTTCATATTTCTTCGGAAAAGATGCATGGCCAACATCAAATTTCTTCAGAAACTGAGACATGGCCAACATCATGTTTCTTCAGAAACAGAGACATGGCCAACATCATGTTTCTTCAGAAACAGAGACATGGCCAACATCATATTTCTTCAGAAACAGAGACATGGCCAACATCATATTTCTTCAGAAACAGAGACATGGCCAACATCATATTTCTTCAGAAGCAGAGACATGGCCAACATCATATTTCTTCAGAAACAGAGACATGGCCAACATCATATTTCTTCAGAAACAGAGACATGGCCAACAGGATATTTCTTCAGAAACAGAGACATCGCCAACATCATGTTTCTTTAGAAACAGAGACATGGCCAACATGATATTTCTTCAGAAAAAGACATGGCCAACATTATATTTCTTCAGAAGTAGAGACATGGCCAACATCATATTTCTTCAGAAACAGAGACATGGCCAACATCATATTTCTTCAGAAACAGAGACATGGCCAACTTCATATTTCTTCGGAAAAGATGCATGGCCAACATCAAATTTCTTCACAAAAAGAGACATCGCAAACATCATATTCTTCAGAAACAGAGACATGGCCAACATCATATTTGTTCAGAAACAGAGACATCGCCAACATCATGTTTCTTCAGAAACAGAGACATGGCCAACATCATGTTTCTTCAGAAACAGAGACATGGCCAACATCATATTTCTTCAGAAACAGAGACATGGCCAACATCATATTTCTTCAGAAACAGAGACATGGCCAACATCATATTTCTTCAGAAACAGAGACATGGCCAACATCATATTTCTTCAGAAACAGAGACATGGCCAACATGATATTTCTTCAGAAACAGAGACATCGCCAACATCATGTTTCTTCAGAAACAGAGACATGGCCAACACGATATTTCTTCAGAAACAGAGACATGGCCAACATGATATTTCTTCAGAAACAGAGACATGGCCAACATCATATTTCTTCAGAAACAGAGACATGGCCAACATGATATTTCTTCAGAAACAGAGACATGGCCAACATGATATTTCTTCAGAAGTAGAGACATGGCCAACATCATATTTCTTCAGAAACAGAGACATGGCCAACATCATATTTCTTCAGAAACAGAGACATGGCCAACTTCATATTTCTTCGGAAAAGATGCATGGCCAACATCAAATTTCTTCAGAAACAGAGACATCGCAAACATCATATTCTTCAGAAACAGAGACATTGCCAACATCATATTTCTTCAGAAACAGAGACATTGCCAGCATCATATTTCTTCAGAAACAGAGACATGGCCAACATCATATTTCTTCAGAAACAGAGACATGGCCAACATCATATTTCTTCAGAAGTAGAGACATGGCCAACATCATATTTCTTCAGAAACAGAGACATGGCCAACATCCATATTTCTTCAGAAACAGAGACATGGCCAACTTCATATTTCTTCGGAAAAGATGCATGGCCAACATCAAATTTCTTCAGAAACAGAGACATCGCAAACATCATATTCTTCAGAAACAGAGACATGGCCAACATCATATTTCTTCAGAAACAGAGACATTGCCAGCATCATATTTCTTCAGAAACAGAGACATGGCCAACATCATATTTCTTCAGAAACAGAGACATGGCCAACATCATATTTCTTCAGAAGTAGAGACATGGCCAACATCATATTTCTTCAGAAACAGAGACATGGCCAACATCATATTTCTTCAGAAACAGAGACATCGCCAACATCATGTTTCTTCAGAAACAGAGACATGGCCAACATCATGTTTCTTCAGAAACAGAGACATGGCCAACATCATATTTCTTCAGAAACAGAGACATCGCCAACATCATGTTTCTTCAGAAACAGAGACATGGCCAACATCATGTTTCTTCAGAAACAGAGACATGGCCAACATCATATTTCTTCAGAAACAGAGACATGGCCAACATCATATTTCTTCAGAAACAGAGACATGGCCAACATCATATTTCTTCAGAAACAGAGACATGGCCAACATCATATTTCTTCAGAAGCAGAGACATGGCCAACATCATATTTCTTCAGAAACAGAGACATGGCCAACATCATATTTCTTCAGAAACAGAGACATGGCCAACAGGATATTTCTTCAGAAACAGAGACATCGCCAACATCATGTTTCTTTAGAAACAGAGACATGGCCAACATGATATTTCTTCAGAAACAGACATGGCCAACATGATATTTCTTCAGAAGTAGAGACATGGCCAACATCATATTTCTTCAGAAACAGAGACATGGCCAACATCATATTTCTTCAGAAACAGAGACATGGCCAACTTCATATTTCTTCGGAAAAGATGCATGGCCAACATCAAATTTCTTCAGAAACAGAGACATCGCAAACATCATATTCTTCAGAAACAGAGACATGGCCAACATCATATTTTATTCAGAAACAGAGACATGGCCAACATCATATTTCTTCAGAAACAGAGACATGACCAACAACATATTTTTCAGAAACAGAGACATCGCCAACATCATATTTCTTCAGAAACAGAGACATGGCCAACTTCATATTTCTTCGGAAAAGATGCATGGCCAACATCAAATTTCTTAAGAAACAGAGACATCGCAAACATCATATTTCTTCAGAAACAAGTCACACCCTTTCATTCCATAAAATGTGTACTTTCATTATATAAATTAAAAAAAAAATTATTATGCTTGCAGAATAAAAAAAGCTTTGACCCCTACAATCGAAGGCCCAAGACAGCCATCAAGGTCGCCTATACACATTAACGCTTCTGTGGATATTTTGTTCCCAACCGGAACAGAATACATGTTTAAAGTTTGTGATTTTTTCCAATACCAAAGGGGTTCGGAGTTACAGAAAATTTATTATATAGAAAGCGCATAATGCTCATTCAAAAACACACTGTTATATTACAAGTAGGAAAACTAGTGTAAGTAACAATCATTATAAGTTACAATGATTCACAGCACATGCAAAAAAAAAACAAACAAACAAAACAAACAAGCAACAAAAACATTCAAAAATTTTGCCAAATCGTTTCTGGTACTTGGTGTTTTGTACCAAGGTGAGGCTTCTGTGTAATTTTACACTGTCCGTGTAGGGAAGAGACAGCAAGGTTGTTCCTAATATACATACATACATACATAAGGATATTGCTGACATTACTTTAAGTGAATCTGTATTTAATTTTAAAATGGTTAACGCTTAAGAAACGCTTTACATGAGCTACTGCTGTCTAAAAATACATCAGAAAATAAAACAAGCGCAACATTTCTGTCTACTTTATTTATTCCAAATGAATCACCATACATAAACACATACATTTGTAAACACCTACATAATTAAACACCTACGCAGAAAAATGAAGTGATGACGGCAAACGGCATCACATGCTATTTGTATTGCAAGTAATTCACTTAATATCATAGCAAGCAGAATCTCCATAATAACAGTGTATTTTTTCCAAGCATGTCATACTGAGGCTATATTATGAATAAAAATGTTCTTCACTAGTTTCCAGGTTGACAGAAAACGAGTTCCAGTATGAGTTTCACAAAAATCCTGTTTTATTCCCATCAGGTCACATGATCATTCGTTGGGCAGGCTAATCATTCATTACCCAAAGTCTCTTACTGCCTGGCATCAGCCCACCATCATCCAACTTTGTCCTTTTTTGTGACGTCATGTAAAACTATATGGTCTTTAAGGGCTGGAATTGTCGTTAAACTTTTTTTGCACACATGGCACCTGGAAGGAATGTACAGAAACAAATAAAAGAAAAAAAGCAATCTATGTGAATGAAATATCATGTTTTGTTCGTCATCATACTTGTGGGATGCTTAGAACTTCTTTGGAGGGGCACTGCACTTTTGGTGTCAGCTTGGTTATATCTTAATGAACAAGCCCCTTTTCACTAATTTTCTGTGAATGTTTTAAGGAAATAAAAAAGGTGGTGCTGGGGGGGAAGGGGTTTTTTATACGAGAAAATATCATTCATACTCTAAGTAGATATTAATGGTGTTCGCTGATAACTACAAATTTTCTCTGTTATTTATGAATAGTGAATGATTTGGTAGTATGCTAAACTTGTATGGAACAGGTAAAAGGGAATACAGTGAAGTGAAGCAATCAATGCCATAAGAAAAAACATTTCTATATTAAAAGCTTCAATTATTAAAGGAAAATGCCAATCTGAAAAGACAATGGCATGATTACACTGCATACACTAAGCCACTCTGGCTTGACTAGACCGAATCCTAGCTAGAAAACTTCCCCAGACTACTTGTACTCATTTAGTGATTTAACTACTAGAAAGGATAGACTAACCCAGTCCTCGCTAGAAAACTTACCCAGACTCCTTAAGCAATTTAACTACAGGACCTGAGGTTGTACAATGCATCACATAAAAAAATGTTTTCAGTCAGCCTGAAATATAAAACAAAGTACCTGAGATCTTGTTTTAATAATGTGTTCATGTCTGTTGGGTTTACTTCCAAATGTCCTTCTCTTTCAATGGTTGCTATTAGATCTGAAATGAAAGAATGTTATTGAAATGAAACAAGTTACATTCTTTCTGATTCTAATCTATGAAAATGAGATTTCACTAGATCAGTGATGAGGTTAACCTTCTTTGACATTTTTTTAAATTATTAAAATACTCAACATGGCATTATGACAAGGGCTTGGATTTCTATGACCTAAAAAAGGAAGAAATACGCATGCCCTAAAAATGACTAAAATATGCCCTAAAGATTACACAGAATGCCATAAACTATCACTTTAAATGAGCTAAACAAGCAAATTTCTTTGCCTATTGAATATGTACAGCATTGTATATGACTTTAGATCCATAGGAATTGTATTAACTCCCTCGTAGGTTTCTATGGGCCAGTCTCTTATTTTTAAAGGAAACAATATTTGTGTAGTTCTTTAGATCGATTCAAAATTATTCTACACAAAAATAAATAGTCATTCTAAAAAATTCAAAGTGTGTATTAATATTATCATCAAGAACTGTTTTCTATATTCAGAATAAGTAGCCTATGATAATTTCAATTGAATTGAAAAAAATAATAAAAGCACTATAAATACAAAAATTCGTGCGGTACCAATAGATACACCTTATAAAAATCTAACTAACTTGCTCTAACAATGACAACAGTTTATACCACTTTATTTACTACTAGTAAACAGGCTATTAGGCACACATTTGGAGTAGAATATGGCAATTTATACATAGTTCATCCCAAAGAAAAGTTCATCCCTCATTATGGGCATAGAATCTTAACAAAAACAACCCCTGACTATTAAACTTTGAATCTAACATCCAACTATATATAATTTGCGCTCACAACACCATATCATTGACTAATCTTAATTCATTCATAATATTTTTAAAGGACTCTTTCCCAACAGTTCTTTTTTTTTTTATCATTTATCATTTCAACATGACGTATTTAGAAAAAAAAGAGAGGCGTGAGGTTAAAAAAATAATGGTGTTGCTTGACTCCCCACCCTCCTCAGTATGTGGATGACGCGCGGTGTTTTTTTTAAAATATTTTTAGCGATGTACTATTCATTTTGTATGGTGCCATATATTGTACTGTGCAGACATGTGGCTTTTATTGCCATAAAACATCCTACACACCACACGGTGTGAGGGTCTCCATTAGCCTAAGGGAGATGAACATTTTGGAATTCCCCAAGCGAACTAATACAGTGATGTACTATTTCATCTCATGCGGTGCCGTGTATTGTAACGTGCAGACATTTGGCTTTTATTGCCATGAACATCCTATACACCGCATGGTATGAAAAGTACAAAGTACACACGCATAGGTTAGACGATTATGTATTAGATCAGAGGTTTTCAACCTTTTTTATGCTGCGGACCCCTCAGGCATTCCAAGCTTGGGTGGCGGACCCCCATAGCCCAAGGCGCCCTGGCCTCAACTTTTCATACCTCAGGTTGGGCCAGAATATGTGTTAGTAAGTTTGCAGATGCAATCTACTTAAACTCTGCTATATGGTAGGCCTAGCATAAGTTACGCGCAAAACATGTAAAAAGTCATTTCACATACTGAAATAGCTATCTATCCAAAATATGAAACAATCACCGAGTATTTATTATACTGCTATGTCTGTTACACAGTTTTCTGTTCAGTGGTAAGGCCGTGCCTGTTTTGCACTACAGAGTTTGTCCAAACATATGCCTATTTTATGTTCAATGTCCATTCTGGACCTGTACTTGGTAACAGTAACAGCAGAGAATGCAGTTTCGCACAAGTATGTCGTTGAAAATGGTAGCAGGACATTGATGGCTTTGTCTGACAGCAGTGAGTACTCCTGGAAATATGTTAGCCAGAGCGACAACAGTGGCAGTCTGCTGAACTGCAAGCACAGTGTCCTGCCAGACGACTATTCGAACAATTGCTCTTGTTCGAGACCAGTTAAATTGGTTAGATCCAATTCAAAGGGATGTCGAATCCAATCAAATGCGCTGATATCGTTGTCGCCGAAATACTGACGACAGCTGCTTTAGTGGTTCAAAATGGTGCCTGCAATGACGCTTGTCGGAATATTGTTCACTGTAAGAAATTCAGCCAACAACGGACACATATCATATGTGCCTTCTTCACATCTTCCCCTCCATATGCGAAGTTTCTTCTGGAAGGCATCGACTTTGTTTTCAGGTCTTTGCAATGAATAAGCTTCAAAATGTTAAAAATGTCTGCAAGACAAGCTAGAATGGCAACCCATGTCTCGTTAGTAAAGAAGTGTGCCATCGATTCGTTATGCTGGTTTAGAAAAATGAGCTCGACTCGTTATAATACTATAATAAAACAAATACAAATCTTATCAAATATTTTGAATTGTTTACTAACATTTTAAAAAAGTATTTGTCACATAAGCAATTCACATGACAACAGAACAGTATAATAGGTTCATCGCTAGAATTCCACACCGTTTCATCTGTGGGTGTCATTTTAAATTAACATGAGAAGTGTATACCAGCAATTTGATATCAAATATAAGATTAAACAGACTATTTATCGACAAAACACATGCTTGCGCAGATCCGGATGTTTTAACAGTGATGTCAGAGCTCAGTAAGTAAGAAATATTGCCAAGATGACATGACTCAAAAACTCACTGTACTAGTCCATGTAGTATGCAGTCTAGTTCAAACTTCAGAAGAAAATATAAGGAAACACCAGTGAAGTTTTCAATTCTGCACATTGTTGTCTGTGCCTGAATTATTGGCAAGGGAGTATTTTTGTTTAGCTAAAAGCTAACCAATCAACCAAACCAACCAATACTTTATACAAGTAAAATCACTAGTTTCCTTGACTTGGCCGCGGACCCCCTTTGAAGCTCCTCTGTATTAGATAGTTTGATAAATTAACTATGTGCTGCTCTTTAAATTTATTAATGCGATATAAAAACCTGGAGTGTGACTCTCATTGACCTCATGCAAAACCAAAACTGCTCTTAAAAAAGATAATGCATTACCGGAAATATTTGTAAAAAAAAAAAAGTATTTACATCTAGAATATTCCAGATATTTTTCCTTTTGCATTTTTTAATTACCACTCGCACATTGGAAGCCATGTCAAAGAGCCACAATTGGCCACCCCTGTCACATAGTCTCTCTCTCTCTCTCTCTAGAAGGTTAAAAGATATGGAGCCCAATCCTATAAGTGAGAGGATCCTGAAGTACAACTTAATATCAGAATAATACACATCCAAAGATGCAAATATCCTTGAATGCATTACAGAGTCTTATGGTTCCCATTCAAACTATTGAAAAAAAAGAGGTAAATGGATTTGCTCAGAATTTTCTGTTAAAAAAAAAAAAAAATCTACACTTTGCCACACAGTATGAGAATCGTAAGGGTTAGCGAATGTGTCACAAGCCGAACTGGGATCGTAATTTGGACTGGAAGAAAAACAGATGGATGTGCTGTTTACATGAGTAAATATAAATTAAATGTAAACGTCATAATAGAAAAGGCTAGAGCTGTGCTGCACTCTAAAACAAGCAGTGGGCCGGATTCAGCCAACAGGTCATAGTTTGCCCATGGCTGGGTTAGCGACTGTGTCTGCCCATCCGGCAGTCTTAGTTCATTTTCCCATTTTTCTTGAAGCCATTGTGGTGTAATAAATGTCTAGTTGATAGAAAATGCAGACCAGAGAATATACAGAAAGCGCATCCCTCATGTTTAATCACTATGTATTACTGACCGCCCCTATAATTGTTGATTTTGTTTTATCTCTAGCAGTTTTTTGTGATACCTCACTGGATCATTGTTGAAAGAGCATCTCCTGATACTTAATGGGCAAAGTAATGTAATATTCCGAAGGACGATTTTATTGGCAATCTATCATTCATTTTTTAATATGGTGTTTCTTTAAATGGATGATGTTGTTTTATTATTACACCATATAATACAACTTCTGTTGTATATCAATAGTTAGGTGCTACACTATTAGAAAGCCAATAACAGTAATGGGGACATTTTTTAGTCAATGATAGAGGACTTTTTAAATAGTGATGCACTTTCTGTGTATGTTCAGTGATGTAGACTATGTTCAGTTAAAGCCATACTTACAAATATGAATGTTTAAAAAACAACAACTTGGAATAAAGATATCTGTACAATATAACTAAATTTATTCTGTTTTTTTTTATTCTTCTATTTTTTAGAAGTTGTAGTTTAACTAAAGTTTAATTTTTAAGAATTCTTTAGAAAAATGTTCATTTTAAGAGATTTTTCCAGTTTTTTTGTATAACTTAGTGATTTGCCATTCAAATACTTTACATTTTCCCCTTAAAATTAAGTGTATTTACTGTCAGAAATTATTTAAAAAAAAAAAAAAAGACTTTGTGGAAAACCCGGGTCAAATTAATTCATTTTTTATATTTACATACTAAAAAGCTGACTAGGAATACATACATTTTGATATTTGAATGAATTTCATGAACAGATTAATATCAGATCTGGAGGTAATATTGCAGGTATTTCTGTATCTGTATTTAAATGTAGCCTAGTTTTGGTAGCTTTTTGTGCAAGTTAATTGGCTTTTAGCTGTATATGCTGTGCTTCTAGGTGGGTAGACATAAGTAATCTGCAAAGTCTAGGTCTTCTAAGCAATGAGCTGTAGACCATTGTATCCCAGATAAGACAAAAGTCATGTCCTTAATTAGCTTAAGTCAAACACGGATCACCCTCGGTAATTGCATCTAGGGCAGTAGACCATTTTACCTATCTCTGTGGCATTGTTTCTGCCATAGGCAAATCAGACTAAGATTTTAAAGCCTGAATAGGTAAGACAAGACAGGTCTTTCTCTCCTGAGGCCTGTAAGGAAAACATTTTCCCTCTCAACAAATTATAAACCGTTCTGTTGTAAGGTACAGAAACATATACAGTCACCAACACATTGACCAACTAATTTCAGACATTCATAAATGGATGCCTCAGTCGCATCCTAAAGATAAGGCAACTAGATAAAGTAAAGAACGAAGATCTCTGGAAAGTGGCAAACCAAGACAACAAAGACTTACAAAATATTCAGATGGAAATGGAGATAAATTGATCATTCACTCAGGAAGCCACCAGAAGGCCAAAGAAACGGCAGCACAAATACCACTCAGAGAAGGTCTCGTGAACAGGAAATGAAGTGTTGCAACCTAACATGGGGTGTACTAAAAAAGACCTTCCAAAACAGAGTGGATTGGAGTGTCATTGCTGAGGACCTATGCTATGCAAAAAAAAACGAAGGAATTAAGCAAAAATAAGCGTTGCAGATAACTGTATTCTCCCATTAACTTTTTTTTTTAAACTTTAATTCATCTATTTATGTCAATGACCAAGGCCAGACAGATTGGTAGAGTTGGTGGTACAACATGACATCTATAAATGTAACAGAATTTCTGACCTAAAAATGTAAAAAAACACCAACCTGCAGAATCTATAAAGTAATCCGTGTTAAATGAATTCCAATGTTTCTTTGTTTTCAAGGATGAACTGTTGAAATCTTGGCTTATCACATGCATATGAAGATGGCTGCATCAAAAGTTGTCGTAAAATAAAAAATTGATTATCTTTCAAAATTTAAAATATTTATACTGATATCTATTCTGTGTATGGGTGTCAAATTAAATCCTTAAATTAAATCAAATGAAAAATATATTCTGTGTTAAGTAAAGCAGTAAAATGATAGTTTTCACTGAATATTTCAAATGAATTTTTTTGCAAACTACATAAAGCATACATTCTATGTTTTGATTTTATGTTCTGACTTTTGTTTCACACAAACATTAAGTAGGTATTTTTCAAATGCTGCAGTAAAATTTTAAGCTCCTATTTTTCTAGCAGCATACTTTTAAAATAAAAAAAAAAGTTATTAAATACTTAATCCGCCTTAGGGATCAATATTACATTTTTTTTAAAAATTGTATGTTCTGGAAGTTTTTAGAATTAATAAGTTAAAATTGTATCACTGTACATGAAAGTAAAATTGCAGAGAAATCATTATGGCACTACATAAAAACCTATTGATGTGGTAAAAAAAAAAGATGAAACCTTAAATTTTAAAGTCAATATTTTAAACAAAAATCTTAAGTCTTTATTTTTTTAAACAGTTTTGAGCACCTGACCAAATGTGGGAAAATATTAGCAAATTACAGTAAACTCTCCAGTCTAATGTAGTGGAATGACATAATTTTACATACACTAGAATATCAGAAATCAAGATAGTTTTAGCTGGATAGTCTAAGAGTTCACTGTTTTGTTGCTTGCTTTTACCTCATACTTGGTATGGCATGATAGCCCAGACGAAATTGTAACTCATTATTAGCTCTGTATTAAATAGGAGAAAACAGCATTATCATCTAAAAAAGTTTTTTCAATGATTTTTTAGAAATATACATTCATTATATTATGATCTTACTTTTATATTAACATACAGTGAAGAATAATTTAAAATCCCTTTGATTTCAAGCTCTGGTAATTTAAAAAAAAAAAGAAATCAGATTTAATTTAAATAAATGCAGTCTACAGCTATGAGCTTTTACTTACTTCTTTGCAAAGATTTCCCCTTTATTGTGCATGTACCTCAGAAGGTCTAGGTCATTCTTTGTGACATTTTTCAAACTGGGTATCTTTCTTCTGGGTAAAACAAGAAAATGGAACATAGCCTGAAAGGGTAAAAGTTTAGGAATTCAGCATATTGAAGAATCCATATTAAAATGATAAATCCATATTTTAACAGGAAAAATTGTTAACTCTTTTCCCCCAGTTATAGCATATGAAATTATGGATTTATGTACAACATTTTTCAGGGAGAAGCTTAAGGTCTTCAAGTCAATAAACATTTCTAGTTTTTGTCTCATTATTATTAAATGACTTAAAGAAAAAACTAGAATAATGCTTTAAAAAAAGAATGTATAGAAAGTGAGCCTTCGATATGAACCATCATCCAAACAAAACTGTGGCAATTAGGATAGCGTATTGTCATGACTGCCAAATTTGAGCTTTATCACTAAAATTTGAACATGTCCAAAATTGAGTTACAAGTTTTACAGACCAATACACAGAAAGTGAAGTTGATTAAAAAGCTTACAATAAATAAAACCAATTATGTGACTGTGATTCACCCTTAGAAAATTGGAGCAGCCATTATCCTTTATGTACAACAGATGACTGATTTTATTCCAGTGAAAGTAGAGGAAGACTATGATAGATAAAAAAGATAGAAATAATGTCCCTCCCATTAGATGGATCAATAACTTTCCCTGGTTACATGAACTACGGCAGAGATGGTCATCCATGTTTCTATGTGCTATTCTAAACATATTGCTAAAAAAACTGACTCTCTATATCCAAAGACACTGAAATATCATGATGCCCCCATCTAAAGTAAACTTCATACTACTATATTAATAGTTTAAAAAAAAAATAAATCGAAAATTTCAACAAGTAAATGCATTATGGCTAGGGCCAGCATTTGGGTGTGCAAGGCCAAATCAGAAAATTTTCGTCAGTCCTTACCCCCCTCTTCCTGTTTTCCCAACCAACTTGAATGTATGCATGGGCGTCGCTAGGAATTTTCCCAGGGGGACGGGGGGGGGGGGGGAGGGGGGGGCAAAAAAAAAAACAACGTGTTATTTATTTTAACTGACGATGCCATACATGTTTATTTCTCAATTAACTCCAAGTTAAGTATAACATTAGTTATTTATTTTGACATAAATAAGTGGATTTGAAAATTCACACATTTTGACTACAAGCACAAGCATGTTCCGATTTTAATTTTTTTTTTGTTTAATTTGGCCTTCTGTAGCTTGATTTGTCCTTCGAAAATGCTTTTGGCATTCAGGTTTTTTTATAATCTGGAAACTCTTGTTAGTTTATAATCGTCTGCCACTAAGTGAATTTTAAAATTTATACTAAATTAATATGAAAAGATGGATATCGGAAAATAAATGTACATGCTCAATAAAATGAAAAGTAGAGCAATCGCGGGATTCCGAAAACCGTTATTAGAAGATTTTAGGGCGTTTGCAGTATCTGATTTATCACATGCAATGATGCATTGAGGACAACAGTATAAGTTCAACAGCCAGACACAACTGAAGAAACTATTTCTAATTTGATTGTCGCTGTCACTTCTTCATCATTTAGAAGACAAATTCTAGAAAATTGCAACTGGGTCCCTCCATTTCTACAATCTTTTTTTTTGCGGTATGGATGATTTGGCACTTTTTGGAAAAGAATCACATTCTGGTATTTTTTTTACGACATGTTAGAGATTCGTGTTGAATATGGAGATGAAGTTCTAGGTAATCATTTGTCAATTAGTTCTTGTAGTGCTAAGTATATCTCGGCAACCAGTGCCGCCAAGAGGGGGAGCAGTGGGCAAATGCCCAGGGGCCCGGCGAGTTTTAGGGGCCCGGACTGAGCTTGTCAATCAACTTTTGAAAATATTATTATCAGCACGAGAGGCCCATGACAGCCCTGCCCAGGGGCCTGAAATTTCTGTCGGTGGGCCTATAGGAAACTACACAAAACACTATGATCGAAATTTGTGGGTCTCTCTTGCTTGAAGACATTGTTTGTGAAGCAAATAATTAAGTTGCAATTTCTATACTTGCTGATGAGACAATATAATTTCAGGCATTGAGCAGATGTCACTTGGTGTTAGATTTGTCAAAGAACACCGTAATTACAAATTCATTAGAAGTTGGATTAGATACAGTCCCATAGCTTGAAAATTCTACAGCAGGGGCCAGTCATTCTACAGCAGGGGCCAAGCTATAGCAGGGGGGCAGGAAATAAATTTTACTAAGTAGAGCAAACAAGCAAAGGGGCCAGACAAAACGCAGGGAGGGCCAGGATCCCCAGCCCCCCCCCCCACCGCAAGCTACGGGCCTGATTAGATATGACAAATTTTGTTGGTCAAGGATAAGACGGATGTTCTACAATGGCAAGTAATGAAGGAGCAGTCCAAGCAATAATTAAAAAAAAATAGACCCAAAAGCAGCAATTGTAGATTGCAGTTCTCATAAATTAAATCTTGTCGTGAACGATTTAAATAATGTGAATGCTGTACGAAACACAATAGGAAAAATTAAGTCAATTATAGTATTTTCTGAGAAATTAATCAGCGAAGAAAACTAACTCCAAATGTTCCTTTGCTATGAGAAACTAGATGGACACATAAATATAAAAGGTAGCGAATTTTCGCTTAAAATGTGACAAAAATTGTTAAACAACTGGAATATTTAGAACAATCTGGAAAAAGCAAGCAAGTTGCACATTAGTTACTTTCTGCTGTTAGAGGTTAGCTTTGGGCTACATTTGTTGTTTGTTTAGTTATTATATTTTAATGTAATAAACTTTCAGGAAATTTAGTTCAGTTTTATTGTAATAACTTTATGACATTTTTTAAAATGTAAGGGGGGGGGGGGCAAATGCCCCCTCTTATATGACATTTTTCCCAAAATGTAGGGGGGGGGGCATTTGCCCCCCCTTGAATACGCCCATGAATGTATGTCTTCATTGTCATAAACATGTCTTTCAAAAGTTTACTTACTATATGATGAACATTTATTATGTAGACTAGTAATCAATTAAAATAGGCGCTACAAGCAATTAATATGATTTAAAGGAAAAACTAGATGCCAACTATATTTTCTTAAAATTGATTTATTGAAAAAAAATCAGAATTAGGGGCAGATTTCTAAATTTCATGTAACATTTCAAATCTTATACTACACATAATTCCTTTATTTTTTTTATAATCTGATCTCCTTTTACTGCAAAACTTTAAAAATATGATCTAAGTTTAAACTCAATAGACATAATTTCTAAATGGTTCATCATTATTTCTGTCAGCTGCAATTCATTTGAAATTAATTAACATCAGCTTGCACCCTCCAACTAAAAACTGGAACCCATTTAAATCTGGGTGATTTTGAGAGACTTTAAACCAACTGTCACCAGGACCTGGACAAATTTCCTTAGTTCTCACAGAGGATCAATCCCAGGACTCTCAGGTTGACAGCTGATTGCTCTGCCTCTACAACACTCAGCCACCTAATACTTCCTGTAGTGGCCAGCTAATACTGTTTAGGAACAAATTTAAGGTCAATCGTAAATATAAATGCCCATTTTCCCGACTGGCACTGATTTTTCCAATTACAATTAACCTCTAAAAAATAGTTGACATGATAGACATTGCCCTCTTTTTCAATGTTTTTATTCTTTTTTATATACTTAAATATTGACCAGTAGTTTATTAAAATTGTTGATACCATTAAAAATAATTAATAACTGCCCAGGTGGTATAATGAGGGGAGTACAGAAGTGATGGTCAGTCCTGGACGGCACTACTTTGCCATTAACCAAGAGCAACATTTACCACACTTCAATACATTTGGTCATGGGAAAGAGATGGCATTTTTAGAGTCACCCTAGGTGTCATATATAGTATTTGCTACACTGTTTGACTGAGTTCTATTGAAAAATTAGCAATCTGAAGTGTAGCTTCATTGTTTAAAACCATCCCTGACTATAAGCATTTTAGTTTGAGTTAATCATTAAGCGTTAAGAAAAATGGGAATAGGTAGACCGCACTGAAAATGAAAGCATCAAAAATTAAAACTGACTGTGTGTGAAGTCCCTGTAAGGATGAGATGAAATCTCTTAGATCCTATAAACCACTAATGGTTTTTATGGTGCCCTTCTTTCATCCCCACCATAGCCGATAGTACAATGGCCATGGAGGCACCACAGGAGATATATTGGGAACCGAAGATCGAACCAGGTACCTTCAGGTCGACAGTCGAGCGCTTTACCGCCCGACCATCCTTCCCCTCGTAACCCAACCCCAAATCAACACCATTTAAAATATAAAAATACAAAAAGAAAATGTATGTAAAATAATTACAGTAAACATTTCCCAACACGATTTCCTTGTAATATTTTTTACTCTTGCTTATTTAGAAAATTGCATCAAACCCTCATGGAACTTGGTCGGACTCTAACAAAGAAATGAAACTTTGAAAACTAAACATTGAAAAAAATTACTTGAAGTCGCCTATCTAATGAATGGCTCTACCTTCAACTCACTCATCACGGGCACGGATGGTCATGCGGTAAAGCGCTTGACTGTCGACCAGAAGGGACCTGGTTCGATCTCCGATAACTTTCAAAATCTCTACATAAGATGACCATTTCAATGAATTAGATAAAAGTAATTCAAGATCAAATGATGTAATGAGAGCTTAAATGGAAGTATCAATTAATTAATAGAAATCATGACAATGAAAATCAAGGATAAAAGTATTTTGGAAAAAGATATAGATCACTTTAATCTTTAGACAATGGGGTAGGAGAATTTCTAAATTTGCTGGACCGATCGAAGGCAAAGATTTTGTAGATAAATTTTATGAGGACATTCAAGATTTAATAGCGAAAGAAGAAACGTTACAAAAGAACTTGTACAACAATTCTATTCTGATGACAACAGCAATAGTGTAAATTGTGAATTTAATGATTTCATTCAAAGAGGCCTGGATGTTGTAACTTGCTGTGTCTTTCCATTTTTGGAAGCTACCATAAAGATTAATGACAAGTGAACTTTCCCAACTGTGGTCTGCCAGAAGGGGGTACTCAAAAAACACAAGTTATACAGTCTTCTACATGGGTCAGTTTTAGATGGATAATTAAGATTTAGGTCACAGCTCCCTTCCTGTCAGACAATTATACAGCTCAAAAATTGATAGCAAATCTGATAATGGAATAAGGAAAGCCATCAGGAAATGGTGATATGGTTTAAATGAAAATAACAGTATCATTGTAAATCACAAGTACATGTACAAAGTGGTAATGAGGAAAAACTATGTGTGGTTTTTACAATACTGCATTTATTAGCCTAATAATTGTCATAAACATGTCTTTCAAAAGTTTACTTACTATATGATGAACATTTATTATGTAGACTAGTAATCAATTAAAATAGGCGCTACAAGCAATTAATATGATTTAAAGGAAAAACTAGATGCCAACTATATTTTCTTAAAATTGATTTATTGAAAAAAATCAGAATTAGGGCAGATTTTCTAAATTTCATGTAACATTTCAAATCTTATACTACACATAATTCCTTTATTTTTTTTATAATCTGATCTCCTTTTACTGCAAAACTTTAAAAATATGATCTAAGTTTAAACTCAATAGATATACACTTCTAAATGTTCATCATTATTTCTGTCATCTGCAAATTCATTTGAAATTTATCAACATCACCTTTTACCTCTTCCAACCTAAAAACTGGAACCCATTTTAATCTGGTGATTTTTTAGAGACTTTTTTAACCACTGTCACCAGGACCTTGACAAATTTCCTTAGTTCTCACAGAGGATCAATCCCAGGACTCTCAGGTTGACAGCTGATTGCTCTGCCTCTACAACACTCAGCCACCTAATACTTCCTGTAGTGGCCAGCTAATACTGTTTAGGAACAAATTTAAGGTCAATCGTAAATATAAATGCCCATTTTCCCGACTGGCACTGATTTTTCCAATTACAATTAACCTCTAAAAAATAGGATCATATCTACCATTATAAAGGAAGATTATCTTAATTCTGTAATGAACTATATATAGCTATAATTGCCAAACTGAAAATAATAACAAATTTAGAAATATAAATTATATTTCAGAAATAAAATCCTTATAGTATAAGTTATACTATGTCCTATGTTAGTAGTCATACTTTTGGATATTTATCTTTAATGATAACTAACTGATCATCTGATTCTAGTATCAATTTAGGATCATTCATAGCAGCTAAAAGACCTTGACTCCAAAAGTTATTACTTGTAGCACTCATTTTTATAACCTGTCTCGAACTTTTCATAAGCGTTAATACCGTTAATCTGAAATACAGAGCAGATAACCGAGATAAGTCGAGGTGAACTAGTTTTTACGAATCTAACGACGCTTGGACTATAAAAACAGCTCTTTCTTTCTAACATGGCATAATTTTTCGTTTGGTATTCACAATCTACGCTGAGATAATAAAAAGAACGTCAACTTGAAATTCCATTATTTTTGCATCTTCAAATTAAAAAAAAAACTCTTGCAATCTAATATTTGTGTTATTTTGTTATTATAAATAAACATTTGATGAAAAATTACGAAACAAAATATTTTTTCTTCTTTTAAAGGGAAAGCACTCTGTTTTTACACATGTTGAAGATGATGGCACACATTTTCTAACTTCAAGGACGTCGTTTTATTTTGGAAACGAAATAGACAGGATAATTACCGCTTTTATTTATACATTTAAAAAAATGAGTTGGAGGGTTTCAGAAGTTCTTCAAACTCCTTTCTTGTTATTTAGAAATGTATTTATCCAGAAACAGGTTTGTGTATTTCTAATAATATAGACAGTTTAGTTTAAGATGTTACTCTGTTAGGTAAACAGTAAGACGGGAAAAGGGTGGGGGTTCAAACTCCATAGACATACCATAGCTGTGGTCGCCAACCACGGAGTCAACATTTTATAATTTCTCCCAGTCCGCTGGTGAGGAGGGGGGGGGTCGTTGATTATTTATAGTTTTGATTTACAATGCCACTGCCGCTTAGCTCCCAGATAACCTCTCAAGTCAATACTCTCATCCATGGAAAGTCAATCCCGAGAAATAGACCACAGTTTATAAAAGGTAAATAATTTAATGTTTCTTGGGTGGCCCAGTACCTTTTAATCCACTAACTGGTATCTGTCCGCGGACCAGGGGCTTGGCCTTGGGACCACTGCTGTATGCTATAGATATATAGAATGTTTATGGATGGGGCAAATTACCTTGAATAAATGGTTTAAAGATGAAATACTAGATCAGGGATAGGCAATCATTTTGTATTATTAGACCAGTTAAAGTAAATTACCAGCATCAAAGGCTGCACTTAATTTATCTGTTTTTTTCCTTAGATAAATAGTTTTATCTTGCGTATTTACCTCATTGGTTACTTGAACACATTGGTTTTATTTATGTTACATTATCATAAGTGAATATCCTGATGGAAAAAATGCCTGTCAAATAACCCTCTGACTTAGACAGCCGCAAAAACAATTAGTAAGATCTACAGCTAGTGTAAAAGTTATGCTGTTATCACCAATGTGCCAGAGTTAGCTTTGGCTGTATTTTATTGCTCATTTGTGATGTATGGCTATAGTATTTGAAAATTCTTAGGGGCATAGCAGATAAAGTTTGTGCGTTAATTGTTTCAATTGTATTTGTAATTTTTTTTACCAAATAATATTGGAAAAGTTTTTTCTTTCAGATAAACAGAACTTCATTTATTAGCTGGTATTCAACAAGGAAAATTGGGGTATGTTTATTAGAAAAATAAATACTCTTTAATAAACTCTCTATAAGCATTCAAAAAGTTTTATTTTAATTTTTAATTTTTTTTGTGTTTTATGATAGTGGACACAATAAATCTTAAATATAAATATCAATAACTGGTTCATATTTCTGTTTTGTTTATATTTCAATAACTTTATTTTTAGGAAGTTATTGAAGATGTTAACAAAATAAGAAACATAGGAATTTCTGCTCACATTGATTCTGGAAAAACAACTCTTACAGAACGGTTGCTGTTTTATACAGGAAGAGTGGACGAAATGCATGAGGTAAATTCTAAATATTGATTTCTGTTCAATTTTATGTCTGAGAGATGTATTTATTTTCTGTCTTTAATTTACTGTGTACTATGCTATTATGTTCATTAGACCATGAAAATTAATACCCTGTTTCATTGACTAGTTATTTAACAATATCTTCATACATAAAAATAAAAAATATGCAAGAAAACTATTTTAAAAATTTGCTTTTAATACTTCTAGTAATGTTTTTTTTTATTAAAGGTGAAAGGCAAAGATCAGGTAGGTGCCAAAATGGACTTTATGGAGCTAGAGAGACAAAGAGGAATTACCATTCAGTCAGCTGCAACATATGTGATGTGGAAGGATCATAATATCAATATAATTGACACACCAGGTAATACAAGTTGTTTAGAAATTTTAAAATCTGATGTATCTATTACAGCTAATGTAAACATTGGCTGTTTGCCTCTGGCTAAGGTCGAAGTGACTACGTGAACAGCATTGTATGAACGAGATAAATTAACCGAAAACTCTTTAAATGTGTTAAAACAATAAAGCAAGATAAGCTTATTAAAGATAGACTGACCACTGGGCGTTGTCAGATTTGAACAGATTCGGTTCATATTTGTAGTTCTTTTGATACTTATTGAGGTAATTAAAACTGTTGATTATTTTTTCTCTTTCATCCCTTTGTTAAACAAAAGAAAATATAAGATCATAAATTAATTTAGATTAAGCATTTTTTTTTACTATTCTGTGTTACTGATAACAAATATTTGAAAGGATAAATCATCATTCTTTTTATATTACTTTTTACAATTTGTTGGTATGGTTATGTGATCAGAGTGGTGGGAAAATTACTATTTTGAAGCTATTTTATTAATTAGGCCTACTGAAAGTGTCAATCTGAACAATGTTGTATCAAAGATGTGACATGATAATAACATTTTTTTGGTGTGGAAAGATAATTATCGAATATTCTTTCTCTGTCATCATTTCTTGCAACAAGATGAACTATATTTTACTTCGTTAATCAGTCTAAATTTGTTTATGACCTTTTTTATTTTATTTATCTGTGGTTGACAGAGAAACTGTTTTAAAAGTTTTACCTTTTATTTATCTTAAATAGTATCAAAGTGAGCTACAAATCTCAACTAATTATGTTCAAATTATATAAAAGCAGTCAGCAATGGCCATCGGTCAATCTGTTGGCAATAAATTTAACTTGCTTTCCCACACTAAAAAAATTACATACAATACTGTTCACATCTTCACTTCAACATTTATTTAAATTTTAATTGCTCTTGTAATCAAATTGGGGGAGGATAAATATGTTATGATCTTAATACTATCACGCTGTCCTCGGGAATGTCCTTGTATATTTATAAATCTCAACTAATTATGAAAAAATACACAGCAATGAAATAACAAAACCTTCAGTATGTGGTTGAATTTAGTACTTACAAGTCTGAGAAAAGTAAGTTTCCAGGCTTAGGAGTGAAAAATACAAGTGAAATTTAAACTCTGCAGAATTCCTAATAAATATAATTGAATAGCTGAGCGATCTATTAATAATAAGCAAGATTATTATAATATTATTACAATAAAACTGATGTATCCAGAAAGTTTAAATTTGTATACATATTTTATTGTCCAATTTTGGATTAGAATTTTTACTAATCTCAAAAATAATCCAGCTTACTTTATGTTTGGTTCCCAGGTCATGTTGATTTCACTGTGGAAGTAGAGAGAGCCTTACGAGTACTTGATGGTGCCGTCCTGGTATTGTGTGCTGTGGGAGGTGTGCAGAGTCAAACATTCACAGTCAACAGGCAGATGAAACGCTACAATGTGCCTTGTTTGGCCTTCATTAACAAACTTGACCGACTTGCTTCTAACCCCAAGAGAGTTCTACACCAGCTTAGGTTTAACATTTTTTTATATTATGTTTAATTCTTTAACATAAAAAAATGTAAGATTTTTGGTGAAAATTTATTTGAATATTTTGTTTGATGGATTTAAAGATTAATTCTCTTGATGGTAATATATTTTTCATATATTAAACTATGCACAGGTCAAAACTACAGCACAATGCTGCATTCATCAACATTCCTATTGGATTAGAGGGGAATCATAAAGGCATCATTGATCTCATTCAAGAAAAGGCTATTTATTTTGAAGAACCTTTTGGGTATGTTGTTGAAGATTTTCAAAGCTGATTAGGCTATTTTTAAAAAAAATTGCGCTCATTCTCATTTTGATATTAAAAAAAAAACACTTTTCATTTAGATCAATTAAGCATATATATTTTATTGAAATAATGAATTATTTAACATTTTATTTTGACAGAATTACTGTGCGTGAAGATGAAATCCCAGCAGATATGAGATCTGAGTCTAAAGACAGAAGACAAGAAATGATTGGTTTGTTTCCTTTAAAAAAATAATTTTTTTTTAATTATATCTTTTATTTGGTGTGATGTGGCAGATTGGCTTGTCAAAAAAATCTCATGTTCCTACCATACCATTAAATGCTTTCTTTTTTATCCCTAAACCATTTTATTAATAAAAAAAATTTCACTTGGATTTATTTTAAAAAAGTAAGAAATGTTTTCTTTATGTTGACTTGGTTGTAGCCTTTAATTCATACTTCTAAGCTCTTACCATTGTCTATTTGATCCAATTTTTTGTATTCATCTCAGAAATGGTGTCTAATGCAGATGACATTCTTGGTGAAATGTTCCTTGAAGAGAAACTGCCAACAACCCAAGACATAATGGTCAGGCATTGTCCACTTTTAAAGTTTTTGTTATTGCATCCTTATCGTATACACATTTATGCATCAGCGGTTAAAGAGAAAAAAATATTTTAGAATTAAATTGTGTAATCAAATATTTTTTTTTGGACCTTTCTAACATCTAAGGCATCCTCCCGATTTTTCAAAACAACATTTTATTTCCTTCCTTCATCCTTAAGTTGTTTATTTACAAGACATCCCAAATCCTAAATTTAACCCTGTTGATACATTGTTCTTCATAAAAATTGTTACTTTATAAATTACAATTTATTAAGATGGCTGAATGCTGTCCATGAAATTTGTGGACTCGTTAAAAAATTCAGGGACACAATTCATGACAAGACTGTCCACAAAGTATTTTTTAAAATGCGCCATGTGTGAAGGATGAGATAAAATCTCTGAGATCAATTAAACCACTAATGGGACGGTTTTCACCCCACCATAGTCAATAGTGCTGGGACTTTAACCATGACCTGAAAAGTCCATTGGTCCTCACAGAAGATCGAACCGGGTGACCCTCAGGTCGACAGTTGAGGGTTTTACCACACAACCCTCCGAATTGAGCTTTCCATCTAACTTTGTACTTAGCTGCTTTAGGAATAGTAATTTATTTTTTTTATACCTAATTCAGGTCAGTTAACAAAATGAACTTGTAGTTGGAAAAATTAAATAAGCTTTAATTTAAAGTAAAAGATTATAGTCTTGTGTGGGTTGTTTGTTAAATTACTCAGTGTTAAGGTCTAAGAAATATGTAGAATAGATCTAATATTTGATGTTAATGTGTGTGTCATGGAAAAACCCAGCTACGATACTGATTTACAGCCTCTAGAACATTTTTTTTTATTATTAATGCACATTGAATACAACCAATTGAAATACCTGGTAGCTTCCTTAGTTTTATATATATACCCTATTTGATTTTAATTTTGAGACAATAAATAGGCCATTTGTACAGAGCTAATTAATCAATACTGTATTATTATTATTATTCCCCAGTGATATGATTATAGTTATTATTAATCACTAATTATATTAATTGTAATAAAATATTAGTGGTAAAAAATACTAAGGTGATAATCATTAATAGTTGATAAACACTAATAGTTGATAAACATTAATGTATAAAAGTAATAAGATCTTATAGACAAATGATGATTAATCATCCATTGATTTTCTTTATTGTTTACAATCCTTCCTGCAGTGTCAGCAATTTAATTATTATAAAATAAATGGCTGTGCACAAGGTATAAATAATCCATTTTAAAAATTTATTTCGATATTTAAAATCTATTTAAATAAAGATAATAGCATTGAAAGTTACATTGTGTATGAAATAAAAGACATTTAAACAAATGTTGATGGAAGCATATCTTCTTTAAGTCAACATATTAGTTGTAATGATGACCATAAATATCTTGTCCCGGATGGGTATTTTTTGTAGACATAGCCTTCTTAATGATCTCATAACTGTAGACAAGACCTAGGTGCTTACAGTATTTAAATTACAAGAATGTGCTTCATCAATTTAAATTGACATGTACATAAGCTGCCATATTTGTGCTATTGTGTATCAATATTAAGGTACAGTACTACACAAATGGTGGCATTTGTTAAATTCATTATTAGAGGACTTTTTATATTGTGATGCACTTGCTAAAATACATACATTTATAATATGTAAAAAAATTAATTAATTTGCACATTCAAGTCAGTTTCATTTTTTTCTTTTAAGAAAAGTATAGCTTATATCGGTAAATATTTTATTTTATAGGCAGCCATTAGAAGAACTACAATGAAAAGAACTTTTACCCCTGTTCTTGTAGGCTCTGCCCTGAAAAACAAAGGTATACAACCTTTGCTTGATGCTGTTCTGTATTATCTACCCAATCCGTCTGAAGTTACCAACATATGTCTGGACAACAGTGCTGGGTATGTTCTCATTGAATTTATTTTTTATTAATGCCAGAAATAATAATACAATGTTTTAAGCAACCAATTCTTCTTTTTTGTATTAACACAAAGATTACATCCTTTTGAAGGTTTAAACTTATCAGTTTAATTTTTATTTCTACTTGAATTATGTCAAAATTTATAGTTCAGTGCTGTTCCTCAGAGGATTATCAAACATTGTAGTCTAATTATTGAATCGTTGTTATGGTATTGTAATATAATTGCTAAATAATTTACATCCATTGTGTTAAGTAATGTTTATAAGTACAATATTATGTTATGAAATAATTAAAAGATTGGTTAAAAACCATATAACTATAAACTATAAAAATCTAACTAGACTTCTAATAGTTTTCTGCCCATAGGTTGAAAAATAAAGAAAAAACTTGCTCTTGTGTCTTAAAAACTAACTTCTATAGTATGTATTTAAAACTTCATTTTCTCAGCGAGAACTAAAAAGAATCCTTGCTTATTTTCTAAAAACTTGGAAACATACATTTCTATTTTTCTGAACTCAGAGCTGAAAAATCTGTCAAATTTTCTTTGGACCCTGCTCGCTCTATAGACCCTCCATTTGTAGGCTTGGCTTTTAAACTTGAGGTGAGTATTGTTGCATATATATATTTTACAAATTCATCATTTAATTATCATTGATTTTGATTATGGCATTCTTCTTGCGCTATAACTAAAGTACTATATAAATATATTTTTATTCTGGTTGAAAAAAAAATTCTAGTTTATTAATTACTCATGTCTTCTTTTTTATATTTTCATTACTTATTTACAAACCAAAGAATTATATTAATGTTAAAAAATGAAATATGCTTAAGTTTGCCTTGATTATAGATAATGACAACCCACAGGCCTACTGAGATCATTTTTTCAACGATTGCAGAAAATGGTTAATATTAGTCACTAGTTCCTCATAAAGACAATTTGTCAGAGAACTATTTTCTGAAGATACATACTTATAACAGCAGAAATGTCAAATGTTAATTTATTTCTTGTTTTTAAATTGTAAACTATAAATGTATTCTCTCCACATATACTCAGGCTGGTAAATTTGGTCAACTCACTTATGTGAGGGTCTACCAAGGAGGCATGAAAAGGGGAGAGACTATTATTAACACTAGAACACAGAAAAGAACAAGAGTACAACGACTTGTTCGAATGAATGCTGATGAAATGGAGGTTTGACAGATACATTAATGTGTTTCTACTTTCTTTAATTGATTTTTAGTAGAAAAAAAACTTTTATATTTTGATAACTTGTTTTGGTCTTTTTTATTCTTAAACAAGCTAGCTTACATTTAACTTTATGTTCTAATATGTGTACATCTCGCTCTGTGAAATTGTAAAATAAAATAAAAATGTACTATATATATGTACATGCAATTTTTTTCTTATGACCTGTATTTTTTTTAAGTGAAAGATATAATACAGTATAAATAATAAGAACCTGATAAATACCTTAATTGACAGGATGTTACTGAAGTATTTGCTGGAGATATATGTGCTCTGTTTGGTGTAGATTGTTCTAGTGGTGACACATTCGTTACCAAAGGAAACCTGCATCTCTCCATGGTAAGTTAATTTTTCATGATGTACTATATTGCAAAGAGTACATAACACCAGAGAAGCAACTTCAGAGGAGTGGCAAAATATTAAATTCAACGCACAATTTAAAAAAAAAAAAATGTCCTAAGACAACATGGCATTTTGTAAGTTTTCCTAATTCATGCCTCTCCAACGTTTTTTTTTTTAAAACTTAAGTCTCCTTAGTAATCAAATTGTTCAGTCAATCCTTAAGGAGTGAAACATTTATGGTCATTTGTCAATTATGGGATATGACATGTTATTCTGAGATTATTAAGGGCCACGGGGATCAGAGACTTTCTGTGGCAGTCCAGCTGTCAATCAGATTGCTGTTAAAATTTCAAATATTAAAATGATGCTCACAAGTTTTATGAATTTTCTTATGACACTTTCAGATGTCTTAAAAAATATGTATACTTCATGATGTATTGGTTTAACTAGGGGGAAAATGTTAAAAAATGTTTGCACAAGATATGCTAGGTGCGACTCTGCATGTTGTTACTTGTCAATTTCTAAATACTTAGCTTCCCAATGAGTTTTTTTTTTGTACCAACAGATATTGCAACATAATTTATTGTTGAGTTCTTAATCTCATACTTTTGGTTTTTAATAGTAATTAAGTTAAAATTGTTTTCATGATAAACCACATACATGTACACAATCGTTTAAATTTCCCTCTTCAATAGATATGATCAAAATCTTCATGCAGTTCAATAAAAAAACATTACTGTCAATAATAAGTTAACTGACAGTTATATCTTTTTTCACAATAAAAATGTATATACATAGTAATATTAGTTCTAGTAGCTAGTTAATTGGATGTTAAACTGGCAAATATAAACCTCTTTTTCTATTTTAGTTTATTGTGATACATGTATTAGTGTTTATAGCAATCACCCTTTATAAAGAATATTTGGAAAAGTATATACTTGCAAAGAAAGTGAAGATAAAAGAAATTAATGTTTTGTCCACTTCCAGGAATCGATGTTTGTCCCTGAGCCAGTCATTTCAATGTCCATCAAGCCTGTTAAAAAAACAGATATTGACAACTTTTCTAAAGGTATTGCCAGGTTTACTAAGGAAGATCCAACATTCAGAGTTCATTGGGATGATGAGTCTAAAGAAACCATTGCATCTGGGATGGGGGAGTTACATCTGGATATCTATGCCCAGGTATTTTTTTTTTTAAATTTTCTCATTGTTTAGGTATGTTGGTAAAAATATGTGACTGTACTTTTATTAGTTTGTCGATTAAAATTCACTTTTCAAAGATTTTTTAAAATAGTTTTTTTTAGTGAATAATCTATTTTAATAATAATAAATTATTTTCAGAGGCTAGAAAGAGAATATAATGCCAAGTGCGTTTTAGGGAAGCCAAAAGTTGCCTTTAGAGAATGTTTGGTGGCACCTTGTGAGTTTGACTATCTTCACAAAAAACAATCTGGAGGACAAGGACAATACGCAAGAGTTGTAGGCGTTGTTGAGGTTTGATATAATCCTATTGTTTACCTATAGGCAGATTTAAATATCAACTTTGCAATAGCAGTTATAAAAACATAACAAAATTTTGTCTGTGCAATGGTGTGCTTATATATCCTTTTTATAAAAACATTTTAACAGATGACTTTCTTATTAGATCAGATTTCATTATAATTGATTATGAATAAGTTGTTGTAGCTTGTATTTTTCAAGTTAAACTGTGAATTCAAAATAAAAAAAAAAAAAATTTAATCTTTGAATGTGATCTGACTTAATGGTTATTGCTATTAAACTTTACAAAATAGCTTGGCCTCCAACATCACATTCTTAAACACTGTGTGTCCACAGTAAGCTAATTAGTAATGATAGGTTTTTTTTTAAAAAATGTACAGGAGAAATCAGCCACAAATTCTAGGCCGTATGCATTGGGTTATTTACAAGACAAATACTTGTAATCATTACATGTATATAGTTAGATTCTTCAGTAAAAGACAACACAGAATACAGCAATGTTAGAAAGAAATTCCTCTGAATGGAAAAAAATTGCTAGCAATTTTAAATATAAATTAAATTCACCGTGTTTATCTTCAGTTTTCAAAGACATAGTGCAATTAACAGTAAACATTGAATTAAATTAACAATGCAATATCTTTGTTCAAGGGTAATTATGATGTCATAATTGTAAATGATTTAAAAATAGTTTGTGTGAAAGTTAATGTAAGAGACATATTGAAAAATATGATAGTAAGTTGAATGTAAGACATAATGTTTGTCCAAAGAAATATATTTACATCCTCCATTACTTCTGTTTTGATCTGTTTATTTACTGCTTTTGCCTATTGTGCAGGCTGTTTGGCTAGTGCTAAATTGATTCTTCAATAATATCATCAATTGTAAGACATATTTTCCTTTTCTAATTCAGCCTCTTCCTCCAGATGACAACACAAAGTTAGAATTTGTTAGTGAGATTGTTGGAACTTGTGTTCCCAGGCAGTTTATCCCATCTGTTAAAAATGTAAGTCAGTCAGATATGAAAAGAATGCCTTGTGATTTTAAAATATACATATTTTTTTTTCCAAATTTGAGTAAACTTTAAGATGCCAGAGCTAACATAAAATCAAGGGACACTTAATTCAAAATTTAATTTACACATTTTATTTTTTAGGGTTTTCTTAAAGTCTGTGATAAAGGAGGGCTTTCAGGTCACAAAGTAGCAGGGATTAGGATGCGTCTGCAAGATGGTTAGTTGATTTACATTTTATCTTCTTACCCCCCCATTCCTTGTTTTTTTTTTGGGCCATTTTTTTATGGTTGTATTTTATTTGTAATTTTGATCAACGGGAGAGATTATATATGATTGCTGAGTTTTATGGTCTGCTTTTTTTATATATAAATTATCATGAAAATCATAATGATTCTCCTTGATAAATGTATAACTATCAGTTATCAATGTTTTATTGGGATTAAATTTCAATTTTACTGTTAATTTAAAACTAAAATTTTTTTTTTTTTTTTTAAATTTGCAACCTGTTACTTTATTTTAAAATCTTGAAGCAGTTTAGACCTTTAAATTTCACTGGTATAGCATTATTTTTTGCTGTGTTGTAGATCAGTTTTTCATTTGTAGTTAAGAATGCTAGTTGTGTAATGTTAAATGATCAGTTTTAGTTTTTTTATTTCAGGTGCTAACCACTCAGTGGACTCCAGTGATCTTGCTTTCCAATTAGCAACAGAAATGGCTATGAAAGAAGGTGAGAAAATTGTGCAGGCATTTTTTATGTTTTTGGGGCCTTGAGCAAAAAAGGCACATTTGGGGGTCCTTTAACAAATTTAGATTTTTTAGGCATCCTGAGGCAAAAAAAAGGCTGATCCACCCTTGCATGCAAATCTGTGGACCTACAATCGTTTGACAGCTGTGAGCCCATTGATCACATGTCAAGTCATTTTAGCCAGTGGCCTATGATAAGTGCTCACTTCACCTTTTTTTTTTTTATGATGGTGCCTATTTTGTCTATCCATAAGAACAGCTCTGTGTATAGGGCATCTAAGTATAAATCATAATTATGACTTTAATTTGTTCTTGGTTCTTCAGCAAAGGATTTCAAATTTGTATGCAGTGGTACTGACCAATTTGTGGATCTGAAAAAAAAAAAAAACATGAACATTAGGTCTTTGAAAGGGGGGAGAGTCGCACATTTGTAGTGACATTAGTGGTTAAAAAAAAATCCAAGAATCAGACCAGACAGTCTGGAATGAGAGAATTGTGAAAAGGGAGGTCATCGTGTGGAGTACCACTGTATTACCTTCAACGTATGGTAGTGTTTTTGTTTTATAGTTAATTTCTTAACTAAATTTTGTAAATTTTATGAACAGTGTTTGTCGATGGACAGTGGCAAATTCTTGAACCAGTCATGCTCGTGGAGATCAATGCTCCAGAAGAATACAGAGACAGTGTACTTGTAAACATTGTGAAGAGGAGTGCCATTATCAAAGGCACTGAGATCAATGAAGGCTTCTTTACTATTTATTGTGAGGTAATTAGAAATATGCATTTGTTTGATTTAATATATTTTTTTTTTCAATTCATATTTTAAAAATGTATTTAGCTCAATCCCTGCAGACATATTAATTTTTCCCAAACAATTTCTATTGGTTTCATTCTTTCTATACATGTACATTGTACATGTATATATAATTTTTCATGACTTTGATTTTACCTAAAATTACTGACAGTGCTCATAGTTGTCTTTTAAAGCAGTATTTGTCAACTGCCTTTCAGCTTTGGCCAAGTTGTTAATAAATTAAGTTCACTTTGTCTTTGTTATGGAAAATTCTGTGTTATTTTAAATGATCAGGTACATATAGTCTCTGTATCACTTACCTGTAAAATAATTTGTTTCTCAGGCTCCTCTAAATGAAATGTTTGGTTATGCTACTGAGTTGCGAACACTGACACAAGGTAAAGGTGAATTCACCATGGAATACAGTCGGTACTGTCCCGCAAAATCTGATACTCAAGAAAAATTGATACAAGATTTTCGAGGACCTGATGATTCACAGCAGCAGAAAAAGAAAAAGAATTGATTTTTTTTTGTTTGTTTTTAGTTGAAATTTTGTAAAATGTAATAGTGACACAAACTTGGATCGTTGTCAATCTCTTTTAACTGTGAGAATCTTTTTGACATCTTCTCTGATAAGCTTATTGAACACAGTTTCAAAACTTATTAAATCATTCCGCCATGTGTTTTCAGGTCTGTGAGTTGATTCTTAATTTAGTCAGCCACATGTGAATTTGATAAATCTGCCTATCAGAAAGCACAGGAATAAATATTTGAGGTGAGGGGGGTGTCGTCAGTTTATGACGACAATTTACATGTACACGGAATGTGTATTGAAAAAAAAGATATTTATTTTAAAATCATTAGCTAGTCTTGACATACCATTCATTTTTTTTTTTTATACTGAAGTTGATGAATTATTGTAATAAAATGAACTGTCCTTTTTTTGGTGTAAATTATAATTTATCTGTAACCTGATACGATTAGGTAAAAATAGTATTTAAAAAATATATAGGTGTTATTTTATGTTAAAAAAAATTGTTAGGAATATTTTTATATAGAAAGACAATGTAGGACTTTGATCCTCTATTGCAGAAACATTTTTTTACTGCCTTTTTTGCAAAAGTAGCTTGAGGTGTAATAAATATAATGTATTTTCTCTGAAATTGTTATAATTGATATAATTGAAAAATAAAAATAAAGTTATAGAGCTAAAAAAATATTACATGAAGTTTTTTTTTAACATTCTTTTGTAAAAATTAATACATTGTACATATTTTTTTTCTTTAACATTGCATAATGTTTTACTTTCCAAACACAACATATACTTATATTTGTTGAGAAAAAAAACAAAAAAAAAAGCAGATTGATACAGCTGTCAATAGGTTGATTCATAAAAATATGTCATCCCAAATTTGTTGTACTTTTTTTCTTTCTGGTAGTCTAGTTGTTACAGGTTCTTCTTTAATTAAATAATACTTGTAGTAGCTATAAGAATTCCAGTCA
>JAGDYQ010000256.1:706334-919458 GCA_021962125.1 Bulinus truncatus
ATCTATCAATCTTACACGTAATCGATTCCCAAAGATATAATCGAACTGTGAACTGATGTATACAATATAAAACCCACAAATGCCGTTTAAATTCATAAAAATAAAATTGGAATGTTTCTTCGAGAGATTCAACATTAATAATATCATTGTTATGCAACATATATGTTATTTATATGGACATCACGATTTTTCTTCTCATCGCTACCGGACAATTAAAACATTATTGATTTACAAAAAAATAAAATGCACACACACACACAAAATGTTTGAACTTTACCCGGGCTACTATTCACAGAATAGTTTATTTAAATATAAGTATAGCTCCTGTCCAACCAAGGACCATCAGGGCAGATGAAGTGTAGAATGAATGTAACCTCGGCGTTTAAAGGATTTGTGTGGTCAGCACAACGCTCATTCGCCTATTCTCCCCAACTTCATTCAAGTACCCATTTCAAAGCTGGGTGACTTGAGGTTACCTTTATCTAAGATCTCTAAGGTTGACAGTTGGGCACTCTACGCAGCTTTTAATATATATATTAATATATATATATATATATATATATATATATATATGATAAAATGATTGATTTAATTACGGAACTAGTCAGGAACGCCGAGCTATCATTAATCTCATTGGTCAGTAATTATGGAAGCGAATTATTTTGTTCAGGAAGACTTTACAATACCCATCATTCTACAGATGTACGGGTGGTTTAATCTTATGAACGACATGGAATGTATCAGTAGGAATCAGTCTAAATAAAGAATACAAGCTTTGTACTTAACATTTGAAGTTGATCTAAAGTGTACATTTAACAATTCATCCCCATTAAAACCATAATATTCATCGAAGTTTTTTTTATGTTGAGGTCTACCAGAAAATGAACAAATAGTTACAAAAAAACTGGAAGAAAAAATGTGTTGAAACGAAACAGAGCCGTCTTGACAATATTATACCAACAGGCTAACCAGGTGAGTTGGAACATCTACTATAACCATTTAAAATTAAGAAAGATACCATATTAATATGTATGTTACCTTTGAACTCGTGGGGGACCCTGGGGGGAGGGAGGTCATGAAGACGGCCCTTTTTATTTCAAAACACACAAAGCTGGAAAATTTTTGGTTTGGAAGACGCCCAGTTTATTATTATTTTTTTTTTTTAAATTTCATTTCTCAATAAGAAGATGTGTCTTTTTTACTGGCCTAGATACAAGTGGAGTCAATAACATGCATGGATGAGTCTATTCGTACAATAACAAACATGGATGAGTCTATTCGTACAATTAGATTATGAACAGCTTCACGCCTTGCATGGACGGATTCAATAAGTAAGGTCACTGGGTTGACACAATCAGAGGCAGACAAAAGTCTTTTCAGGGCGCACCCAATGAAAAGCGAGAGAATCAAAAAGTCTATGTAGTTGGGTTTTACGGGGCGCCCCACTCCCTCAAAAGTGTGTGCCCCTGGCGCCCCTTTTTAGCACCCGCCGTTAAATCTGTTGGTATTCGAGGTGGTGGTGGTGCTGGCCGTAGTGGTGGTTGGGTTGACGGTAGTGTTAATGTCAAAAAAAAATTATTTTCCCATTTAAAAAAAAAAATATTTATGTAAATTGAGAAAAAAAAACTTTTCGAGAATTTTTCTGAAAGATTATCTCATTCGTTATTATTCATTTCGTTATTTAAGTTTTGCAGTGGATCTATGGATAAGGCTTTATGAATACGTTATACTTGCGACATCGCCTATATCCTGGTATAATCTGCATTACACTTTATACCAAACATATACCCATAAGCGGAAGCATATAAATAGATTTCATTTGCAGCCCATCCCGTGACTTTAGGAATTAGAAATTGTATAACCAATCGCTGGGTTTGCACAAGAAATGCATAATACTAACACCGTTAATCAAGAACTATGTACAAAATGCTGGAACCCCCACCAAGCACTGCTTCCAGACATTCGAAATAATAAATAATAAACAGAGATGAATGACTGTTAAAGGAATGACTTGGAATGTATGGAAAGTTCATACCCCCCATCAATGGGCGCAACATCACAATAAACCAAACAAAAAGGTCCGGTATAAGATTTAAAAAGTAACAAACTGTAAGTGGGACTGCAACGGTGTTTCTCTTTAGAAAGTCAATAAATACTAAGCTGATAACTTGAAAACTGTAGAGTCCAATTCTCTGCCATCTGGTGAAATGGTTTTCGTTTTTCTCTCTCTCACAACTCTACATTTCCGTGTTATAATATCCAGAAAGAATAAAAGATTGCACACATTGAAGAATGGTTAAAAATATTTTTTTTTGTCCAGAGTTGAGTGTGGTTATATAACACACATACAGTGGCGCAACCAGCAAAAAATGCTGGGGGGGGGGGACTCACATAAAGAAAAAAAAATGCTGGGGGGGGGGGCTCACATATAGAAAAACGACAGTTTATATAGTAAAATATGCATGATGATTTGGTCTGGTTGCGCCACTGCACACATAATGCTCGTCATGGGTGCTGCTGTTATATCAGAGCTGAGTGTGGTCATATAACACATAGTGCTCGGTTTTTTACGGCTGCTACTATAATATCCAAGGTTTGTCCCACTCTAAATATCCAGTTTTCTTAACAGATTCTTGTTTCTGAAATATCTTCGCCGGGGAAGGATCGTACCCGAACATGTCGAAATCGTCTTTGTAGACGGAGACTACGGTCTGAAGCAGCTGCTTGTTGACCGAGTTGTAAGCCTCCTGGAGCACCTGATTCTTCTGCTTCTTCAGCTGGTCCTGGTCGGTGGACGCCTGAATGGCTGTCTGGCAGGCCGAGATGAAGGCCTCCGCTGACATGTTCTCTATCTCCCCAGCTCTAAACGGATACTTTATGCGGCTGTCCAAGATGCCTCTCAGCTGGAGCTTCCGCCATATCCTCATCCCCATCTGGTCCAGGCTGATGCACTTCTTGATGTCTTTCTTCCACGAGAAGGCGCTCCTCACCGAATCGTGCACGGCGTCAAAGGAGGCGGCGAGCTTGTACCCCGGGGCGTACTGGAAGCCGGACGGGATCTTCTTCGTCTGCTGCAGGAAGTCCAGGTCCTTGCCCACCGTTTCCAGCTTGCCGATGACGTCGTAGTGGACGCTGCACATGTTGCAGACGGTGGACACCGGCGCCAGGTGGACGTCGGTCCTTTTCAGATCCATCACCACCAGCCGGACGAATTGGTTGAACGTCACGTCCGAGGCGCAGCGCGTCACCATCCTCTTCACCCGGTCCAGCTTGAGCGACTTCTCCCCCCAGTGCTTCCAGTAGAACGGGTTAGGGGAGAAGATCTTGTCTACGTAGGCCGACAGTATGCGCGAGTAAGGGTCCCGGCCGAACACGAGCTTCGTGGAGGTGTTTAGGAACGAGAGTATGGCCGAGGTCTTGTTGAGCGACTTGAGGCTGCTCACCCTCTCTCGGCCGGCCTCCTCGATCGGGATGTCGTACGGTGAGCTGAGGGAGCCGTTGCTCTCCATGAAGATCATGTACCTGTTGACGGATTGAACGAAAAAACGTGCGTACAACAACAGTAATTTTGGAAAGCAATTATTTTTGGAGAATGGTTTTAATGTATTTCGACATTAACTATGCAAAAGTCTGAACTCAAACGCTCGTAAGTACCTGGTAAAAAATGACGAGGCCACTTTGCCCACCGGGCAGAAAGTCAAACCGTACCTCTTAGAGATGAGCGGGCTGTCCTTGAAACGGGGCACCTTGTTGGCAGGGGGCGGCCATACGACGCCCTTCTTAGGCTTGCAGGCTGCGGCAGTGTGAGCCCTTCTCACGGAGTAGGTGTCATTGGCGGAGCCCGCACTGTGGAAGAATAAAAAAAATGGGTTTATCTGATGGCCTTGTTAGGGACTAAAACAGAAGCGAACAAACCTTTATTTTTTGCCCCCCCCCGCCTCCCAGATTTAGAAAAAAAGGGGCCAGACCGAGAGAAGACTTAAGGTGTGTTTGTGTGAGCTAATATGGATTCCACTGATGTGAACGAGTGGAGTGTGGGTTGGATGAACCAGCGTACTTTGCCCATGTCTTCACTCAAACAAACATTGATAAATTAAAACAGTATGGGTATAAAATGGTATATGTATAAGTTTAGAAAATAATATCAAATTTAAATTTCATATAGTCCATTCAAATGTTCAATTTAAATGTTCAGTTCACATATTTAATTCAAGTGTTCAATTCAAATATTTAATTCAAATGTTCAGTAAAAATGTTCAATTCAAACGGTCAGTTCAAATGTTCAGTACAAATGTTCAATTCAAATGTTCAATACAAACGTTCAATTTAAATGTTCAATAAAGGTTCATTAACTTTTTTTTTTCAAGCGTATGTTTTTGTTTCCTTCCTTCTACATTCAATGCCTCTTTTTAATTCTTCAAAGCTACACAGCATATTCCGGGCCTGTGTGCCTGTCTATTGTAGGTAGTCAACCGTTGGTACATTTCTACGGATGTACTTTTGATGTCCTATAATACATATTTTTAGAGCATATTCGAAAAAAAAAATGCTCTATTGTCCTCGTTTTGTCTGTCTATCTGTCGTCATCACCCTAGATCTCAACAACCATAAGTCCTAGACCCATGATGTATATATCATTTTGTAGGTCTTGGCCTGCCAAGAAATGAATTTTTTCCATTTCGCGATCTGACCTCTCAGGGCCGTAAAAGGGGCCTTATAAAGTACCGTTTTTTTCTATATAAACTATATTAATAATGGAGCGCTCTATATCTCAGCAACCATAAGTCCTAGACCCATGATGTATATATCATTTTGTAGGTCTTGGCCTGTCATGTGTACATCAAAAGTTCATTTCGCGATAGGACCTCTGAGGGCCGGGCTTCAGGGCTCCTAAGGGGCTTATATATTATATATATGGCCCCATTCTACACCTTGTACGTTCAATAACCCATTCATTTGGTGCGAAATACTGCAGCACGTAGTTTCACCAAGATTTATTAAGAAACTCATCAAATGAATTAGTAAGCTTGTGTTCTGAGTTTAATTGAAAGTATCAGAGCTATGCAACAATTGACGGAGTTTTCGGACGATTAAATGACTACAATTTCGAATGTTTTCAATTATGAGTCCTATTTCAGTAAGGGGCCGTCCATAAAGTACGTCACGCTCCAAAGGGGGGGGGGGGAGGGGGTATAAGAAAGTGTGACAGTTTGTGACAGGGGGGAGGGGGGTCAGGCCAAGTGTGACGTCACATTTTTTATATATTTTTAATTTTATTTCTAATTTTATTTTTTTTATTTTTTTAGTAAAACTTAATAGTTTTAAAAATAATTTTCAAAAAAAGTTGTGAAATTACTTGAATTAGTTTTATGTCAAAATAGCATGAAATGCATATCTTTTCAATGTGTTGTTCAGAATTCCTCATGCTATAGTTAGGACCGCTAATAAACTGTTGCAAAGCCTTGTTTTATCAGTAGCCTTACGGAAGTGTTATTTTTTCTTTGTTGTCTGCTGCATAATTATATCACTGATAAAGAAATTTGGAATTTGTATTATAATACAAAAAATTACCGTAATTGAAGTTGCAATCTATCACTTCGTTAAAATAATATTGATGCCTTATTCCTTGCAACCAGTGCACCAGAAAGAAGTGCTTATAATCGCGTGGAACATCGAATGGCTCCATTTAGCAGCGAACTGTCTGGTGTCATATTGCCAAATGAACATTATGGCATTCACTTTGATTCGCAGGGCAGAACAATAAATGAGGATTTGGAAAGAACAAACTTCAAGTTTGCAGGTGAAACTTTAGCTGAAATCTGGTTGCATGTGATTGTTGACCAATTTCCAACAGTTGCAGAATATATCAACCCTGAGAAATCTGAATTGAATGCAGCAGGACTGATGTCGAAGGATAAGAATGGTTTGACCATCATGTTCTCACCAGCCAATACTGCACTCAAATTGTGAATTTTCAGGACATAAAATGTTGCGACAAAGTACGGAGCTCATTTTTCAACGTTTTACCTTCGAGATTATTTCCTCCTCCAAATCCAATCCCAATAACACAAACAACTGATGGACTCAGAGCTTCAGAAAGAGCAGATGCACATACATTTCCTTCATTGTTTGTTTGTGGCACAAACTCTCAAATTTGATGACATTATGCCAAGACCAACAGGAGTTTTTAAAGTGCAACCATATGATCTTTATTGTCCATCTTTGCAGACCAGCATACATGATCGAATTTGCAAAGTGTGTCACTTATACTTTGCCTCACAAACAATGTTGAAGAAACATACAGGATAACACAGAGCTCGGGTGCAGGAGAATGTAAAAAAGTAAAGTTTGCTTAGCCCTAAAGGGCCATCGGGGCAGATGCAGTGTAGAATTCATCTGTTTCTATAACCTAGACATATGAAGGGATTGTATGGTTTGCATAATTCCCAGCCGCCTGTACTCCCCCAACATAAAGTCAGGTACCCGTTTAAAGCTGAGTGGACTTGGGAACTTTCACCAGGACCTGAAAAAGTCCTAAGGTTCTCACTGAGATTCCAACCCGGGACCCTCCGGTCGACAGTCGAGCGCTCTATACCACTCGGCCACTCGTCTCCTAGGAGAATGTGCCAACCCCAAATTTTCCAGAATCAACTCAGATAAAACGCATTCATCCTTTGAGAATCGCTGCTAGAAGGCAAAGAGAATTATTGGCAGAATGGAAAATGCACATTCAGAGGATGTTGAGTGGCTAGATGAGGATGAAGTTGATCTGTCTGCAACTATCCTTCCAGGAAACGATGATGCGGAAAGATTTATGTCAGTCTTAACTATGGATAAACACTTCACCATGGATGGATGACGTCTAGTGAATATTTTTTTTTATTAAACATAATTCACAGGCCCACTATAAACATATTCAATATAGCACCAGAGCTGCTCACATAATTTGTCAATCTAGTCCTTTTTTTAGTCACATTGTTTTGTTTCCATTTTTATTATTTAATCACTGGTTGAGGTCAAGTTTCGCTAATCTACTTCTTATCCTGTGTCAATAGAATGCATAATCGGAAGATTATCTCAAAGTTCACCTCACCCATTGTAAATGAATAGGAAGCAGATAAATGATGTTTATTATATAATTGTCAATCTAATTTTTGCAATTTTTTTTTTCAAATTCAATTGATTGAGTTACTGTTTCAAAGAATAACTGATACAGCTGATTGAACTGATTGACAATTAGTTATTCAACTATTAAACTCATTTAATAATCTGATAGTTCTTTTAATATTTATATTTTAAGGCAGTTTAATAGTGAAGTGCGATTTAAGTTTTCGATTAAATTTTAATTAGTTCTTAATTAAAAATAAATTTTCGAAAGTGTGACGTACTTTAGGGGGGGGGGGGATCCGAGATTTGTGACACTTTGTGACAGGGGGGAGGGGGGGTCAAAAATCGTCAAAAATAGCGTGACGTACTTTATGGACAGCCCCTAACCACAAACCACTTGTAGTTAGATTTAAGAGAAAATAATTTTTTTTCAAATATAAAGAAACGTCTTTATAATATTTTTTTACAGATATATGCATTACACAATTGAATTTATAAACATTTCCAAAATTTACAAATATTTACTGAAAGCTAACAAACGTACTGATACATAACACGAAAATGCGCTAACACGTCCTGTGTTCAGAATGGAACAGGCTTAGATTGCTTGTTTCTTTCTTTCGTGTTGTTACGATATTGCTGTTTTTTTTATTATACTATTTACAACGTGGCTGCTCTATTCCTTCTATTTTCCTTTTTTAAGCATGATCAATCAAGTTATCTTTATTAGATCTGAATTTCTTCAGCTCGTGTTTCACACGTCACAGAAACTATAAAAGTACACCACCTGTCAATACCATCACCTCACCTCCCCCCTTCTCTTTCTGGATGGCTGGCATTGATTTTTTATAATTTCATCAAGATTTCACGCTTCACTGGGAAATAACCGTTTAGCTCCACATTGATCGGGCAGTGGTCATTTCGGCTGTTTAAAACATCTTTTGTTAATTGACGATTTCATTATTTTTTCGATTGTACCGTTGTAATCAGCACAAGGAGGAGGGTTGGGTAGGAAGGTGAATTGGAGGGGGGGGGGAGGGAGGGGGAAGGGGGAGGAATTGGTTAAATTAGATTTTACTAACATATTTTTTACAGTACAGTCTTTGAAGTTCGTTTCTTTTGTAATTTTTTTTTCCTCTCCGATATAATATAAGTGGAAAGGCTTCTAAACTAATGTGAAAGAAATATTCTATTTTAAAATTATTATTTTTCTTTTTTCTTTTTCCTAAAAGTCTTAAAATGTTGGTATTAATGTTGGTATTTTGTAATCGAAAAGTTTGAAAAAAAAAAGAATGTATAAAAAGTCCATTTGTAGCTTGAGTACCCCCCCGCCCCCCCCCTTCCCCCGATCGCGCCTCTTTCTACTTGATACTCTATTCTCATTAATATTCTATTCTTAATGGACACTCTATTCTTACGGCGAAAATGAAAGAAAAGTAGCCTTTACTATAAATTACGTGACAGACAGATGAATGACAAATGAATTAATGAATGAATGATCTCCCTTGATAAATTTATTTTATATTTATATGCCATTCAATTATTAATCACTCGATCCATTCAATCCTAACACAAACATGCAGCCAACCATCGATCTTCTGATTTTTCTATAAATCTTAATATATCTTAGATCTATCTATCTATCTATCTATCTATCTATCTATCTATCTATCTATCTATCTATCTATCTATCTATCTATCTATCTATCTATCTACCTACCTACCTACCTACCTACCTACCTACCTACCTACCTACCAACCTACCTACCTACCTACCTACCTACCTATCTATCTATCTATCTATCTATCTATCTATCTATCTATCTATCTATCTATCTATCTATCTATCTACCTACCTACCTACCTACCTACCTACCAACCTACCTACCTACCTACCTACCTACCTACTTACCTACCTACCTATCTATCTATCTATCTATCTATCTATCTATCTATCTATCTATCTATCTATCTATCTATCTATCTATCTATCTATCTATCTATCTATCTATCTATCTATCTATCTATCTATCTATCTACCTACCTACCTACCTACCTACCTACCTACCTACCTACCTACCTACCTACCAACCTACCTACCTACCTACCTACCTACTTACCTACCTACCTATCTATCTATCTATCTATCTATCTATCTATCTATCTATCTATCTATCTATCTATCTATCTATCTATCTATCTATCTATCTATCTAACTATCTATCTATCTATCTATCTATCTATCTACCTACTACCTACCTACCTACCTACCTATCTATCTATCTATCTATCTATCTATCTATCTATCTATCTATCTATCTATCTATCTATCTATCTATCTATCTATCTATCTATCTATCTATCTATCTATCTATCTATCTATCTATCTGTCTGTCTGTCTGTCTCCCTCTCTCTCTCTGTGTAAACAAATACTTAAGTAGCTAAGAGATGATTTGTCAATTTTCTTCGAGACCGTCGGTTGAAATACACACTAGCTCTTCATGCCCCCCCCCCTCCCGCCGATCTATATATTTGACAGAGTCAATACATGCCCACGAATACCTTTCATTACTTCCAAGCTGTGCATGATACATTAGCTGGGTGACTTCTTAACTGTAACAGTGAAGAATCTGGGACATGTGTGACCCCCCTCCCCCTTACTATTCATCAAGCCTCTCCCCCCTCCTTCCTTATATCTTAAAAATCTTTCTCCCGATCAACCCCATCAAACCTCATCCTTTGAGGTAACAGCTATCACTAAAATGTGTGGCATTTACTCTTCGCCAGTCAAGATTTAGTATAAAGAAAAAAAACTTCGTATTTTTTTTTTTAAATCAATAATCCCAGTGATAGGGAGTTTTATTACATAACTTAAAATATAGAGCACAGTAGATCTACCATTGTGTACTTGTACTGGTGGACATGGTATAATACTGTTTGTTGCGGTACAGTAACCATCTCTATGACTGATCAGAATAAAATGTGTTAATGAGCACTGTAGACTGCAGAGTTAACATACAGTTTTCACATCAGATGCATTTAATATCTGACTGAATAAATAGTTTATAATGCATTTGTCAATGTATTGCTAAACAAGTGTGTGTTTGTATGTGCCAAGCTGGTGTCATATTTGCATCGTGTATGCACCAGAGGCGTGCGGATCTTTAAATTTAGCGTCCGCGTCCGTCCGCGAATTTCTATCAATGATCCGCGTCCGCAGAATCTTACAACATTGGTCCGCAGTCAGTCCGCGCGTCCGCATTGCTGAAATTTAGCTGTTTAAATGACTTGAAATTTTTTATGGTAATGCTAAAGAAGATCCGCGTCAGTCCGCGAGTCCGCAACTTAACCATACGAAGCGTCCGCTGTCAGTCCGCGGATTCGGAAAAGTCTGCGGATCTGCGTTCGCAAGCGGACGCGTCCGCTGTCCGCTCATCTCTGGTATGCACGTATTACACTTTTGCAAACCAGACTGGTGCGATTCGTTGTATGAAAAGTTTATGCCACATTATAAATACAAGTAGTGCCGGTCCAAAGAGGGTTTCGACAGGGGGCTACGGCCTCAAGACTCGTGCCTGGATGATGGTTTGGGGAGGAAATGGGGAGATTCCAGAAGGGACAACTATGGTAGTGTTTTTTTTCTCTGTATGATTTGACTACGTTTGTGTCAGTTATGTATGTCAAAGTGTTTTATGTGTGATTTGACTACGTTTGTGTCAGTTATGTATGTCAGTGTGTTTTATGTGTGATTTGACTACGTTTGCGTCAGTTATGTATGTCAGTGTGTTTTATGTGTGATTTGACTACGTTTGTGTCAGTTATGTATGTCAGTGTGTTTAATGTGTGATTTGACTACGTTTGTGTCAGTTATGTATGTCAGTGTGTTTTATAGTTGAGGGCCCACGATTTGAGAAAACAAAATGTGCCCACCCCTGTTATAAACTGACCATCAGACTGACCATCTTGCCTTGTATACTGTGTATGTGGCAAAGCCAGTAAACTTCAGTCCAGACAAACGTGTTGTTGTTTATCTTCTAAACTCACACAACATCAAGTTCAGAAAGTGTATCAACAGTCCAAACATTCAAATTAAGTTTATCTCTTTTTAGAGCATTTTCGAAAAAAAATGCTCTATTGTCCCCGTTTTGTCTGTCTGTCTGTCTGTCTGTCATCACCCTAGATCTCAACAACCATAAGTCCTAGACCCATGATGTATATATCATTTTGTAGGTCTTGGCCTGCCAAGAAATGATTTTTTTCCATTTCGCGATCTGACCTCTGAGGGCCGTAAAAGGGGCCTTATAAAGTACCGTTTTTTACTATATAAGCTATATTAATAATGGAGCGCCCTATATCTCAGCAACCATAAGTCCTAGACCCATGATGTATATATCATTTTGTAGGTCTTGGCCTGCCATGTGTACATTTCGCGATAGGACCTCTGAGGGCCGGGCTTCAGGGCTCCTAAGGGGCTTATATATTATATATAGTTTATAAGCTAAACAAAGGGGCGAAATCATTATTTATTTTTGTAACAGTTATTCGACATGACTTACTTCCCTTACTTTTTATAAAACCCATAATCAATGACAACTTTGCAGCACAGCTCAATCAACCAAAAGTCATTTGTTGGGACTTCAATCAAGATTTCAAAGAGCCCGGGGCAGAAATTGAAAATTTCTCCGAAACGAACTTCAACATTCAACTACTTTCACCAAGATTAGCAACAACAATTTATCAAACAACAATTAAGCTAATCAAAGGGGCGTAATCATTATTTATTTTTGTAACAGTTATTCAACATGACTTACTTACCGTACTTTTTATAAAACCCATAATATATAATAATACATAACACGCGCACATGATGCGGAGATTCCAAATATGATTGAAGTCGTGAGAAATCCAAGCACCAGTAGAAAAGCAGAAGGTACGATTATCTATGCAAACACAAATTCTGGATTGATGACATCACAACCAAAATCGATTAAACAAGAATCTGGTCAACATCAACACATCGAAGCAACATCGTGTATGGTTGATAACATTGTTATTATCAACGTATACAAAAACCCAGAAACAAACAATCGGTTTGTAAAAGATTTCTTCAATGACAACTTTGCAGCACAGCTCAATCAACCAAACGTCATCATTTGTGGGGACTTCAATCAAGATTTCAAAGAGCCCGGGGCAGAAATTGAAAACTTCTTCGAAACAAACTTCAACATTGAACTACTTTCACCAAGATTGGCAACAACAATTTATCAAACAACAATTGACGGAGTTTTCGGACGATTAAATGACTACAATTTAGAATGTTTCAATTATGAGTCCTATTTCAGTGACCATAACCCTTGTATTTAGATTTAAGAGAAAATAATTTTGTTTTCAAATATAAAGAAACGTCTTTTTAATATCTTTTTTCAGATATATGCATTACACAATTGAATTTATAAACATTTACAAAATTTACAAATATTTACTGAAAGATAGCATACGTACTGATACATAATACGAAAATGCTCTAACACGTCCTGTGTCCAGAATGGAACAGGCTTAGATTGCTTGTTTTCTTTCACCCTCTCTCTCTTTCTCCCTACATAAGCTCGACTCACTCGCTTCTTTCTTTCCACCCTAGTATTGACTCATTAAACAAGGTCAATAGTCCGTATCACTTTGAGAATTAAGTTGCGGGCCAATATAGGACACCAAAAAATGGCTCAGGTTGCATTATTAATTTCTTGCACTGTACGACAACGTAATAATAGTCTGGGATATTAATGTTGTTGTTGTTGCCAGTTAAATGTTAAACTAATGATGGAGTTCTATAGATGCCTGTTAAATGTTAAACTAATTGACGCGGCACAGATGAGACATGTTTAAAATACACATGATTTCTAAAAATGATTTTTTTCTTATTAGTATATGTTTCTATGGGATATACGGACACACATCAGACAGAATGATAGATACTTGCAAGATATGTGCACACATGTAGATTTATAAAGGCTGACAGGCAAATAGATGTGTGTATATATATATATATATATATATATATATATATATATATATATTAATATATATATATATTAGGGTGATAACAAAAAAAATTTTATGAAACCACTTGCAATCGAGGAAATTTTATGTGTAATTTAAGAATATAAATTGCATTTTTGATTTTTTTTAAAAAAGTTCCCCCACCTCCTCCTTTTTCGGAAGAAAAAAGTGAAAAAATATTTTTTTTTCAAAAAAAAAGGACAAGTTGTTTTTTTTTAGCTTAATTCAAAAGAGTAATAATAATAACTAATCAATTTTTATTAACAAATAAGATACAGATCAGTTAGTAATATGTACAAGAAATGTGTAAAACATATTTTTCCTATGAACTTCAGATTCAAAAATTCAAATTTTCTCGATTTTGCATGAAGTTCCTCCATCAGTTTCACAGCGCGTTCAGCAATTCGGTTAGATCTGGGAATGTCAATTAATGATCTCCCGAATGACCAATGCGTCTTTAAACACTTAATTGCCTTCTTGCATTTATCCTGATGAGTGTAAACAGTTCATTGACGGACGCTTTATTGTAGAGTTGCGAATGGAACCAAGCATTTGCCCATTCGTAGGAGATGAAGTTGCAAGCAGGAGCGAGGATGTTGCGCCACTCTGGTATCAGAAATAATGTTATAATAGTATATATCGCATGAGAGTTCCATCTTGCCTAGTGTAAATTTGGTAGTTTCTTCCAGCTGATGCGAGCCCAACGTGAAGTTGTTTTATAATGACGATATGCCTGACATAATTCATAAAACGAACTGATATTTTTATTTATTGCAAGTATTGCCAGTCTCTTCGGAGTTTTAGTTTTTATGTTCTTATTTCTTGAACAATTGGCATCCAGGGTTCTCGCCTGTGCTAACATCATCTGTCACAATGAGGTGGTAATCAGCCTGAAGAGTGGCATAGTTTTGCGTTAATTTGTCAATGAATGAATAGTTGAGTTCTGGTTTGCTCGATGGCTCTTGAATAAGAAAATTCAAGACGTTTTAGAAAGAGGTCGAGTACATGGTGCTGACAGCCAATATATTGTGGCTTCTGAAAGCCCTTGCTCAAGACATCATCCTGTATGAGCTTTACAATCCCGAGCAAACGACCAGTATTTATTGCGGTCGTGTCGCATATTATCACGCAAATATTTTTCCAAGCATCATAGTCATCAATTAGCTGATGTAGTTCCTTTTGAAAGGCCGCGGCAGAGCCACTCTCACATTTAAGAGTGCCGAGTTTTATTTCGGTTGTCAATATTTTCAGCATAACTACTTGATACTCTTCCCCTTACACTCTTTTACCATCAAACTGGAGACAACAGGGTTCTTTGCTTTGAAGTTTTTGAAAAATTTTGGTTTTCATTTTCCGTCCTTCAGAGATTACTCGTTTCCAAACACCCGCCTGACTTGGAACCGGCTCATCATGATCATGTTCAGCAATGGTTGCAAGAACGTCATATGCTTTATGTGTAGAAATGTTGTTTTTCAGTCCTAGCAAACCCGCTGTTGTAGTGCTTGCTCTTTGGTATTTTGGTTTGCATTTAGGAGAAAATGATTTGGAAGAATAGGTTGTCGAGTCGGGTGAAGAAGCAGAGTTTTCAGAATCCGAAGATTCTGAGACAGTTGCATGTGTTTGTGTAGGTTGTGAGACAGTTGTATGTGTTTGTGTAGGTTGCGATTGAGAAGAGCTGGCTTGAGATTGAGTTTTGGATAGTCGGATTCGTTTTCTTGGTGGATTTACTCTAAAGGGGCTTGTTTGACCATTGAATAACCAATCTTTCTTTCACTCTTAACTTGCCTCTGGTAGAGCTCTTTATCCCCCTTTTCCATTTTCCATTAACGCTGGTGACATCAAATAACTTAGAAAGTGTTGTAGTAAATTTATCAGACGGTTTCTTTATGTTTTGTCATATAAATCAAACAGACAATTGAGTTTCTTTCTGATTAGTGCGCTGGATAATAGTGGGAAGTCTAGAAATTCCCTCAAGAGCAATTCTATATCCGTTATCATAATTTTGATTCGATCCAGTCGCCGTTTCTGGCTATTGAACAGAAAAGTGAAGTTTCCAAGAATTTGACGGTTTGTGGGCATCCTTGTGAGATTGATTAGCTTTTCAACAGATGGAATTCTCGGATCCCTATTCTGTTTAGAAGATGAGGGTAGATGCCTTGCTTATAAACAAATGGAATTAACTGACTGAATTGTGCTTAAAAGCAGTCTAGTAAGTCATGTAGAAATTCAGTGTTAAATTGAAACCGATAGTCAAACTGCGCGATATGCGAAAACAAAAATAAAAAGGTGGGGGAACTTTTTTCAATTAAAAAAAAAATTAATGTTGCTACTGTCATCTACATACAATTGTTCCTCGAATGTAAGGGGTTTCAGTTTCATTACGAAAAAAAATGAAAATGGTTATCACCCTAATATATATATATATATATATATATATATATATATATATATACATATATATATATATATATGTGTGTGTGCGTGTGTGTGTGTGTGGAGAAATAATATAGTCTAAGCTTGATGACGCAATTCGGTAGGCTCCGCCCACCGCAGTAGTTATGGCGTCATTCCGCCATCTTGTGTTGTAGTTTATTGTAGATTTGAGTGTATACGTCATTTGGTACAAATGACGTATATAAAACCGACAGTTGGGAGCACATGGTTTGTTTTATAGCCAGTCAAGCTCTGTGCATCATAGGATGCGGATGCATGTTCTAGTAGAGTCTAGCTTTGGGTATCGATGTAGATGGATGCATGTTCTAGTAGAGTCTAGCTTTGGGTATCGATGTAGATGGATGCATGTTTACAGTTTGCTATTGTACTCCTCCTGGGTTTACCTTTATGCCAGTTTATGTTCAAGAATTAAATGATTGTTGATGTTACTTCACTGGAGTTAACTTCATGATTTGAGTTGTCTTAATTATTACACCTACAAGCACATGTATTATCATTATAAGGACCCGTAACATATATTTGGCACCTCCGGCGGAGTAGGCTACTCAATATTATTTGGAGTACGTAACAATATATATATATATATATATATATATATATATATATATATATATATATATATATATATATGTGGATTGGTAGATATTGGAACACAGATCAATAGTTATTGGCACACAGATAGATCGATAATTAAAGGCACAATGATATACTGATAGATAAAGGCAGTATGATAGATTGATAGTTAAAGGCAGGATGATAGATTGATAATTAAAGGAAGTATGATAGGTTGATATATAAAGGCAGTATGATAGAATGATAGTTAAAGGCAGTATGATAGGTTGATAGATAAAGTCTGATCGATGGACTGATAGTTATTCGCACACAGATAGATATAAACAAAATTAAAAGTATTATCAACATCAAAATTCACTAACAAAAGAACAACTAACAACATAACAAAATGGTATTTGTTTGCACCGCAGTGTTAGTTAATTCTCTTTAAACTTTTTAAAATGTTATGTTAAAAACTTAACCGTTAATGAATTCTTTAAATCTCTTAAAGTTATATACAAAAACCACACCTGATACCTTATGCTACCACAACACATGTGGGACGGATGGCCGTGTGGTAAAGCGCTCGACTGTCCACCCGAGTGTCCCTGGTTCAATTACCAGTGAGGTATTAAAGTCCACTCTATATCTCCCGTGGTGCCTCCATGGCCATTGCGCTATCGGTGGGGGATGAAAGAAGGGCACCATAAAAACCGTCCCATTAGTGTAACAGATTTTGTCTCATCCTTACAGGGACTTCACACACCACCGCCGTAACATATGACGCATAGACGTGTTTATTGGCTGAAAGGTCATTTAAACTGGTGAGTACAAAATATAATCATCTAGATTGTGCTTCAAAATCTTTGTCATACAAAAACCCTAAAAACAACAACAAAAACAAACAAAAACAAACAAACAAACAAAAACAAGTTAAAAAGTATTTTCATACTTGACAAGTTACCCCCCCCCCCACAGAACCAAAAACAATACCAACAAAGAACCTGATTTGTTGTGGAATTGAAAAGTGCAACCCAGAATGAATTCTATTGGCATGCCAGTCAATAAAAAAAAAAGACAAAGTCGATTATAAAATTATAAAAATTCAGTATCGATTATTAATTAGATGTGGCGGTATTGTTAGTGATCGAAACTAAACAAGTATCCACTATACAGTAACGCAGTTTGTGTGTCTGCTAGGTCAGTCACTGTTCTTACATCTTTGGGAGCCGAATCTGCATCACCAGTACACTGTGTGTATGAGGGTGAGTGATGTATGTATGTCTGTGTGTATGAGGGTGAGTTATGTATGTATGTATGTGTGTATGAGGGTGAGTGATGTATGTATGTCTGTGTGTGAGGATGAGTGATGTATGTATGTAAATATGTATGTATGAGGGTGAGTGATGTATGTATGTCTGTGTGTATGAGGGTGAGTGATGTATGTATGTATGTATGAGGGTGAGTGATGTATGTATGTCTGTGTGTATGAGGGTGAGTGATGTATGTATGTATGTCTGTGTATGAGGGTATGTGACGTATGTATGTGTGTGTGTATCAAGGTGAGTGCTGTATGTCTGTGTGTATGAGGGTGAGTGATGTATGTATGTCTGTGTGTATGAGGGTGAGTGATGTATGTATGTATGTATGTCTGTGTATGAGGGTATGTGATGTATGAATGTGTGTGTGTATCAAGGTGAGTGTTGTATGTCTGTGAGTCTGAGGGTCAGTGCTGTATGTAAATAAGTCTGTGTGTCCGTGCTATTGTATACCTGTTGTATAAACTCAATGGTGGCTCCAAGTAATTGCTCGTTGTGTTTCTATTCCTGCAGTTCCAATTAAATTAGTTTTTTTTAGTATTCTATTATTTCATTTCTTGTTCCCCACTAAAAAAATCTCGTTCGATTAAATTAGGAAGCGGCTCTTCAAAGGTTTTTTTTTTACTAATGACTAAACGTAATGTGGCTACCATGGACCTAGTGACCACTGGTCAGTCCATGCGTGAGTGCCTGCCATGTGTGTGTATGAGTGTCTAGCCAGAAGTCGTGAGATCAAAGCGGATCAGTGTATTGATCTTGTGTTTTGTTTTTTAGAAAGAAATAATTTTCTAAAAAAATGGTAAATCACTAACAAAAAAAATGTAAACAGGTAAAATCAATAGTTTCTGGCCGAGAAAAACATTGGGACAAATATAAAGGCAGAAAGAAAAAAAAAGACAGAAGAATGTGTCAGAAGCAAAGATATATATATATATATATATATATATATATATATATATATATATAGAGAGAGAGAGAGAGAGAGAGAGAGAGAGAGAGAGTAAAAGAGACAGGACGAGAAAAGAGAGATGTAGCTGTATGTGATTATATCTAGAGAGAACAACTCTATATCTATAGCTAGAGAGAAAAAGTCAATATCTGTAGCCAGAGACAACAAGTCAATATCTATGGCTAGAGACAACAAGTCAATATCTATGGCTAGAGACAACAAGTCAATATCTATGGCTAGAGACAACAAGTCAATATCTATAGCTAGAGACAACAAGTCAATATCTATGGCTAGAGACAACAAGTCAATATCTATGGCTAGAGACAACACGTCAATATCTATGGCTAGAGACAACAAGTCAATATCTATGGCTAGAGACAACAAGTCAATATCTATGGCTAGAGACAACACGTCAATATCTATGGCTAGAGACAACAAGTCAATATCTATGGCTAGAGACAACACGTCAATATCTATGGCTAGAGACAACAAGTCAATATCTATGGCTAGTGAGAACAAGTCAATATCTATGGCTAGAGACAACAAGTCAATATCAATGGCTAGAGACAACAAGTCAATATCTATAGCTAGAGACAACAAGTCAATATCTATGGCTAGAGAGAACAAGTCAATATCTATGGCTAGAGACAACAAGTCAATATCTATGGCTAGAGACAACACGTCAATATCTATGGCTAGAGACAACAAGTCAATATCTATGGCTAGAGACAACACGTCAATATCTATGGCTAGAGAGAACAAGTCAATATCTATGGCTAGTGAGAACAGGTCAATATCTATGGCTAGAGACAACAAGTCAATATCTATGGCTAGAGACAACAAGTCAATATCTATGGCTAGAGACAACAAGTCAATATCTATGGCTAGAGACAACACGTCAATATCTATGGCTAGAGACAACAAGTCAATATCTTTGGCTAGAGAGAACAATTCAATATCTATGGCCAGAGACAACAAGTCAATATCTATGGCTAGAGATGTATGTATGTATGTATGTATGTATGTGTGTATGAGGGTGAGTGATGTATGTATGTCTTTGTGTATGAGAGTGAGTAGTGTATGTCTGTGTGTATGAGGGTGAGTGATGTATGTATGCCTATGTGTATGAGAGTGAGTGGTGTATGTCTGTGGTGTATGTCTGTGTGTATGAGAGTGAGTGGTGTATGTCTGTGTGTAAATGTCTACAGCTAGAGAGAACAAGTCACTATATATATCTAGAGAGAACAAGTCAATATCTATATCTAGAGAGAACAAGTCACTATCTATATCAAGAGAGAACAAGTCAATATCTATATCTAGAGAGAACAAGTCACTATATATATCTAGAGAGAACAAGTCACTATATATATCTAGAGAGAACAAGTCACTATATATATCTAGAGAGAACAAGTCACTATATATATCTAGAGAGAACAAGTCAATATCTATAGCCTGAAGCTGTAGGGAGTGTTGGAACTCCAGGGACAGACTGACACTTCTTTTGTCCAGGTGTCACGAGGCAATTGACTTGTCTGTTTTAGCTTAGACCAACTGTTACTGTTTGTCAACGCCAGGTCTACGTAAGCTGGCAATGACTGCCTGACTTTGTCGTGAATGGTAGCTCAGTTAATATTACATGGTACATGTTGCACACACACACACACAGCTGTTATACAATGGACCATCGAATACTTGGCCAATGTTGTATACACACAGCTGTTATACAATGGAACATTTGACTACTTGGGCAATGTTGCATAATACAGCTGTTATACAATGGAACATTTGACTACTTGGCCAGTATATGAGACAACAGCATAACGCGCGTTTGTGTATTGTACAAGGAATTGTATTGTATGAATCGCACTATATGAAATATACCGTATATATTGTGCATAATTCTATGCACAAATTCATTTTTTTGCAGGCTAACAGGAATAGCAATACCTGAAACAAAAAACATACAAGCTTTTTATTTTACCTGGAAAAAAAAACAACTCTAAAACTACCAGTGAAATGTGTCCATGTATTAAAATATACATTTATCTAAAAAAAGTAAATTGATTTCAGCTGTTTGAGGTCACGCTACAGTGTAATAGATTCGGGCTTTTGTTAATACAGTTAATAATAAAATGACTTGTTTCCCCAAGGCTGTTGGTGTTTCAATTCTGATAAAAACTTCACTCACTACTGTACATCCATTAAAACTTCACCTAATACTGTACATTCATAAAAACTTATTAACTGTGACATAATTTTTTTTGGGGGGGGGGTGAGAATAATTGGAGGAAATAAATGTATCATCAATAATGTACTTTCCCATCAATAGTGAACCATCAATGATGTACCATCAATATTGTACCATCAATAGTGAACCATCAATAGTGTACCATCAATAATGTACTTTCCCCATCAATAGTGAACCATCAATGATGTACCATCAATATTGTACCATCAATAGTGAACCATCAATATTGTACCATCAATAGTGTACCATCAATAATGTACCATCAATAGTGTACCATCAATAATGTTCCATCAATAGTGTACCATCAATAGTGTACCAACAATGATAATCAAAATTTCTGGCAAAAAAAAAAAGGATTCTGTAGCATCAGATTTGATAGAAATGTGTTCTGGAATGGGGAGATCTTAATCAGCAGCGGGGCCCAAAAGAGAAGATCTTACTCGTCCTATCCATAAAAACGTGTGTTAATGTAAAAAAAAAAAACCAATAAAAATGAACTGCTTTAAATTTAAATTTCTATAATTGCCTGGAAATAAATCGTTTTTTTTTTAAAATAATAAGCTGGGAAAATTTACAAAGAAATTCAACAATGCAGCACATTGAGGCTTAAGGCTTAATATTTTTTTTTATTGTTCATCTTAAGCTTCGTTCAAGTTTCTGCATGAGTTGATAATTGAAATAATGTAATTGATACTATCGACTTTTCAGAATCCCCACAGCAGCCAATGTGTGTGGTTAGGTTGCAGTAAAACATAAGATATTATAGTGCTACTGCGGTGTCGTAAACTGCAGCACAATACAACATTACCGAGTATTGGATCACTGTTCACAAAAATATTATGAAATTATTGACGCGATTTACATTACTTCAGGTTTAATGATGTATAGTTATATATAATCGAGTTTTGTTTTTTTTAAATTGTAGATTTAAACAATTTCTTTCAAAAAGTGTTTTGAGTTTTTAAAGCTTAGGAATAATTAAAATAATGTTGCAGCCAGGGCCGTTTTAAGGTCATCGTAGGAGGCCCTAGGCACTTTCAAAGTCGTAGGCCCTCTCGGATTTCATTTTTTAATATTTTTCAAGAATGCACCGGCACTTATTTGACATTCTGGTTTTCGTAGGCCCTTGAAAAGTCCGTAGGTCCTTGAAAGTCCGTAGGCCCTATATGATAAAGCGGCCCTGGTTGCAGCACATTCGAATGGTTTAGTTGAGACTTACTTTTATTAGTTTCTGTCTGAAGTTTTTAATTGGATGTGGCACATACGATCTCATATTGGACTTAACAATGGTGATTGTGTGTTCGAGTGAGGGAAATGTGTCTTTGCATAACATGTATACGTGTGTGTGTGTTCATTATGGGCGGATTAACATGTGCGTTTGAGTATAGCTTTAATACATACATATATATATATATATGTGTGTGTGTGTGTGCGTGTGTGTGTGTGTGGCTCTTTACAGACTGTTGTCAACACAATGGAAGCAACGCAACATAGATCAATCAGTCGAAACAACAGATGTTACACAAAGTCGCAACTGTGGAGAGGGCATGTTCTACCCCATGAAGCACTGTGCCACCAACAAAGAGCGACTTGTTCATCACTTAAGTATTTACAGACAAGGTAATGGGGTTGGGGGGGGGGGGGGGAGAGAAATAATTGATAACGTCAACATTGAACGCCACAAACTCTAGTCATATATTATTGACGTGACGAAAAAAAAAATGGGTCTCTGAATAAACTATGAATCGGATACATTTATTTTTACTTTAATTCGCTTTAACTTGAAAAAACTATTTCAAATAATCCGATAAAAGCGTGAGAAAAAAAAATCGAATTCAACACATTTTAACCTTAGTCATTGATATTTCATTACTATAGACTGCATACCGAACCACAAATCTACATACGACCAATGTTCCCCTCAAAGGTGTGGGTATGAAGTGAGCGAAAAATTTTGTCTCTGAGCGACATTTTGTTTGAGGCTAGAATTCGTGAGCGATTTAAGCGATTTCGTCCGTCGGAGTGAGCGATCGTACGTGCAGTATGAGCGACGCTATGAATTCGTGTGAGCGATCGCTCACGCGCTCAGCTTAGAAGGAACATTGCGGCAGTGATACGACATGTTTCATTTAAATGTGCATATTGATATGTATAAAAACTATAAATGTCGGGCAGTGAAAGCGCCTGTTAACTAATAGTACAGTTTCCCGTGAGCCCCAAAGAGGCACATCTGGGCAGACGAAGTGTACAACTCATCTTTTTTTTTGAGTCACCTCGGTATTTACAATAGTAAAAAAGTAAAGTTCCTTTAGCCCTAAAGGGCCATCGGGGCAGATGAAGTGTAGAATTCATCTGTTTCTATAACCTCGGCATATGAAGGGATTGTGTGGTTAGCAGCACAACGCCCAGCCGCCTTTTGCTTCCCCAACTTTAAAGTCAGGTACCCATTTAAAGCTGGGTGGACTTGTGGGACGACTTTGAAACAAATTTCACCTGGAAAAATTCCCCGTGGTTCTCACCGAGGATCGAACTCAGGACTCTCAGGTTGACAGTCGAGTATCTACACCACTCGGCCATCCGCCCCACATTTACAATAGAGCGCGTGTCATATTATTTGCATAATTTATACAAAAAAATACCGTGGCTGTTAGTGAGAAAAATGGCCTACGTCATCAAAAAAAGAAGTGCCATAACAATATCCCCCCCCTCCGCTCCACCCGACACAAACAGTCAAGTGTCCTGGTACCGAACATACATGTATTACATGTATTGTGCACACTTGTAACTATATGCATACACTTGTCCCTCACCCTTCCCTTCCCTCCAAAGTCACACCCGAAATGACATAGACTCATGTGCATGTTATACAAAGACACATTTCCCCATATATATATATATATATATATATATATATATATATATATATATATATATATATATATAATCGCCGTAAACCGAAAACGCATACAGATCCGTTCTTGTGGGAGCAGGGACCGATGGGGGGTGGACGGGTCTTAAGCTAATTAATTGTTGTAGAACAGGGCTTCTTAAACTTTTGTAATTCACGACCCCCATTTATGATTGCGAGTTTCTTGACGACCCCATACAAATATAAAAGAAAAATAAATTAATATTTTACAAGTTAAAAAACATTTTCTGTTAAATTGTATTTTTATCTCTCGCGACCCCAGAATTTTGCTACGCGACCCCAAATGGGGTCGCGACCCATAGTTTAAGAAGCCCTGTTGTAGAATATTTAAGGGACCTAGGCTAACAGTCAATGAAATGGCGCTGAAATTATCAAACTTGACATGGGTTTTTACTGGAATGTGGCTTACAGTCCATGACATGGCGCTGATATTATCAAACTTTACATAAGTTTGTACTGGAATGTGGCTTACAGTCCATGAAATGGCGCTGATATTATCAAACTTTACATAGGTTTGTACTGGAATGTGGCTTACAGTCCATGACATGGCGCTGATATTATCAAACTTGACATAAGTTTGTACTGGAATGTGGCTTACAGTCCATGAAATGGCGCTGATATTATCAAACTTTACATGGGTTTGTACTGGAATGTGGCTTACAGTCCATGAAATGGCGCTGATATTATCAAACTTTACATAAGTTTGTACTGGAATGTGGCTTACAGTCCATGAAATGGCGCTGATATTATCAAACTTTACATAGGTTTGTACTGGAATGTGGCTTACAGTCCATGAAATGGCGCTGATATTATTACTGAAATGTGGTTGCCGATGAGGATCACCTAGTTTCTCTACGGCTCTGAATGTGCCAGGTTTAGTAGCGGTTCATCATACAAAACACTTTAAGGTCTATTTTTTTTTTATATTCCTGAGTGAGCACCCAGCATTCCTTAGTAAAATTGAAGAGTGAATTTTGTCCCATGAATTCCGCCTGGTTGACGAGTTGACTGCAGTGTAAGTTACTTGTGTAATTAGAGACAGACTCCATCGATTTCAGATTTGTATTACAGGCTCTGGTAACCTCGGAACACAAATGAAGACAGTGACAGGGTTGAGGCATAAAGGGATAAACATTCTTATTACTTCACATCTGTGAAGATCATTACGGTGTTGTCATTTATGTCTGGGTTGTGATGTAGCTCTGTGTTGTGATGTAGTCTCTATTAGCTCTGTGCTGTAGTTGTGTGTAGTGATGTAAGTCCCTATTAGCTCTGTGGTGTAATTGTGTGTAGTGGTGTAAGTCCGTAAGTCCCTATTAGCTCTGTGCTGTAAATGTGTGTAGTGATGTAAGTCCCTATTAGCTCTGTGCTATAATTGTGTGTTGTGATGTAAGTTAGGGTTAGGGTTAGCTATTAGCTCTGTGCTGTGATGTAGTTGTTGTGTTGTGATGTAGTTCTTATGTAGTTATGTTTTGTCATGCAATTCTTTGTTTTGATGTAGTTCTGTGTTATGTGGTAATTCTGTGTAGTGAATTAGTTATGTGTAGTGATTTATTTATGTTTGTAATCAAGTAAAGATACAAATCTAGACATAAAAAAAACATCCACTAAATTCATCTATTGTCTACATCCCAGCCAGTTATCCTTCTGATTTCACCAGGCTATATATATAAGATAATCCCACTCAGCTATTCAGTTATAGTACGCGTATTGTAAAAGTAATCGTGAAATCTAGCCTGAATAAGTTAGTCATAGTAGCATGGGGCAGTGTAGGGCAGTGAGTCTCAAACTTTTCCGACTTACGATCAACTAAGAGACCTGGTTTTTTTTTTCTACGACTCAATAAAAAGTAAGAAAAAAAAAGGATTCAAAAAAAAAAATCTAAAATGAATTGAATGCATTAAACAATTATTAACATTTTTATGAGAACAACTTCAAAACAGCTAAATATGAGAAACACTGATGTAAGGAGACGGAGACAAACAGTTCCGCCAGCTAAGCTCTACTCTTAGAGAAATGTCTTTTTAGTTTACTTTGTTGGTGTGTTGGTGTATGCTAAGTGTGTATGTTGGGTGTGAATGCTGGGTGTGTATGCTGGGTGTGTATACTGGGTGTGTATGCTAAGTGTTATGTTGGGCGTGTATGCTAAGTGTTATGCTGGGTGTGTATGCTGGGTGTGTATGCTAAGTGTTATGCTGGGCGTGTATGCTGGGTGTGTATACTGGGTGTGTATGCTACGTGTTATGCTGGGCGTGTATGCTAAGTGTTATGCTGGGTGTGTAGGCTAAGTGTTATGCTGGGCGTGTATACTGGGTGTGTATGCTACGTGTTATGCTGGGCGTGTATGCTAAGTGTTATGCTGGGTGTGTAGGCTAAGTGTTATGCTGGGTGTGTATGCTGGGTGTGTATGCTAAGTGTTATGCTGGGCGTGTATGCTGGGTGTGTATACTGGGTGTGTATGCTACGTGTTATGCTGGGCGTGTATGCTAAGTGTTATGCTGGGTGTGTAGGCTAAGTGTTATGCTGGCGTGTATGCTGGGTGTGTATACTGGGTGTGTATGCTACGTGTTATGCTGGGCGTGTATGCTAAGTGTTATGCTGGGTGTGTATGCTGGGTGTGTATACTGGGTGTGTATGCTAAGTGTTATGCTGGGCGTGTATGCTAAGTGTTATACTGGGTGTGTATGCTGGGTGTGTATGCTAAGTGTTATGCTGGGCGTGTATGCTGGGTGTGTATACTGGGTGTGTATGCTACGTGTTATGCTGGGCGTGTATGCTAAGTGTTATGCTGGGCGTGTAGGCTAAGTGTTATGCTGGGTGTGTAGGCTAAGTGTTATGCTGGGTGTGTATGCTGGGTGTGTATATTGGGTGTGTATGCTGGGTGTGTATACTGGGTGTGTATGCTAAGTGTTATGCTGGGCGTGTATGCTGGGTGTGTATACTGGGTGTGTATGCTAAGTGTTATGCTGGGCGTGTATGCTAAGTGTTATGCTGGGCGTGTAGGCTAAGTGTTATGCTGGGTTTGTAGGCTAAGTGTTATGCTGGGTGTGTATGCTGGGTGTGTATATTGGGTGTGTATGCTGGGTGTGTATACTGGGTGTGTATGCTAAGTGTTATGCTGTGTGTGTATGCTGGGTGTGTATACTGGGTGTGTATGCTAAGTGTTATGCAGTCATTTTGAAGACGTGGGACACCAAACTTCAGTCTTCAGTACTTACGCACAGCATTAACAGCACCATAGCGCCCAATGAAAACAGAGAATAGATCATCATAATAACTCCATACGCGTAGAAAGAAAAAAAAATACAGGCACATGGTGGGCCACCCTAAATTATTTGTTTAATATGTAATCGCACTAACTGATGTTTCATGTGTAATCGCACTAAGTGATGTTTCATGTGTAATCGCACTAACTGATGTTTCATGTGTAATCGCACTAACTGATGTTTCATGTGTAATCGCACTAACTGATGTTTCATGGGACCGGTGGACCTCCGAGCACGGGATGAAAAGTGGGGTTATAAAGAAATGATGATTTCGATTACAAAAAAAGTCACCGGAGCTGAGTGGGGAATGGGGGAAACGGTGTCTCTGTGTGTGTGTGTGAGGGTGGGGGGGGGTCAAAAGGGGGGAGTATAAGCAATGGTTGTGAGTTTTCTAGCCTCGAGCAGTAAACCTTTTATTAAGTTATCAAGTTATCGGGGAATCGATCGATAAACAAATGTTTTTTAATTAGCTGAAAACACTAATGACAGTTTTGGTAAGGCTTCGGGATCAACAAGTCCGTGTTAGAGACGATGGCAGTTTTGGTAAGGCTACGGGATCAACAAGTCCGTGTTAGAAACGAAGGCAGTTTTAACAGGGGCGTGTTGCAACGAATTTCGTCCCCACCACCCAATGCAGGAATCCCCCCCCCCCACCCAAGAATCCATGATTTTATTTTGTTGAAAAAGTAATAAATATTAGTTTTTAACATTCTCAAAACCATGAAAACACGTACATCTGTTTTTAGAATGCTTAGCGAATGATTTATTATATAATAGCGCCAAATAAAGCTTGACCAAGCGCAATGAGTCTGTCATTTCAGTATGACTGGGGGGAAGAGAGAGGTGAGGGGCAAATTTAGATGACTGGCCGCAACCCAATCGGGCGGTTTATGCGGTTTTTCCCTATTTTCAATGTCTAATAATATGTACATTACTTAATACAAAAGAAAAAAAACGCATTTATTTGACAAATTGACTCAGCATTAAAGTAAATATGTATATTAGTTGGTTGATAAATAGAAATAAATAAATAAGCTAGATTGGCACTTACGCTTATATTTTGAAAAAAAAAGATAATTTCTGTAAATATTTGATGCATTTATTTACTTTTTACATTTTAATGTATTTTATTTTTAATAAAAGCGTGTATTCGGAAAGTTTATTCTTGTGTATAGATATGGACTAACAGTGTGTATATAAGTTTGCTTCACAGAGCACCAATACCACTGGAGAGCGGAACACTCACCTGCCACTGACATGTATAAGTGAAGCGACAGCTGGAATCACGTCTGGGTTAATATTCTTGTTTTCAACAACTAAAACAAAAAAAAAAAGAAAAGAAATATAGAATCACATGCAAATCAAAATTCTGGCGAAGCTGTCTCCAGCTAATGTTGGGGTCTGACCATCTTAATTGATTGGGACCTCTATGATCCCATGCATCACTAAGTAAGTGTATTACAGATTACTGTACAGAGCGAGGCCCCATGAGGAGGAGGCTCCATGAGGAGGAGGCTCTATGAGGAGTAGGCCCCTGACATGTGTTAGTGTCAATCCGTCCCCTTGCGGCGGACTCGCTGCTGGAGCCAACTTCTCAAGGGCTCTCAAAAACAGAACTTTTAAGGTTTTTTTTTTTTTTTAATTTCATGACTCTCAAGTTTGATTCCATGTTTGCAATTTGGAATTTAGCGTGAAAGTTGTAAAATCGATAACAAAACCTGATCGCTCATCTTTAATGTTCGCATTTCTTAACATCTTTTTCGTGCCATTTATTTTAATTATACTTTTACATATACTCAGCCAGTAGCTTAGGAGGGGTTAGGGCGGGTTTCGCGGCCGCATAGGGCGCCGAACAATGGAGGGGCGCCGCACATAACGTAGTCGAATGATTGTCACTTTTCAGTGCACAGACCGTGGCTATAGGTAGCTGCGACTATGTGATTCAAAATATGTTACCATTGATGGTTTTATACATACAATACGTTTAGGTATCATTAGAAGTAAGATATTTCGTTTGTACATAATTAATGATTTTATTCATTTCAAAACAAGCTACACGTGTATTTTTCATCTTTCTGGTTTTGTTTCTATTTTGAAGGTGTCTGATAACTTCATTTAGTCTCTATTTATAAAATATGATATTTTTCCATCTGAGCCCGGGACCCCATCTGACACTACTCCGCATCAGGCGATAATACATAGAGCAGGATTAACTTAACCAGGTCTTAGAGAATACTTTATCTGTTTATAGGTCACCAAGTATCTGTTTAATTATGTAACAAGGTCAATCAGAGGTTTCCCTTGGTATCACTGAGTAAATAGGTCAAAGCGCTGTTTGCCCATCAGCTGACCCAACGGTGAATAGGTCTTGTGTGACCCTTCTGACGTCACTTCCTCTATCATGTGGACAGCATTAGAAAAACGGAAAAGCAAAATGTCGCCAGAAATAGCAGCTGCGATATAACATCTGTATCAATATCAGCCTGCAGAATTGGTATGTCCGTACCGATAACTACAGATCGATTGCAGAATTGGTATGCCCATACAGATAACTATAGATCGATATCGGACACAACCATTGATTTTATTGTTGTTAATATTTTCAGCGGTCAGGTTTGACAATAAAATGATTTTAAAAAAATCAATCATTAAAACACCCCAGGGGGTGTGGTGGGGGGGGGTGGGGGGTGTGGTGGACAGCCTACTAGGTGCGGGAAAAAATATCACTTCGAATTTTGAATAAATTAATTCGTTTCAGTGTCAAATTAGGGGTGGGGGAGGAGAAACGCTGGTTGCTCGTGGGCTGTCAGATGTACGCTATTGTGCGGCAATACACGCGTGTGACTCCTCTATCTGAACTGTTTCACGGCGACACCCACCATAGACTGTAGTTGTCCAATACACGCCTCTATCGCCTGCCAACCAAAACATGTCTGTCTGCTATACTTTGTGTTGATAGTCCAATTATTATTTTTTTTTGCCGAGACCAGGGGAGTTTACTCTGATAGACACGCTGGGCAACTATCTAAGCGCCCTCCACCCCCCACCCCCACCACCACCATCACCACCATCACCACCAGCACCCCCACCACCAACACTTTTAACGGAGCCGTCTCTTTTTGGACATTTACTTGACATTTACCTAAAAATGACTTAGAGGTCCGGGGGGGGGGTGGGTTCATGTTTGTCATAAATTATTGAGGGGGGGTCTGAGATTTTTCAAGCCAGTAGTTCTGCCCAGGGCCTCCAAATGTGTCTAAGCTCCACTCCCTCCCAATGTAGCTCTGCCTTTGAACCTAAAATATAAATTCACCCCCTAATCCTCCCCACCCCACACAAAGTGCCAACTTTTTCCTAGGGCCCAAACAAACGTAAGAACGGCTCTGCCCCCCCCCCCCCACCAAGACAATAACTTAAGTTTGCTGGCACAGTTCCACCGCTAATGAGTAACATCCATAAACAGTTACTGCGAGTCACCTGACAATCTACGAAAAATTGGGACTCCCCCCCCTTCCCCATCATAGATGCCAGATTAGGGGAAGCTTTAAAGCTGGCCGAGTGGTGTAGATACTCGACTGTCAACCTGAGAGTCCTGGGTTCGATCCTCGGTGAGGCCCTTGGAATTTTTCCAGGTGAAATTTGGTGCAAAGTCGTCCCACAAGTCCACCCAGCTTTAAATGGGTACCTGACTTTAAGTTGGGGAAGTAAAGGCGGCTGGGCGTTGTGCTAACCACACAATCCCTTCATATGCCGAGGTTATAATAGAAACAGATGAATTCTACACTTCATCTGCCCCGATGGCCCGTTAGGTCTAAGAAGGGAATTTTTTTTAAGGCTCCCAAGGTTCAATGTTGAGTTCGACTTAATACGGTCCCCCGGGTGGGTGGGGGGGGGGGGGGTTAAATTCCGTTAACCAGTAATTAGTTCAGTAAGTTGATATTACTTTAGACATGTGTTTTTTTTTTTCCAGTCGTTAATGTAGCAATTCACTTATAAAGTCTATGAGGATTAAATGGGTGAATTGACGTTGGCTACATTGCCCGTGTTGGTGGTAAGACAACAATTCACTTTCCATGACAAATAGTTCAGCTAGATGTACGTGGGGGAGGGGGGGTGGGGAGGGGGACATCGATGGGGCCCGAGAACAAATCCCGGCCTTACGGGGGTCAGGGTCTGGACCCTGGGATCATCTGGTCGTCAGTCTACCATACCGCCATTTTGTCCTTTGTTAAAGATAATGATGGTTTTTCCTCTATATCCGGATTCTCCCCCCCTCCCCTTCCCCCCCCCCCATTTGCCACTATATCTGATCAAAAGCCCAAGCCCCCCTCCCCCCCCCATCACACCACCTGTCGCACAAAAGATATAGTCAACCTGGCGACATTTGTTCGTCTTCTAGCGTACAGCGTGATCAAAGGCGATACTTTCAGTCGATAATTACAAAAAACTGTTAACTTATTGTTAGCGATACTAAGAGTTAGACGTAATTAGCTGGTTACTAAATGTTTGCTTATTGTTAGCGATACTAAGAGCTAGACATAATTAGATGGTGAATGTAAATGTTCGAATTATACCAGTGGAACACATACATGAACATTTCTTTTTTTTTTTTTTAATTAAGGATTTAGAGATGGAATGAATCTGGATAAGTGAGCCAGGACCGTACGTATTGTGGGGTGGGGGGGGGGCGCTTTGAACAGCTAGAACAAAACACTCGGATTTAATATCAGAAGACATACTCGGGAATATAAACACATGTAACCCCGGTGAAAATCGTAGTTTTAGAATCAGTTTTATACTAGTGAACATGTCAGACAGACAGGCAGATAGATAGACAGGTAGGTAGGTAGATAGACAGACAGGTAGATAAACAGACATGCAGACATGTAGATAGATAGACAGACAGGTAGATAGACAGATTATTTGGGAAGGGGGCTGCTGATGAATCACAGTTACATCAGAATGGACCTGTTTGTCCCCTACGGTACCAGACGACCATGCCTGCATGAATATTAAATTAAAACTGCGCCACATCACAGGCGTAGTGATACAAACTCAAACAGACTTAACGGACTTCTTACCTTTAGTAGAGATGAGACCCTCGCGCCAGACAAAGATGGCAGCGCCGAAGCAGAAGATGAATATCACAGAATTACTCCGTCTCCTTGCCATCCACATTTTAAATTTCAAATACAACCTCTTCATGATGAAATCCTGGAACAGATTGCAGCCGATTAAAAAAAAACAACATATTTTCAGTTAGTCCTACCTAGCACACAAAGAAACAGCAGGGGAAAAAAAATGAGAGTTGTATACCCTTGTGGTGTCCGATCCCTCATGAATGTGATAGAAAGATTATTGTATTATCGCCCTTGTTTACAGGTCTGAGATATCCGGATATTCGCGATGGATTATCTGAGTCACATGCAAAATATTCGATTACTGTATTCAACTCTCATCATCCCCCCCCCCAAAACCCCCCACCAACCAAAGATATTTGAAGAGTTGGTTGTGGGTGAAAGTGCAAATTAAATAGGGCGAAAGAATTCTGGCCAGGTGAACGATAAGTTGATGAGATTGGGGTGAGGGTGGGGGGGGGTGTTGTTGTTTTTTGACTTCGAATTTAAAAAGGAAGAAAATGGTAAAGGGGGGGGGGAAGAGGGGGTAAACAAAAGATTCTCTCTTAGAGTGATTCAGAAAGTCGGGAAGTGACGAGCCGACTGACCAAAAAAAAAAAAAATAGACACGTAGACAGCCAAGTAGACAGAGAGAGACGTCGACAGAGAAGTAGACATATATGTGTGCAAATAAGTAGAGATAGGCGAAGTAGACAGACAGATAAGTAGACAGACAGACAAGTTGACAGGCATAGCCTGATAAGTAGACAGACAGACATGTAAACAGACAAGTAGAGAAAGACGAGTAGGCTCTCAAGCAGACCGACAGTTAAGTAGTAGACAGACACACAAAAGGGACATGCAGACAGACCCCCCCCCCCCCCAAAAAAAAAAAAAGCACCCAGTGTTGAATTGAAATATGGGAAAGAGTGTATTTTTTGGGTGTGTTAATAAGGTGTGCCATCATGCGACGTGCCATTTTGAATCAAGCAAACATTAGTATGTACGTAAAGTACACAGATCTTTCGATACCTGCCATAAAACGACTAACAAGAATAAGGTGATTATATCTGTAGCCGTTTATAAGGACAGGCTACCAATTCGGCTGACCAGGCCTCGATTGCTTGGGGTGGGGCTTCTGGGTGTGAAGTCCCTGTAAGGATGAGTTTAAAGCTCTTAGATCCTATAGACCCCCTATTGGGACGGTTGTGCAGTGAACTTTTTGTTTTCTTCCTTACCATAGCCCGATAGTACAATGGCCATGGAGGCAGCACGGAAGATATAGCAGGGCTTTTAACCATGACCTGAATTATCCATTGGTCCTGTCCGGAGATCGAACGAGGGGCCCTAAGGTTGACAGTCAAGCGCTCCACCACACGACCATCCGTCCCACGGGGGGGGGGGCAAGTAGATACTTCTATTTTAGAAACCACAATGAGGGGCAATCTTAACAATTGACTTACGCGGTGGGGGGAAATTGAAGCGAGTTGTGGAGGGGGGGGGCACATTTTCTTAGATGCGTATATGTCCAACATTTTAGAGCTGTGGTCGTTACAGAGATTGATTGATTGATTGATTGTTGTTGTTTTTTTTGCCTTGGGGGAGGGGGGCACAAAATGTGTCTTTGCCTCGAGCCACTATATTCATCTGTGCCGTGGTCTTTTCCTCCCATCCCCCTTTCCCACAAAACAAAAAAAAAAAAAAAAATCCGACAACGACGTAAGAACGTCTATGGGTACGTGCCCATAGCTGCATAAAGCTGCATGTAAATGTGTGTGTGTGTGTGTGTCGTAGTTACGTATGTGTGTGTGTGTGTGTGTGTTGTTCATTCATAGCAAATGTTCATTGCTCGACACAGACAAACACTGAGACGTGAAGATTGAATTGGTACAAATATGCTCCACCTATCCATGTGTAAAGTCCCTGTAAGGATGAGATGAAATCCCTTAGATCCTATAAACCACTAATGGGACGGTTTTATGGTGCCCTTCTTTCATCCCCACCATAGCCGATAGTGCAATGGCTATGGAGGCACCACGGGAGATATATCGGGAACTTGAGCCAAGACCTGAAAAATTTCCTTGGTCCTCACCGGAGATCGAACCAGGTACCTTCAGATCGACAGTCGAGCGCGTTACCGCACGACCATCCGTCCCCTTCCACCTATCCATGACGCGTTTCATAAGTTGAGAATGGGGGGGGGGGGAGATTATTGTACAATACGCAAAGGTTGACCCAATTCTACGGGATGGACCCAGTTATTTATTCCCACCTTTTTTTTACAAACCGATAAGAGAAACGCTGAAGGAAAAAGTTTTCATTTATATTACACAGGTTAGTGACTGTTCATCCCCCCCCCTTCCCCCAATCCACAATGTGGAAGTGAATTTCAAAACACAACTTTTCTGTCACTATTTCTTTGGGACATATCCACTAGTTCCGGTGGGGACACACTACCCCCCCCCCCCCCTTTTCCCAGTTGAAACGGACCAAGAATTGAGAATTTATCACTTATGAAAATTTTTTTATTTACTAAATCCGAGGGAAGCGATGTTTACCCACCTCCACCCCACCCCACCGCACAACGTGATGCTGTTGGGCAGGATTTGATCTGACAGGACTGCCGGAACATAAATCTGGTCACAAGTTCATATTATTATATACACGTCGTTCGGTGAAGGAGGCGGCGTGCATGAGTCTACCAATATTTACTTTCCTTCTTCCCCCCCCCCCCTGTCCCTTTCTTTTGAAAAGGGCGACACCTCTACACAACCCCCATACCACGGCCGTTCTTTGGATTTTTTAGAGGGCCCTCCACAGAGACTTACAGAAGTGATTGGGGGGGGGGGGGGGAGGGGAGACTGCATCAGATTCGATAGGAATGGATGCTGGAAGAGGAGATATCATTGAGTGGGGGAAGGGGAGGGGTTAGGTGGTGGGATCGTGTGGCTACCGAACACATAAAACAGGCCATGGAGGGTCTTAAACAGATCAAGTGACGGAGGTAAGTGATGGTGGCGGTGGTGTTATTGGTGGTGTTATTGGTGGTATTAGTGGTGGTGTTATTGTTGGTGTGAGTGGTGTAAGTGGTGGTGTTATTGTTGGTGTGAGTGGTGGTGTGAATGGTGGTGTGAGTGGTGGTGTTATTGTTGGTGTAAGTGGTGGTGTTATTGTTGGTGTGAGTGGTGGTGTAAGTGGTGGTGTTATTGTTGGTGTGAGTGATGGTGTTATTGTTGGTGTCAGTGGTGGTGTGAATGGTGGTGTCAGTGGTGGTGTCAGTGGTGGTGTCAGTGATTGTGTCAGTGGTGGTGTTAGTGTTGGTGTGAGTGGTGGTGTGAGTGGTGGTGTTAGTGGTAATGTTATTGTTGGTGTGAGTGGTGGTGTGAGTGGTGGTGTTATTGTTGGTGTGAGTGGTGGTGTGAAAGGTGAAGTGAGTGGTGGTGTAAGTGGTGGTTTTATTGTTGGTGTGAGTGGTGGTGTAAGTGGTGGTGTTATTGTTGGTGTGAGTGGTGGTGTCAGTGGTGGTGTTATTGTTGGTGTTAGTGGTAATGTTATTGTTGGTGTGAGTGTTGGTGTTATTGTTGGTGTTAGTGGTAATGTTATTGTTGGTGTGAGTGGTGGTGTTATTGTTGGTGTCAGTGGTGGTGTGAATGGTGGTGTCAGTGGTGGTGTGAGTGGTGGTGTTATTGTTGGTGTGAGTGGTGGTGGTGTTATTGTTGGTGTTAGTGGTGGTGTTATTGTTGGTGTGAGTGGTGGTGCTATTGTTGGTGTAAGTGGTAGTGTTATTGTTGGTGTAAGTGGTGGTGTTATTGTTGGTGTTAGTGGTGGTGTTATTGTTGGTGTAAGTGGTGGTGTTATTGTTAGTGTGAGTGGTGGTGTTAGTGGTGGTGTTATTGTTGGTGTTAGTGGTAGTGTTATTGTAGGTGTGAGTGGTGGTGTTAGTGGTAGTGTTATTGTTGGTGTGAGTGGTGGTGTAAGTGGTGGTGTTATTGTTGGTGTTAGTGGTAGTGTTATTGTTGGTGTGAGTGGTGGTGTAAGTGGTGGTGTAAGTGGTGGTGCTATTGTTGGTGTGAGTGGTGGTGTTAGTGTTGGTGTTAGTGGTGGTGTGAATGGTGGTGTCAGTGGTGGTGTCAGTGGTGGTGTCAGTGATTGTGTCAGTGGTGGTGTTAGTGTTGGTGTGAGTGGTGGTGTTAGTGGTGGTGTTATTGTTGATGTGAGTGTTGGTGTTAGTGGTGGTGTAGGTGATAGTGTCAGTGGTGGTGGTGCAGTCCACGTTCTGGTACAGAGATATTGGTATACTCAGGCATGTTTTTACCACTAAATTCAAACAACTCTTGGGTGGAGGAAGGGGGGGGAAGGGTTTCAAATGCAAATCAGAGAAAGACAAACAGAGCGTATGAAGATTATTGTCATAAATATGAACATGGCGGTATAGAGACAGCCAGATTAATCATACACTCATACTAGTTAGCTGTACCTACGACCACTCCTAGTCTCCTGTACCAACAATAAGCCCGGCCCATATCGTGACATACACCCCACCCACCTTTGAAGACAGATGCAAAACATGTCCCCCTCCTCAGACGTTATTAATCTGTTATTTACGATGTGTATACAAGTCAGGTGCTGGGCGTAAATGGGGAAAGGGGGGGAGGGAGAATGTAACGAATCGTTCCTCAGCTTCGACTCAATATTTCAGCATGTTTGAGATCAGTGGTTCTCAAGTCACGATCCACCGGTGATCCCAAAGCTGATTTGAACCGGGTCGATAATGAAAATGTATTTAATTAACATGTCTACCTTATATACTTTTTTTTCCACCTCTTTTTTTGAAGAGTCGCGAAAACCAAATAGGTTTCTTTGTGGGTTGCGAACAGTCAACGTTTAAGAACCACTGTTGTTGAGCAATGGTTACCAACATTTTTTACACAAAAAGTCACATTTTTATTTTAGATACTGGTGGGACAGGCGTCAATAGCGTAACCTGGTGGCGCAGAACCATTGAGGCTATAGGCTACATGTATTTTAGGAGCAAACAGGGAAGAGACAGTTTATAGACTAGTTTCCTGAGCACCTCCCTAAAAAATAGTAATTTATAAATTGAAAGATTTCGTTGTAAATAAATGAAACACTGGAGCACGATAACACAACATGATGTAAGATGTCAATGTAGACATACAAAAGTAACAAAATGTCAATCTAGGCATACAAAGTAATAAAATGTCAATATAGACCTAAAAAGTACTAAAATGTCAATGTCACTAACATGATCATATGAAAGTAACATAGAGAAAAACATAAAAGTATAATTGATATACTTCTAATTAGTCACATTGAACGAATTATTCTCAACCGACAGGTGAACTTGTCCAAGTATCGTAGATTAAGGTCTGAATGTAAAATCTCCAGATGTTGACAATACGTGCTCGTCTCTTCATCTTGATTTTCTTCATTAGTGAATTTCGAAAGTTTATTTTTTTTTTTTAATCAAATCTAGTTCATCACGTTGAAGTTATGGATTTATCTCATTAAATTTCTTAAATCGCCTTTGATTTCGCTCACCGCTTAACTCACATACCGTAAAGTTGTGTTCAGGCGCTCATTGGTATGTTTAGCAACCAAATGTAGGCTGTGGTGGGTGGATACACGCAGTGCACACTGTATGCATCTAGCAAATGCACTTTCACACGTGATCAAATCCTCTGTGAGGCACTAGCAGGGCTGGTGCGCCGTCCAAACCAACTGATACAATATTTTCAAAGGTATTTCTTTTTCCGTAAAAAAAAATAAATAAATAAGCCTTCTGAACACCTGGAATATTTATTCTCTTTTGATATTGTTGGCTGTATGTTTCTCCGGGAGTAATTCTTGATTAATTTTTATCTCTCTTCTTTTGTAACTCTTACATGTGCTAAAAGGAAGGCTTAATTCCCTGGAAAAGTTGACTCGTTAAGCAATACAGAGTATTCACATTTTTTTTAAAATAATCACAAAATGATGGCTGGTAGACGTCTTTAGCTATGTCATCAATCGTGCACTTTACTGTACTTGGTGTACGTCTGCCAATATCAAAAAGCCAGCTTGTGTAGAACAGTATTTACAGGGTAGGCCAGTTATCATCCGGACATTTTACAAAAAACAGATAACAGAAACGCGGAAAGAAAAGTTTCATGTATATTACACACGGGTAAGTGACGATTCGCCTCCATCATCTATATAAATAATAGCGGTGTGGGTTCTGCGTTAAATTGAAAGTAAAGAATTAATACAACAGTATTCCAGTTTAAAATCGTTATACGTAAACAATAGTAATAAAAATCATGAAAAAAATCGGATCTGTCCGAAACCAAAAATAACCTAGCCTACTGATCTAACCTAAGGGAATATAACTCTAAGCAAAGGTCTTGCAGGGTACCGCTAATAGCAGATATTACCTATGCTTCGACAAGGGACAGAGGTGGTACGGCGGTGCTGAAACAAACTTTTTATGTTGTTGTCTTGAAAGATATCGGCTGAGAAAGATTAGAAATAAGAGAGAGGGAGAACACATTTGCTCCTAGCTCATACTTGTTTCTTTGAATCACAAACTGGTTAAATATTATTTAAAAAAAAAAACAACAGTGTTTTACTGAACTGGTGTTTATATCAACCCCCATTGAACTTGACGACGGCCGAAGTGAATACTTCGTGAGCGGTATAGCGGCTCACTGTGTAGTGTGACTAACACATGCACACCAGTCGCATGAAACAAAAAAAAAATTATTAGGCCTTCATAGCAACACTTGACATAAAATCCACCATTGAACGACAGCAATACTAACATAAGTGATCTTGTAACATTCTGTCATTAAACAGTTGAAGCAACATATGTTTATTTTTTTTATTTTTTTAAAAAGAAGAAACTTTATTTAATAAAACATAATATCACATATAAATGATATAATTAATAAATGAACAAAAATACTTTGCCACATAGGATTTCACACTCCGCCACCCACAACTTGGTTTAGCTGATCATCCCTCCCCCCCCCCCCCCGTAGGATGAAACATATTCCATCGCCCCCCCCCTTCCCCCGTGAATGGTTTCATAGTCCCCAGGTGGGAGATATATTTCATACAGATAGATAAATGACAGACAGACCGACAGACGGACGGATGGACGGTCAGGCAGGCAGATAGATAGACAGATAGATAGATAGATAGATAGACAGACAGACAGACAGATAGATAGATAGATAGATAGATAGATAGATAGATAGATAGATAGATAGATAGATAGATAGATAGATAGATAGATAGATAGATAGATAGATAGATAGATAGATAGATAGATAGATAGATAGATAGATAGATAGATAGATAGATAGATAGATAGATACCCAATATCATTCTGGTGTTGCTGATTTAAAGAAAGAAATCAGCTAAAAATAACTTGGCTTCGTTTCACACAATTTATCAACGTTACATGTAAACAAAGTAAACAGAGACAGACTCTGACTCATTTGATATATGAGAAAAACATAACTGACCGACTCATTAGCTCAGACAAACCTTTTTTTTTCTCCTTTTACAAATGCTGACGCCAACTACGTGTGACTGTGTCTATACATACGCCAATACAACATGGAAATAATTAGGATTGTTAACGTAGTTAATGGTTACTGTGTTATGTTATCGGTATCTGGTACAGTGTTGTCATTGATATTGTTACTGTGTTGTGTTATTAATAAATGTTATGTTTTACAATATCGATATTTGTTGTTGTGTTATGTTATTAATAACTGGCACTGTATTTTCATATTTCGAGGATGATAAGATATAAATGAGAGAACTTGCCTTAGAAGAAAAAAAATGTCCAAAATAAAATGTTTGGTGTTAAAATGATATAACCAAAGTTTACAGTTTGATTAAATTGAACATGGCCCTCTTGCTCTTTAAAAAAATATAATTTAAAAAATAATGAAACAAAGTCTCATCAAAATGTGACTTTTTCTCTGTCAATATGTAGATGTAACACATATTGAAATATCTTTGAAACAAAAATTGACATTTTGGCACAACTATTTCACGCTACATTCAGACCATACCACTTTGTACTTACATTGATGACACTAAACGACAAGTGGTTGAGGTTTTCTGCCGCGACGGGAGTGTAAAAAATAGTCAGATGTCACGACGCATGGATGTGCGGAGGAAATCAATCCCTTATTTATAGATCAAACTTCAGATGACAAGAATACTTTACTGAACATCAAAAACATCGACATAAGTAGGTAAAGTGCAAGAGGTGTAGAATTCATCTGTTTCTATAACCTCGGCTACCCGTCCTACAGCACCATATTTAAAGTTCCCTTCTTAGCCCAAAACGGGCCATCGGGGCAGATGAAGTGTAGAATTCATCTGTTTCTGTAACCTCTTCATACGAAGAGATTGTGTGGTTAGCACAACGCCCAGTCGCCTTTACTTCCCCAACTTAAAGTCAGGTACCCATTTAAAGCTGGGTGGACTTGTGGGACGACTTTGAAACACATTTTACCTGGATAAATTCCCATGGTTCTCACCGAGGATCGAACCCAGGACTCTCAGGTCGACAGTCAAGTATCTACACCACTACAACGCCATATTAATATTTAATTAAACCTATTAGAAGAAACGACAAGTAAGGCCGTGGGGGGGGGGGGGCGTAATGTGGAGAGGAAATTCAATAGATTTCTGGTTTGTTGAGAAAACAATAATGTTTGTGGTACTAAATTATTGTGTGTATGCAGTAATTCCTGGTTTTTTTTAATACGAACATTAAATTGTTGCATCTAAATAAAGAGAAAAATGATTTTTTAATTTTATCTTTGGGTTTAAACATTATGGAACACTCTCTTGTCTTTCCATAGTCTGTCTATGGAGAATTATGAACGTCTCTACATCTCTCATTCTATCTAGTTTGTCTGTCTGTCGTCTATTCATCTATTCAGCACTACACATTTAGTTGTTGATGATTTAACCCAGTGCTACAAATTAAAATACGAAATTAAAGTCAAAATAAAAATATAAAAAAATTGAATAAACCTTCTAAAAGATTAGCTTTATTTTTCAGATTATGATTTTCTTTATTGCTACTTATCAACTAACGTAAAGACATATTTTTGTTTCGAAAAATCCTGTTTCTACTAAAGACGATTTTGCTGGTTTAAACAAAAAAAAAAGACTTTAATTCTGACTAGAGGCAGACATTGTCAGACTGGGCAGTGCGCGGGGCCTGAAGGGTTGTGTCAGATCTTGGGGTGGAGGGGGGGGCAAGAATGCTAAGTGTAGCCTATAAATTGTACCACATAGCTCCTATTGTGTGTGGGGGGGGGGGAAACACCAGAGCAGTGTGGTCAGGTTTTACGTCACAACACTCCATCCAAAATCCAATCTGTTTGGTCGTGAGCCCTCGGGCGCACTCATCGTAGTGACCACTCAATGAAATGTACAACGCAGGTAACGCTAAATAAAGGAAATGAACTGACCAAACTATTATGTCAAACAACAGCCTGACGCTGTTCAGCAGTAACTGTCTTCGGAGGGGGGGGGGAGGACGACTGGTCAGCTGCAGTGTCTCGGACTCCGAAGTGCAATCCCCCCCCCAACCCAATCCTCCAACCGACTAGTCATATGTAGGTTATATATATATATATATATATATATATATATATATACAGCAGGGACGAGGCGTGAGTGTTGCCGGTCATAACTCTTACAGAAAAATGTATTGATGTTTTTATGCTATATACAAAGTACAAACGAACATAGATTTCTATATTTGTATGAATAATTGGACTAATAACATATACGATGTATATATATATATATATATATATATATATATATATATATATATATATAAACTTGTAGTATTTTATTATGAATGTTTACGCTAACTATATTCAATAAACACAGTACCATTCTTTAGCATTTTTTTAATAAATATGATCATGACCGGCAACACTTTTGCCTCGTCCTCGATATATACTTAAGTAGATCTTGAAAATATTGCCAACTGCAAAATGGTTTTAAGTCGGTGCCTAAAGGCATTGTGTGTTAATGTCCTATCGCGGAAGTGGTGGTTGGATTGAAAAAAACTAATAAATAACAATGAGAGAGAATAAAACAAACAAAAAAGCAACAAGAAAAAAAAATTCTTCAAAATGTAAACAGGAAAATGTCCGGCGACCATACCTGACAAAGTGTCGGCACTTTCAACTTGTTCCTTTTCAACAAAATCATTCTCTTGATATATATATATATGTATATTTTATACTTGGACAGTCTAAGGAGAATCAAAGGCCACAAGTAATACATCTTATAAAACCAGAGCACAGAGACTTGCAGAATAATTTGTTTTGTTTAATTTAAGAATTTAAACTGGTTGAGTAGGACCTGTTTTAAATCTTGGACCTGCTCCCGGGCACTTCACCGGTGTGGGGGTACGTATACTGTTTGACTCAGTGGCGTCATTTGGGAGGGGGAGCTGGGGGGCGTGCCTCCCCCCCTTCCCCCCATGATTCTTAAAATACTTAAAAATTAATTGGTTAAATCAATGGATTTTGATGACTTAATTGATGGAACAATGAAAACCAGGCGCTATTTGCCCCCCCCCAAACATTTTTTGCCCCCCCCCCCAACATTTTGGTGAAATGACGCCACTGGTTTGACTATTTATATGTCCTTAATTATAAAGGTTGGCATTAGGGTCCATACATTTGGCCCCTGTGGGCCCGTATATCTATTTAACACGTCCTCGGGGGGCAGAGCAGTTAGTTCTAGCGGCGTATCATCTGCTACAATCAGTGTCCCTGTGTTGGTGTCCTGTGTAACAGTGAATTGGTGTCCTGTATAACAGTTGGTGTCCTGCATAACAGTTGGTGTCCAATGTTCCCTATAAGCTGAGTACGTGAGCGATCGCTCACACGTATTCAGAGCGTCGCTCATACTACACGTACGATCGCTCACTCCGACGGACGACATCGCTTAAATCGCTCACAAATTTCGGCCTCAAACAAAAATGTCGCTCAGAGACAAAATTTCTTGCTCACTTCATACCACACCTTAGAAGGAACATTGTTGGTGTCCCTGTGTAACAGTGAATTGGTGTCCTGTATAACAGTTGGTGTCCCTGTGTAACAGTGAATTGGTGTCCTGTATAACAGTTGGTGTCCTTGTGTAACAGTGAATTGGTGTCCTGAATAGCAGTTGTTGTCCTTACAACAGTGAATTGGTGTTTTTTATAACAGTGAATTGGTGTCAATAAAGGGGTCGTACAGGGTGAAATTGATGGTATTAAAAAAAAAAAACATTTATGAAAGGTAAGAGCAACATAGTGGCCCAGCTGTGGAATTTTAATAGTTTCCAAACGACCAGCTGTATACAAGTCCGAGTAGGATCGCAAGCAGGAGATATAACAACGTTTGCTTGTGGTTTTATTTTCAGCAGTGAAAGTATGCCTACATATGCGGGGGGGGGGGGGTCCAGGATACAGTAATATCAATTGGTCAACACAAGGCCGTAGCCAGAATTTTTTTTTGGGGGGGGGGGGTGCGGAGAGTTTTATATAAGAAAAAATCGGAACGCAATGATAAAGAAGTAAATTTTATAATAGAATTAAATTTTTAGAATTAATTTGGGCAGGGGGGGGGGGGTCAGCCCCCCTAGCCGCCCCCCCGGCTACGGGTCAACATATTATTTAAAAAAAAACATAAATAAATGATAACAACAATACTATAACGACGTACTATTTAAAGGAAAGACGAAACGAGTGTAGTTTAATCGACATAAGATGTGGGGTTCTGGTCATTCTGACCTACAAAAAAAAAACTGCAGTGAATGGAAAGTAAAATGAAAAACAACACGAGGTACTCACAGGACAGTGTTGGTGGACACAGGTAAACTAAGTTAACTAACCAACAGTCTGGTGCCCGCTCTCTCCAACTGAATAAGTAGTCCCTACGAGTATTGATCCCCGTTATGGCAGACGGTAAGAGGGTCCAGACGGGAAACTTTGAATACCCTCCCCCCCCACCCCATCCTATTCATCTCAGGATGTCTCTGTCCTGTGCCCCATACTAAAGAACGGATTCTTCCAAAGACAACTAAAAGTGACCGGTCCAAGTAATAAAAAGTGACCGGTCCAAGTAATAAAAAGTGACCGTCCAAGTAATAAAAAGTGACCGTCATAGTAATAAAAGTGACCGGTCCAAGTAATAAAAAGTGACCGGTCCAAGTAATGAAAAGTGACCGGTCCAAGTAATAAAAAGTGACCGGTCCAAGTAATAAAAAGTGACCGGTCCAAGTAATAAAAAGTGACCGGTCCAAGTAATAAAAACAAGTGGAACTCCATCTTCCTACATAATTACATCATAGCTGAATTGTTTTTAAAGAGGGGTGTGGGTGGGGAATGCTTGTTTATTTACTTTCGTTCATTTCAAAATGACCATGGCCGCAATGACCAGGTCATTCTTATGTCTGGGGTGGGGCAAAACAGGGTGTAAAGGTGTGAAAAGGTAAAATTTGTTGAAAGAGGATTTGATGGGTATGGACTATGGAATACGGATGAGACAGAACATTCTTTCAATTATGATGAAACAGAACATTCTTTCAATTATGGTGAAACAGAACATTCTTTCAATTATGATGAGACAGAACATTCTTTCAATTATGATGAGACAGAACATTCTTTCAATTATGATGAATCAATTATGATGAAACAGAACATTCTTTCAACTATGATGGAACAGAACATTCTTTCACACGTTTGATTGTAATGTGAAAAAAACTTAGTATTTTTGGTTGTATTTTGTTTCATATTTCAGCCTTGGAACTTTCTCACTCACCAGTTGAATTGTTTACAAACACATCGACTCACAAACTAGCCACAGGAAGTGAAACTAATCAATGTATACAGTTTTAAAAACAAAATCTAAATAATAGCAATGAATGCCTTGAGACAAAAAAAATATTTGGGAGGGGGTGGGGGTTTGTATCCTACACCCAATATAAACACAGGGACACAGAATTCCGATAAAGTGGTTTCGGCTATTCATCAATAATTCAAACGTATCGATTGAGTGATTAGACCAGCTCAGTGTTGAGCAGCACCAAGACTTCAACACAAATACAGTAGTTCAGGAGACCAGCTAAGTGTTGAGCAGCACCAAGACTTCAACACAAATACAGTAGTTCAGGAGATCAGCTAAGTGTTGAGCAGCACCAAGACTTCAACACAAATACAGTAGTTCTGGTATGAACTTTTATTTTTTAAAACGATTGATATATATTGATTGATGGAATTGAAACAGTAGTGAGTGTGTGTGTGTGCGTGTGTGTGTGTGTGTGTGTGAGAGAGAGAGAGAGAGAGAGAGAGAGAGAGAGAGAAAGAGAGAGAGAGACCTATCCTATCATGAAATTAGACTATTAAAAAGACTGAAATAAAGATTGATGTACGGACGGGCAGACAGACAGACAGACGGACATAAAGATGGATGTATTGATGGACAGACAGACAGACAGATAGATAGATAGATAGATAGATCAGACAGACAGACAGACAGACAGACAGATATATAGATATAGATAGATAGATAGATAGATAGATAGATAGATAGATAGATAGATAGATAGATAGATAGATAGATAGATAGATAGATAGATAGATAGATAGATGATAGATAGATAGATAGATAGATAGATAGATAGATAGATAGATAGATAGATAGATAGATAGATAGATAGATAGATAGATAGATAGATAGATAGATAGATAGATAGATACAAAGATATAGAGAGAAAGATAAATTCATTCATACCTGTTGTCAAGGCCATGTGTTTTTTCAAATCATCGCTATCCGTCCTGTTAATCCTTTCCCATCCTCGACCCACGGACTCCTCATTAATTCAGGCCGGCTGTGTTATTTCCTCTCAAACACTGGAAGGGAAAGCTGATCTGTATCCTGATATAAGAAAGTATAGATTTTTAACTAAACTCCTGTCTAGCTCATTGTGCAAAGTCCAGAAACAGATACACACACACACAAACCCCACGCGCTATTCCCAAATGTTGTTTTTTATAAAAGTTTATAAATATACGGCCAGACACGATTCAGAATTTTTGTTCCCACCAAACGCGCTGGGACGCATGACTGAATTCAAATAAATATTTTTTTTTTTTTATTTTCGTGATCGGAGATTTATCTTTAGTTTCGTATTGTGGCTTCAGTCACGACTCAATATTCACATTTTTTGCTGTTTTCAAATTATTCAAAACGAGGCTGAAGAGAGCGCGAAGACCGTTGCAGGCCGAGTGGCGGTGGGTTCATGACTAATATGGTGGAGCGTAACAATAACAATGACCTACTCTGTCATTGTCTGGTTGACATAAATAAAAAAAAAAAGAACTACGATCCGATATTGGTTTGTTTTAGCTCTTTAAAGATCTATAAATAGCTACCGACCATCACCCTCTCCGCCCCTCCCTCCTATGTAGATGTTTGTAAAGTGTCACGGTCCTGTGACTACAACTACCGCAAGTCTAGTCGTCGAATTGATTCAAGCTGCGCAAACTTTTAATAATAAGTGGTGGTGTGGGGAGTGTTGGGTTATGGGGGGGGGAGTTGTTACGCATGTAATTAAATTAGAAGTACGCCCGGACTATTACAAGTGTGACCAACTATCATGTCGACGAGAACAGCATTTACATATTTTATAATTACATTGTATTGAAAAGAAAAAAAATATTTTATAACGCGCTGTAGTCAATTTATCAAGACAAAAATGAACAAAGTTAGTTAAATAATTAATGAAAAACTTATCGGTAGAGTTATCGGCCCTTGGACTAGTATCTTAACAATTATTTGTATTACTAGCTGTACCCTGCAAACCTTTGCAGAGTTGATCAGTAGGCTAGGTTATTTTCGGTTTCGGGCAGATCCGATTTTTTTTCATGATTATATTTTAAACTGCAATACTGTTGTATTAATTCTTAACTTTCGATTTAACGCAGAACCCAAATCGCTATTATTTTATTTGATTATAGTTTTTTTTTTTTTTAAATTGTTTTCCTCACGTATTTAATAGTACATAATAAATAAGAAAGTCACTGGTTACAAGTTAGTAACAACCCGAATGTTTATGTATATATATATATATATATATATATATATATATATATATATATATGAGTGAGTTACATCTGAACTTGACACAGGATCATTATAAAACGGCTTGAAGAAAAATACAATAGAAATTTAAAAAAAAATGTACTTAATGCGAAAATAATGAAATAAGTTGGTGTCACTAAACATCAGACACTGACATGGTCACACGGTCACAGCTGGTACCTCAGATGTTTCTGCAGGTGTCACGTAGGTATCGTCTGGTGTAACTGCTGGTGGCGGAGGTACCGAGTGAGTGTTGTGGAGGTAGTCATTGCGGGGAGTTGAGGCACAGTGTCACGGAGTAAATTAATTTGAGTGCGAGGAGGAGAGGAGAGGTAGTAGAAGCATAGGGCGTGGAGGGAGGCAGGGCGGGGGGGGGGGGTGATTCTACTACTTGACGACATTTCTCTCTCTCTCTTCTTTGTGACCCCCCTCCCCTCCCCCCCCCCCAAAAAACCCCACCACCCCTCATCTCACTGATTCCCGCTACCTGGCCAGACAGCCTGGCACAGACGAGCGCTACAACACACTCCCAACATAAGCGATTTAACGTCACTTCACTGCTAAATGCTGAACAGATCTCCAGAAAAAAATGAACAGAACAGGAACGGACTTAGGGTGAAACAAAGGGGAGGTTAATTGGGAGGGGGGGGCAATGGAGTTTTATTTTGTTACTTAACAGTGTATGTCATTCGTCATTGCAACCGCCCTAAGCCCCGCAAAATGGCATGTAAAGTACAGATAATGAACAGTACAGATAGTGACATGTAAAGTGCAGATAATGAACAGTACAGATAGTGACATGTAAAGTACAGATAATGAACAGTACAGATAGTGGCATGAAAGTACAGATAGTGGCATGTACAGTGCAGAAAATGACATGTAAAGTACAGATAGTGGCATGTACAGTGCAGATAATGACAAGTTAAGTACAGATATTGACATGTAAAGTACAGATAATGAACAGTGCAGATAATGACATGTAAAGTACAGATACTGACATGTACAGTACAGATAGTGACATTTACAGTACAGATACTGACTTGTACAGTGCAGATAACGACATTAAAGTACATATAGTGGCATGTACAGTGCAGATAATAACATGTAAAGTACAGATAATGACATGTAAAGTACATATACTGACATGTACCGTACAGATAGTGACATATAAAGTACAGATAGTGGCATGTACAGTGCAGATAATAACATGTAAAGTACAGATACTGACATGTAAAGTACAGATACTGACATGTAAAGTACATATAGTGACATGCAAAGTACAGATAATGACTTGTACTGATAATGACATGTACAGTACTGATACTGACATGTACAGTACTGATAATGACATGCAAAGTACAGATAGTGACATGTAAAGTTAATTTCGAAAAGACGAAAATACCAACTAAAAAAATATTGGAAAAGGGTGAGGCTTATTATATGAGGTTGATATTTAGATAGACAGAAAGTTGTACGTGTGCATATTTGTATAGATAGATAGATTAGATAGATAGATAGATAGATAGATAGATAGATAGATAGATAGATAGATAGATAGATAGATAGATAGATTAGATAGATAGATAGATAGATAGATAGATAGATAGATAGATAGATAGATAGATAGATAGATAGATATAATGATGAATAGATGGACGGTCAGAAGTATATTAGTAGAGGATATTTAGACATTCAGACAGATAGACAAATTAGACAGACTGACAGACAGACGGATAAATAGATATTATTTTGATTATAAAGCTTCTACAACTCGCCTGCTTCTATCTCCAGGTCATGACTGTAAAAAAAAATATTTCCTGGATCTAGGCCGCAACATTCTATGGACGATCAGAGTACTATATAACCTTACCGCCACATTTACGGGTCACAGGGTGGGAAGGGGATCGGCGGCCATCAGAACACGTTTCGGTACTTGTAAAAGTCGTTAAGCGAGCCAGAGATTAACAACAACAAAAAAAATAATAATAATAAACCGCCTTGAAAAAGACCTTCGACTCCCCTTCCACCCCAACGTTTATGTTTATCGATATTTTAAAAAAAAATTGTTAATTCAGACTTTAAGAATTAATTAAGAATAGTTCATTTCACACACCCTCCCCCGCCACTCACCACTGATATGGTTCAAGATGTAATTGACTTTATTCACAAACACACTCTACACGGAGGTAGATGAAAGCTATATATCATCGTGCCGTATGAAATATTTCTGGCTCGTTCACACACACACAATCAACGTTATTCAACTCTTTTAAAATTTAGTTTGATGATTTCACACAACCGTACGACAGCGGTTCACAAACTGGGGCACTAAGGGTGCACGGTAGGGATTTATTATGGCACTCTACGTGCATTTACCAGGGTATTCCCTTTTGTGCATCGAGGACATTCCTGGCAAATAAATCATATATAATAGTACTCATTTCCAGTGTGCGTTAAATCGAAAGTAAAAATTAATACAACAGTATTCCAGTTTAAAATACAACCATGAAACAATCGGATCTGCCCGAAACCAAAAATAACCTAGCCTACCGATCAAGCCTAAGGGGATATAACTCAATGCAAAGGTTTTGCAGGGTATAGCTAGTATAAATATAACACTACTTAAAAACATCATTATCTTTCAAAAAAATAAGTGGGGAAAAAAAGGGGGGGGTGGGGGGGGAGGTCTATATTCCAATAGGAACCGCTGTTGCGAATGGAGCAAAATTTGAGACCCACCACTCTTAATATTTGGAATGACTACATCAGTATATGTTCACATATTCTCTTCCCAAAATGTACACAAGTCTGCGAGCGTGTAAGCTCTCATGCCCCCCCCCCCCCGTCCCTCCTTTTACAATTTAAGTGCCTGATTTAAAAAAAAAGTCACTAAAAATGTAGACCATAGTGTTGACCGATAACTGTTTCAAGGTCATTCAAAGTTTTAAAAAGACCTCAGGTAAAAGTAAGATAAAAGGGGTCATTACAGAGCGGGTCTGTGGCGATTTCCGGTGACGAGAGAAGACAAAACAGGCCGCAGGACATGAACAATGGACACTGCCCGGCGGTGCTGAAAGGACAGCCAATTAGCTGGGACGACGTGAAAATGAGTAGCCGCTGGTGAGGATTTCTGAGTCAGACAATTGAAAATTAACAGCGTGGGCAGTGAAGGCCAGGGAGAAAGGAAAGGTGAGGAATGGTGTAGAGATAAAGGGGACAAGCAACCAGTAAGATGACAACATTTGTTAGTCTGAAATAACTGAACACGACCAAATATTGAAAGCATTGAACAGAATTGAGAGAGTTTTAAAGAAAAGATGCCATAGATACAGTTCAAGTAACTGAGGGGAAACTGTGTTAATCGACTGAAATAAAAGCGTTTGTTAGTTAGCACTTTACAATCAAGGCCGGATCAACGTGTGGGCTCCACCCAAAGCCTAATGATTGTAGGGATCCCTTTCTGGCTTGACCAGTCATGTTTCATGCTAATGAGCTGTTTGTCGTTTGATAAAAAAAAACATATCGCCATCTCGACATGCCTGGTGTCGCACAATTACATTCACGTATTACATACATGAGTTTGGCGCTGAGTTGCGGCCCTCGAAGTGTGGGTCACGGAACGAATTTAAGGGTTGGCGCGTCACGTTTTGATTTCTCAATCTCTATATGTTACGGTATCCGTAATAAACCCGCCAGTGACAACAAAATTCCCATAGGACAAAAACCCTATAGTGGCCTAAGGGACAAAAATCCACAGGAAAAAGCACTTTATAGGAAAAAAGCCCTACTGTACAAAACTTCAGAAGACACATTCTTGGAAAAAAAAACATCTACGGGAAAACCCCTCCATAGAACAAAACCTGTATACGAAAAACCCTTCATAGAACAAAACCTGCATACGAACCCCCCCCCCCCATAGAAAAAACCTGTATACGAAAAACCCTCCAAAGAAGAACAAAACCTGTATAGGACAAACCCTCCATAGATCAAAACCTGTATAGGGCAAACCCTCCATAGAACAAAACCTGTACAGGACAAACCCTCCGTAGAACAAAACCTGTATACGAAAAACCCTTCATAGAACAAAACCTGCATACGAACCCCCCCCCCCCCCCATAGAAAAAACCTGTATACGAAAAACCCTCCAAAGAACAACAAAACCTGTATAGGACAAACCCTCCATAGATCAAAACCTGTATAGGGCGAACCCTCCATAGAACAAAACCTGTACAGGACAAACCCTCCGTAGAACAAAACCTGTACAGGACAAACCCTCCATAGAACAAAACCCCCATATAGTTAAACCTTTATAGGATAAAAACCCCATTCTTTTTTTTTCTTCCCTTTTTTTTAAAAAAAAGAAGTAAACATATCAACAACTGTTACAAACTGTATTTAAGACATCATCCCGCGTTCAACACCCACCCCCTTTTCTTCCCGGGCAACACCCACCCCCTTTTCTGCCCGGATTATATCAACCCCCACCCCCTTTTATCTCTAACCCAACCCTCCTCAGTGGCACGCCCGTTGGAACACTAAACCAATGACTCGTGACGGTGGACACGTCTCCGCCTCACATCCATCTCCCCCCCCCCCTCATGAGATTAATTCCTCGGACCAGGCTAAATGATAACAGAACGTTGCGCCTTAGCATATGGCACGACGTTGATGTATGTTTTCAGAGTATGTTCCAATGATATAAAAGGAGATGAGTTTTAATAATCGGAGAGCAGTACATCCCCTTGCAGGGACTGGACTGGGCCCATTTCCCCCACTCCGAGGGGTCCACGTCATACGAGTCTGTTTAGACTCCCGACTCTAAACTTCCTTTTGAGTTATTTGTATACTTATGATTTGCATATTGTAACTTAGCGGCCCAGCTAAGAGTTCTTTTTAGAACTATATGTTTATATGTACCTGCTTTGAATAAAGTCTAAGTGTTGTTAATCGCACCCGACTTGAGTCGTTCTGTACTTATTCGTCACGTGGTTGTATGCAAATATAAATTATTGACCTCACGTATCCAGTTCAGAACTAGATTACCCACAGACAACGACCGTCGCAACAGCCATAAAGGCGAGATTGTGATAACAACAACATCGATGGCGTGCAACCTACGGTGTGTTCCTTCCGCATCCAACATTCTCACCACCAGCAGCGGTACACTCCTTGATTTAATTAATGATTGCACCAGGCCCACCGTACAGTCCAGTCACGTCTCATATGTCCATCTCAAAACTACAGGACCCATTGATTATTGATGAAGACTTAGCTCGGATGAGAGGCCTCATCTCTCTCTCCCCCCTCCCCCCCCGGGGGGGTCCACCACCTGCCCCCCCTCCCCCCAACTTCTGTTGTTGTTTTTATTTCAGCAACGCTGTGCCATTTATCTACAGCAGTAAAAAAAAGAGAGTTTAGTTTTCTGGACAATAGTTTTCTACATACCACTGTGAACTAATTAATGTGAAGAAAGGAAGAAGGGGGTGGGGTGGGAGAAAGGGGAGGGGAGGTAGGGTGTCTATGTAAGCTGTCGTTGAAGCGGTGAGGCGTTGTCGTTGGCTACCTGGTTGTTTTTACAATATTGAGATCTACGTTTCACACACACACACACACGCAAAACCCCCCACCAAGGCCAATGTCGCACCAAGGTCAATGTCGTAGCTATTCAATAAATCTACGTTTAATTTATCGCCTAGCCAAAAAAAATTTTTAATAATAATAGGATCATATATCTGTTTTAGGTTTCTTTTCTAAAATAAGGTCAAAAGGTTACAATTTTTTTAGTGACCCTGGTCAGGAATGTTTGGTAATTTACATAGAAAATGCACTACCCTTGGTGTCAATGGGTGGTGGGTATGGGATCAATTACAGACTCCGAATCTAAAAGAAAGAGGTCAACACAGTTTCCTTGCAAACAAAGAGATAAGTCGTTGAACTTTTATATGAAGTCGCCAACCTTATAATGGATTTTTGTAACCAACCATTCAAAAAAGTGGGTGTATATAAAGCCTTTTTGGGACAGTTTTTATGAGACCGTAGAGTTCAGAGAGCGAATGGGGTAGAGTGAGGTTGGAGAGAGAGAGCGGACATGGGAGATAAGTTGTCCACTATAGTGGGCGTAGAGAGAGGTTGGAGAGAGTGGACATGGGAGATAAGTTGTCCACTATAGTGGGCGTAGAGTGAGGTTGGAGAGAGAGTGGACATGGGAGATAAGTTGTCCAATATAGTGGGCGTAGAGTGAGGTTGGAGACAGAGCGACTTTGAGTGAGGTTGGAGACAGGCCGACGTAGAGTGATGTTGGAGACAGAGCGGAGAGCGGTCACGAGTATATTATTATAGTGAAGTTACGGACTTCGTGAAGTTAATGTTGGGTTATATTTGATATTAAGAGACTTTGTTTTGTAATAAACTTTGCCATCATCACGTCAACCCAGGTGCCTAGTTATAAATATTACTGTACTGTGTGTGAAGACTCTACAATGTAAATATACACCTATAATAGAACGAACGAGGGGCAACAACTCTAATACTTGAAAGAACCATAAGCACAAAATATACAGAAGAGAACAAACCCACAACTTGAGTGGCACTTCAGGTTAACGAACACGTGACACTAAGCAACAATGACATAATCAGTCCACTCAATGTTAATCTGTTTACAGTTTGATTGATCTTTACCAGTATGAATGTACCCCTACATTTGTTTTATTATGTAGTAGTCCAGTTTGCATATGAACGGTTGTACATTGGTATCAGTTATTATCAGGTAGTATCAGGCCCTGAGGAATGAATCGGCTCTCGTTTAACAATCTTTTAGGATTTTCAGTGATTTTTTTTTCCAATGCTAAAAAATACGTGCAAGACAAAAGAGCAAGAAATAATGATTTCTCCTGATATGTCCCGCCATCTCCCGATATGTCTCGCCATCTCCCGAAATGTCCACCATATGCCGAAATGTCCGCCATCTCCAGATATGTACCACTATCTCCAGATATGTCCCACTATCTCCAGATATGTCCCACTATCTCCAGATATGTCCTACTATCTCAAGATATGTCCCACTATCTCCAGATATGTCCCACTATCTCCGTGCATCTAGTGAAATCAGGGAAATTGTGAGAGACAATACATTCCATTACGTTCTGGTCATTTCGTTCAAATATCAGACCTTTCGTTTTCTTGTAATTAGGCCTTAGGCCTGGAGAAACCTTAAACGGCCCAGTCTATGCACAGAATGTGTGTGTATGGATGTTCGTGTGTGTGTGTGAGTGTTTGTGTTACGTGCACCTATGTGTGAAACCTTAAACGGCCCAGTCTATGCACAGAATGTGTGTGTATGGATGTTCGTGTGTGTGTGTGAGTGTTTGTGTTACGTGCACCTATGTGTGAGTGAGTAAAAACAACAACAACAAGAAGAACGACCCAGCTTCTCTATAACGATGTGCTGAGAACATTTTATTTCCGTCCAGCCTTAACCTGCCCCGACACCCATCCCCCACACCCAATCTGCCACCAGTGCCAACCGACAATGTAACAGAACTGGGTTACTCGCAGATATTGATCTAGCGCTGGTCCCGTTTCTGGTCACGCTCGGAGAGTTTTGAAATAAATCTATCTTACCGAGATCTTTACACTGGGGTAGGGGACATGTAGGGATATGACGGCTAGACATGTATCTGGATGATATACGGTCATACGGACACGTAGAACGATGTCCCAGGTCCAGACATTTATGTGAATTCGTCACAGTGATAGATAGGCTGACATACAAAACGGACGGACGGACTGATGGGATAGATAGACAGAGGATCGAATGAGTGCATATACAGAGGCGTACCTAGGGTGGGGGGAGGGTGGTTCAGAGTCAAAAGTCCCCCGGGCCCCAGCTTGAGTGAGGGGGGGGGCAAATATTTTTTTTTTACCTTAAATAGTAAGTACATTATCTCATTCATGTCAGGGTGTCGAATGTCAAAATGCCGGGGCCTTCAAAGAAGCCAAGCTTCCCCCCGGGCCCCCAAATCCATAGTTTCGGCTCTGTGTATATATGTATATTATATTCCAGCTATAGCCATTGTTGTTGGTAAACAACACAAAGTCACGTGGTTGTTGTGAACGACATGCTCAAATGATTTGACTTCATATCTTGCTTACCTTTCCTTTTTTTTCTTCTTTTAAAGTATCGTTATAATAATAATAAGCTTGTTTCATATTGATTGAACGGTCGGCAGATCCTGGCGTATGAAGATGTTTCCAAAACTCACATCAAGCTGTTGTTGAACTAACATGTTTCTCCCACAGCTGTAAGAAAATAACTGTAAGAAGATGAGCCAGTTCAAATCACTTTAATAACACAGCCCAACAAAAAAAAAATTTTTGTGAATTGCCAAGAATGTTTGAATGAATTTATAGCAATTCATGAGTGCTGATTTCAAAACTGCCACTGCTTTTGCTGAATTGGCTCTAGTTTCTGAGATATTGGACACCCTTGAAAATATGATTGTACCCTTTGTGTAAAACAAATGCAATAGGTTTGGTGTCTGTTGTTTAATTAAACTATACCAAGTTATAAATTGTTTTTTTTTTTCTATTTTATCTCTGCTTTCTAAAGACATCATGAGTTCATCACGAAGATGCTGCAAAAATAATCAAAATGTATTCTGTTACATCTCTGGACAATACATGAATGAAAAGCAAAGAAGAAATATAACCGACTTTGTGCAGCAGGCATATTTGGCTTAATTCGGTGTGAAGCTGGGAGACCAAGACATGTCTTGGGTTCCCCATAAGGTCTGCAAAATCTGTGTGGAGAGCCTACGGCAGTAGACAAATGGTGAGAAGAAAAGTTTAAGTTTCGGTGTACTAATGGTATGGCGAGAGCCGAAAGACCATTTTGGTGATTGTTATTTTTGTATAGTGAATGTTAAAGGCTTCAATCGCCACAAGAAATCTAAGTGGGATTATCCTGATCTTGAATCTGCAAGGAGACCAATTCCACGTAGCAGTGAAGTTCCTATACCAGTGTTTACTGGATTATTAGAGCTTTCACCATCAGACCCCGACGAGGGGCAAGATCTGGAGTTTTTGGCAGGTGAAACAGTGGAAGCGATTATGAAGGAAGTTCTACAACACCTCAACCATTCAGACAAGAAGAATTCAATGACCTAATACGAGACCTAAATCTGTCCAAGCAAGCATCTGAGCTTTTAGCGTCCAGGCTCAATGAAAGAAATTTTCTCAAACCAGAAGTTAAAATAACATTTTATCTGAAGAGTTTCTTCTTCCATATTTCAGCCAAGAGGAAGATCTTGTTTACTGTAATGACATCCCATTACTTCTGCTCCAAAAGGGACTACAAGACTACCATTCCGAAGACTGGCGTCTTTTTATAGACAGTTCCATCAGAAGCTTGAAATGCCTTCTGTTACACAGTGGTAACCGTTATGCATCTCTTCCCATTGCTCACTCAACTACACTTAAAGAAGAGTATGAGAATATCAAAACAGTGTTGCAGAAAGTCCGTTATTATGAGCATCAGTGGTTAATTTGTGTTGATCTAAAAATGGTAAACTTCTTGCTTGGGTAACAGTCAGGATACACAAAATACTCATGCTTCATGTGCCTTTGGGATAGCAGGGCAATGCAAGATCATTGGACAAGAGTGGCATGGCCTGCAAGGGAAACCATAACTGTAGGGAAAGAAAATATCATCAACAAGCCATTGGTTGACAAAAATAAGATCATTCTCCCACCGTTTCATATCAAATTAGATTTAATGAAACAATTTTTTAAGGCTTTGGACAAATCTGGCAATTGCTTCAAGTATATTTGCAGATCATTCCCCGGATTGAACATGGAGAAGCTGAAAGCTGGGATTTTTTACGGTCCTCAGATTCGGAAACTCATCAACGATCGAAATCACATTGAAGCTTCTTCATGGAACAGTTTTGTTTCAGTTGTCAGGAACTTCTTAGGTAATAACAGAGCAGAGAATTACGAAGAACTGGTGCAAGATATGCTAGCTAACTTCAGAAACAGTGGAACGAATATGAGCATCAAGGTATATTACCTAAACATTCATCTAGACAAATGTCCAGGAACCTTGGGGACTTCAGTGAGGAACAAGGCGAGAGGTTCCATCAGGATATGAGGGTGATGGAGGTGAGATATCAAGGAAGATGGGACATACATATGATGGCTGACAACTGTTGGAGCCTCCAGCGCAATTGACCCAACGACACACACAAAAGGAAGTCGAGCAAACAGCGATTTGCTAATGCATTACCATAGACAATTAACATATTAATTAATTAATTAATTAGACATAATTAGTTTTTCAAATGAAAATGTTTTCCTCTAAAACACTATTACACATATTTTTGAACAAATTTCTGCATGACTATTAAAAGTTTCACAACTATTTGTTTTAGTATACTATTATACTTCATGCAATTCTTGACAAATTCCAAACACGGTGCATACATTATTTAATTAATTTAAATATCTCGTAAAATAGAGCCAATCTAGCAAAAGCACTTACATATTCTAAATCAGCATCGTTGACTTTGTATAAAATGATTCAAATGTCACTGGCAATGAATTCACTGTTTACCAGTGTAATTATTTAATGCTAAATCCTCCTCCCCCTTTTTTTTTTCGGTGAATCAATTAATTAACTTTCAATTACAAAAAAAAAACCTTGGTCCTATGGCCACTTTTTGGGACCAGCTTATATATTACAGCAGTGGCTGCAAAGACTATGGAGGCACCGTGGGGGCTCGGAGTCGTAATTGATTTAAGTCGCTGGGGCTCGAACCCAGGCTATTCAGCGCGTCCATAGCCGTTAGTTTGGGAGGGGGAAAAGGTGGCCTATGTCAAGGTATATTTGGTGGCCCCCGACTATTAAATTGATTTTTAGCTCGGAGCCCTAGACCACAGCCCAGATTGTCTGTTGCCCTATGGCGCAGGCTTGCAGGAATGTGAAGCAGACCCTAGTATGTCTGTTGGAACAAGTAAACATCTCTAGAAAAACCAAAGGCCGGTTAAGAAAAAAACTGAACTTTTTAAAAAAGTAAGTGAACTTTAATTGTATTATTGGGTTAAGTCCAGAAGTGGCGCTGCTCAGTTTAAAGCTGCGCGCATGCCCGTACACACCCACATTAAAACAGAGGCGCCAATGTTTCATTTAGAAGACATTTAGACTTTTATGTTGAGCAGAATTTTTTTATTTCCTTCCAAAGCTTCCTTTATCTTTTCCCGCACACAGACTTCGGAAAAGTAGAAGAAACATATGATGGGGGCCCATTTGAGCAGATGGGCCTGATGCAACTGCCTAGCTCGGCTAATTCTAAAAAGATCAGAGAGAAACGTCCCTTATTTATACATTTACTGCTGACTTCTTGGAAAACGTAGCTCAACGGCATTTGAAGTTTGCATGTGGCGCGTGCGCCTAATGTGACGGAATGGATGTCTAAATATAGCGCGATAACGATAATTTTTTCACATGTTTCGATGTAAACAAATCAAGAAAAAAATAGCTCGACGCATGGCTGACGCTGAGACGGGTTGGTTTCCGTGGGCCAGTCCAGTGGCGCTAGGGTGAAAATGTTCACCACATTCTACAAAATACTCAGAAACACTAAATGAAATTTAGACAAATTATGTACAGAGCCTCCCCCCCCCACACACACAAACACAGACAGGCAGACATACACACTCAATGAAACAAGTTGCATTATGACTGCAGCGAGAACCATCCAAAAGAAAGAAACATAAATAATATAAATAAAACAAGAGTCCACAATGTTGAGGAAACGGCCCTGCATAATTCTGTCAGTAATGTAGCCCCCCCCACCCACCCACATAGTATCATTGGTATTCACTGTCTAAAGCCCAAACACACATAGGAACAACTTAGGTGGCAAGACATTGAAATAAGACATCCTGCTGAACAGTGGCGTAGCGAGCTTAACTCGCGTCTCGGGTACAAAACCCTTTTAGCGCCCCCCCCCCATTCGAAAACCATATAATAATGTATGTAAAATATACCACCATTTGACGCCCATTTGTGAGTAGCGCCTGCGGCATGATGCCCCCCTTCACTACACCACTGCTGCTGGATCAATGCGATACTGCCACTTTCCTACAAGCAAACTAAACTGTACTGTGAAATACAGTGGATTCCGCTTAATTGGGACACCGCTTAATTTGGGACAGCCGCTTATTTGGTACAAATCTCAAAGAAACCAAACCAAGAAGCCAATAGTAAATGTGTATGTTTAATTGGGACAGCCGCTTAATTGGGACAAAAAGCCTCGGTCCCGATGTGTCCCAATTAAGCGGAATCGACTGTATTGTTAAATCTAACATCTATGTATGGTTTGTGATAGTAAAATAAGACTGTGCAATGCGGCTGTTTCCCCAACATGTTCACTGATAAATTATTCACTGGCATATAATGAATGTGACGATGTTTCTTTGTACTACAGTTTAGTAAAATTTCTATCACTGCATCTACTTAATGTTTAATTGCACTTACCTCCACAGTTTGTTATTTCTTCCTGTTTCTCTTTTAATGACTTCCCGCGACTAAGTCATTCATTTCCTGTCAATACAAAACTTTAACTTCCTGTGAAACGTCTGATGCATTGCACGCTTCGGTGTATATATCTCGGCTTCAATCTGTATTCTCATGTATGGCTTACTTTAAACTTTATCACTGACACATTTAGCCTACATATGCATTCAACTTGTTTTTGTGTAAAAAAAACAAACTATTAAATGGTGAGGTTTTGTTTTGTAGTTCCCCCCCCCCTCATAAATTAAATGCGTAAAACTTCTCTAATTTAAACTTTAGAAAAAAAAATATATTTTATGGAAATTCCCCCACCCACACACCCACACACACACCAATTAAAAAATATAAAAACCGAATTTCTAGAAAACAAAACAACAATTACGTCCAAGTAGGACAGTGATTCTCATTTTTTAGAGCATTTTCGAAAAAAAAGCTCTATTGTCCCCGTTTTGTCTGTCTGTCTGTCTGTCCGTCATCACCCTAAATCTCAACAACCATAAGTCCTAGACCCATGATGTATATATCATTTTGTAGGTATTGGCCTGCCAAGTAAACACCTTGTTCCATTTCGCGATCTGACCTCTCAGGACCGAATATAAGAGTATTTTTAGGTACCGTTTTAGCTTATATTTTAAATATGAATAATAAAAGCTAATCAAAGGGGCGTAATCATTATTTATTTTTGTAACAGTTATTCAACATGATTACTTCCCTCTCTATTTATCAAAACCCATACACGTGGAGCAAAAATCTATGGCTGTAACCCGGAAAAAAAATACGGATTTCGTCCGGCGTAACCGTAGCCACTGCTTACACGAAAATGCTCTAAAATGTCCTTTGTCCGAAACGGAAAAGACTTAAATTGCTTGTTTTTTTCGCGATCCCCAACTAAAAATCTTTTTGGTTTTTTTTTGCAATCCACTATCAAGAAAGGAAATTAAAAAAAAAAAAAATATACATAAAAAAATTTTTTTTAAAAAATCTAGAATAAAAATACGCTAAAAGTTTAAAAAAAATCATTATGTCTTACAAATATTTATATAAATTATCATGACTTAAAATACAGGCGTGGGTGATCATTGTGGGTATATGTTACTATTCATATATGTACATAATGTATCCATTTATTGCCACTTATCAGCTAATGTTAGCTCAGTATACTGTAATCACACACGATTTTAATTTTAATAATGGTGATTTATATGTTTGATGATATGATGAATGATTTTTATTAATTTTCAGTGTATAAAAATATTTCTCTCTAAAATGCAATCATTTAAGCAAACGTAATATGAATTATTGTTTTCGTTCTCCCTGCCTTACTTTTATGTTCTCCTGCTCTCTGACTAAATGTTCTCCTGCTCTCTACCTAAATGTTCTCCTGCTCTCCGCCTAAATGTTCTCCTGCTCTCTGTCTAAATTTTTTTATTGTCAGCCAGAAGATGCGTCAATAATGTGATAAAAAATACCACTTCAAATCATGGAATTATGCCATCTCTGTAGAAGCCGATAAAGTTTCACAAATCTTGCATTCATGTAGTGTAGCGTTAAATGAATAATAAAGAAGGTAAAGCGTTTACAACTGAATTGTTGCTCACGTACATTAGTGGTTGCCATTCTGGGAGCGTTTGGAATAATAATATTGGAGTGTGTTTATGTGTATGTATGTATGTGTGTGTAGGGGGCTGTATGGAAGGTGAATTACAAGAGGGACAATGTGGCAAGTCAAATGCCATAAATGTATTATTTTATGCAGATTTAGAGAAATCTGGCCATTAATAATAATAAAAAAAAAATAAACAGGTTGACCCCACCCCCCATACACCACCGCCTTTTTTTTTTTCATATTCCCGCTGCTGTACGAGTCTATCTGACCTCCCAGCCAGCTGCAGTTTATAAAACGCATTATTGTATACTTCCGGTGATCCTAGCGTCTCCAATAGGATATGACCATGTCATCTTGACCTAGTGGTAGTTGTTGTCTTTCCTGTGTTGTTATTGTTGCTACATTTATTTCTCAATCATCTGGTGGTGCAGTTGTTTGTTTTATTGTTATTGTTATTGTTTTGTCGTTGTTATCGTTCTATTGTTGTTGTTGTTGTTGTTGTTGTTGTTGTTGTTTTTGAACACCGCTCCAACCCACCGCCTCCCTACCCCACCACCCCCTTTTCCCCCAGTCAGTAAAGCACCGGGTCATATAAAATTTTGGTCGTCAGTCTGCAACAGCTGCCAGTTCTTTGAAGATATAATTTGATTTTGTTCATAAGTGCTAAAATCAATTTTTTTTGGGGATGGGACACAAATAAAGTTTACAGCTCAATGGGCCCCCCCACTGCCATTCAACATTCTGCCACACAGGCCGTAGCGTGCGGGGGGCAGGGGGACTGCTTATTTGTTCTACTTAGTAAAATGTATTACTTGTACCCCCCCCCCCCCCGCTATTGCCTGGCCCTGCTGTAGAATTTTCACGCTACGGGGCTGCCGCCACAGCACACGACAATCTGCATGTATGACGTGAGCCACGTAATAAATAACGATCTGACGACATGGACCGGATCATGCCCTGCGGGCCAACCAGGCAGATCAAACTTCCGGTCGATGTGTTATGATTAAACGAACGCGACGTCCACATGGGCCGTTGACGTATTATATAAAAACTTGGGTATGTGGTGGTGGTGTGGTGGGGGTTGGTGTGGGGGGGGGGAGGGGGGTTGGCTTTCGTCGTTATCTTTTCTACAGTGACTGGATGTTGATAGGTGTTGTCTTTTATATAACGGAAATGTTATTTTTAAACGTATTTCATAAATATTAAGTGTTTAATGAGCTATAAATATTATATTAAATTCACACAAAAAAAATTCTTCATTGATTGGGTGTGGATGGGTTTCCGTTATTGTAATTGGTGTGTGTGGGGGGGGGGAGGGGTTATAATTTTTGTATATACATGTATTGTTATAATATTGATGTATTGTTATAATATTGATGTATTGTTATAATATTGATGTATTGTTATAATATTGATGTATTGTTATAATATTGATGTATTGTTATAATATTGATGTATTGTTATATATTGACGTATTGTTATAATATTGATGTATTGTTATAATATTGACGTATTGTTATAATATTGATGTATTGTTATAATATTGATGTATTGTTATAATATTGATGTATTGTTATAATATTGATGTATTGTTATAATATTGATGTATTGTTATAATATTGATGTGTTGTTATAATATTGATATGTTGTTATAATATTGATGTGTTGTTATAATATTGATGTATTGTTATATATTGACGTATTGTTATAATATTGATGTATTGTTATAATATTGATGTGTTGTTATAATATTGATGTATTGTTATAATATTGATGTGTTGTTATAATATTAATGTATTGTTATAATATTGATGTATTGTTATAATATTGATGTATTGTTATAATATTGATGTGTTGTTATAATATTGATGTATTGTTATAATATTGATGTATTGTTATAATATTGACGTATGTTATAATATTGATGTATTGTTATAATATTGATGTATTGTTTTGCGTCATATAAAATATGCAGTAGCGCCCATGACTGTACTAGATCCTAAACTCTTTTAATTTGCAATTATTAACCCTGTCATATCCGTCGAACTCTAAGAATCTTTGAATTACGACCCCCCCTTCTCCCCCCCCCCCCCACCCTTTGCCCCCAATCAAATAGACTACATCCTGCCCACCAAAAGTTACATTCTTTTAGTTTTGTGTTTTATCTAGCGTTTACTCTAGTTTTAGTCTAGTGTTCAGTCTAGTGTTTAGTCTAGTGTTTAGTCTAGTGTTTAGTCTAGTGTTTAGTCTAGTGTTCAGTCTAGTGTTTAGTCTAGTGTTTTAGTCTGGTGTTCAGTCTGGTGTTCAGTCTAGTGTTTAGTCTAGTGTTTAGTCTAGTGTTTAGTCTAGTGTTTAGTCTAGTGTTCAGTCTAGTGTTTAGTCTAGTGTTTTAGTCTGGTGTTCAGTCTGGTGTTCAGTCTAGTGTTTAGTCTAGTGTTTAGTCTAGTGTTTAGTCTAGTGTTTAGTCTAGTGTTCAGTCTAGTGTTTAGTCTAGTGTTCACTTTGCACTTTATTTCGGCGAACTTTGACGCTGTTTTTTTTTTTTTGCAGTTTAGGCCTTTAACAATGTCAAGCTGACCGCATATCAATTCTGTTCACAGCTCATAGAAGGGTTACAAACAAAACAAAAAAATATATATATTTAAATAAAAAATGAATTTTTAAATTAAAAAAAATTAAAAGCCTACGCAGGGGGTCTTCTTAGCGATGGGGGCCCTAGACAGCCTGGGGTCCCAACTATACGAAAGTATTTGCCGCGAGGACCGAGGAGACAGTGAACAGGTTAAATACTTTGTTTCAAAAAATTCTATATGTGTTGGGCTGACTTTGTGAAAGAATAAGCAAGTCTCGAAAACCAAAAAAAAACTTTCAACATTGAGGGTTAGTATATTTTAATTTTATTTTAATTATAATTATTTAAAGAAACGTAGTTTTTTCATTATATGTACACATTACAAATGGTGGTTTGACCACAAGCTGCAACAGTTTCGTAAACCAGTCTCTTAAAGCCATTTATCAGCGTAGCAAATAAGAAATGATTGTTTCCTTATTCAAACTCTCAAATGTATATATAATATTGGTTCTTAATCGGATTGGGGAGGGGGGGAGGCTAAATACTGTTTGCACCCTGGCGGCGCATAGGCTAGGTCGCGGCTTTGTTCGCAACCAGTCTTAAGTAAATGTTTGCTTCCCTATCGTTAATAATTATGTGTTATTCCGGTTGTTAAATAAAAAAAATAACCGAAAATTGAATGCCGGGTTGCAGTAGCGAATGAAGCGGTTAGAATAAATGAGCGCACGCGGGACTATTATTCACTCAAAACAAAATACCTTGCTGGTATCGATCTGGCCCGACCCTGCTGCATTGAAATAAACGTATTTATTTGAAAAAAACTAGCAGAGAGTCGCTTTTGTTACTAATACACTAATACACTCGGAATCGAGTGGGCCACGTCAGATCACGGTCAAAGACTTGTCTCGGAAGGATCAGAATTAGAAGGACTGTTACGAAGTAAATCTGTGCGTGCGCGCGTGGGTGGTACTGCTAGTTGACGTCAATTATTAGCAAGACTTTTAAAAAGAACTTTAAAAAAAAATAAACACCAAGAATGCATTATGTTTAGGCCATCTGTTTTTTTTAGTATATCTACATCAATAACAACATAGCTGAGTTGGGGGGGGGGAGGGGAAGGGGAAGGCTAGGCTGATCGATATGACCTTTGTGTTGTTCACTGGTTCGATATGACCTTTGTGTTGTTCACTGGTTCGATATGACCTTTGTGTTGTTCACTGGTTCGATATGACCTTTGTGTTGTTCACTGGTTCGATATGACCTTTGTGTTGTTCACTGGTTCGATATGACCTTTGTGTTGTTCACTGGTTCGATATGACCTTTGTGTTGTTCACTGGTTCGATATGACCTTTGTGTTGTTCACTGGTTCGATATGACCTATGTGTTGTTCACTGGTTCGATATGACCTATGTGTTGTTCACTGGTTCGATATATATATATATATATATATATATATATAGAAAGATAAATAGTTAAATAGATAGATAGATAGATAGACAGATAGATAGATAGATAGATAGATAGACAGACAGACAGACAGACAGACAGACAGACAGACAGACAGACAGATAGATAGACAGACAGACAGACAGACAGACAGACAGACAGACAGACAGATAGATAGATAGATAGATAGATAGATAGATAGATAGATAGATAGATAGATAGATAGATAGATAGATAGATAGATAGATAGATAGATAGATAGATAGATAGATAGATAGATGTGTATTTCTGTCTGTTCGAATATTAAAAAGCATTCGTTTTTCTTTTCTTTAATACATCATAGTACTAAAAATAGAACACTTCCGTAAACAATAGAATATCAGGGCACATCTTCAGACTTAGACACACAAGTATTGATTAAATGACGCAAACAAATATTTTTTCATTATCTTCTATAGAAACTATAATTTATTCCTGGAAAAAATTGTCCCCCCCCCCCTTGTTGAATGTTTAAAGCGGACTATAAATCAGATGATAATTACCCAAACAATACTAAATATGAGATACGTTGGTATATGGATTCAAGGTAGTAGTACTATATATACCCTCAATACATTCCAATTCAGTCTGCGCCGTCATTCTGAAAAAAAAACAGGTAGAATAACAGACCTAAACGTGTCTCACTATTTACATTTGTAAAGCGTTTTTTTTTAACATTGAGAAAAAACAATTTATCGCGAATAAGTCACTTTCAATCCTCGTACACACACACACAATTGGGGACGGGTGATCGTGCGGTGTAGAGCGCTCGACTGTCGACTGTCGAATGTCGGGTTCGAATCTCAATGAGAACCTCGGGATTTTTTCAGGTACTGGTGAAAGTCCCCAAGTCCACCCTGCTATAAATGGGTACCTGACTTTAAGAGTAAAGGAAGCTGGGCGTTGTGCTAACCACATAACCACTTCATATGCCGAGGTTATAGAAACAGATTAATTCTACACTTCATCTGCCCCGATGCCCCGTTAGGGCTAAGGGAACTTTTTTTTTACACACACGCACGCACGCACGCACACAAACACACACACACACACATTATAATTAGCCACTTTCATTTTGTTCCTACATGGGTAAGATAAACAGTAATTGTCGGAAGCTGTATGTGTACTACCATCTAGCCCCGGTGCAATGGGAGATTATGAAGGGGGTTAGTTGGGGAAGGGGGTCCCTAGGATTTAGACAATAGACACCACTTTATTTTATTGTTGTTGTTTTTTTAGTCCATAATTTGACTCAATCCTCGGTCTAAAATAAAAGTAAAAAAAAAACACGCAAGTCTGTTTGTCATCCCTCGCACTGATAGGAATATTAAATGTAAAGTGCATGTTTTCTTGATGTTGATGGTTGGCACGTTAATGCACACACACACACACAAACACACACACTCCACATAAACTAATGTACAAAAACTAAGTTATGCCGCGCACACTTAGAAAACTCACACTCAAATACACACCACTCTCTCTCTCTCTCTCTCTCTCTCTCTCTCTCTCTCTCTCTCTCATACACACACACATACACACACTCTCTCACACACTCACACACTGTATTTTGTGGGAGTTGGGATGGGTGGGGGGGGGGGCGACTTCTATCAAAAACAAGCTCAGCCAGTCTATTTTCGCCTGTAATAGAAAAGGGGAAAAAAATGTTTATGTCACAGAATGTAGAAAGGTTAAAATAAGTGGGATCAGGGGTCAAATGCCGCGGGGGGGGGGGGGGGGGCAAAGTGATGATATCACGGTTCCTGAAGTCCCGCTGGGAAGAAGCTGACAGGTTTGATGGATTCGTGTGTTGACTAATTGGGACGATATATTAGGCGACAATGAAATAGATTGTGTTGACATATTTAGTAGATATATTAGAAGACAATAGATTGTGTTGACACGTTTAGAAGATATATTAGAAGACAATAGACTGTGTTGACACGTTTAGAAGATATATTAGAAGACAATAGACTGTGTTGACACGTTTAGAAGATATATTAAAAGACAATAGACTGTGTTGACACGTTTAGAAGATATATTAGAAGACAATAGACTGTGTTGACACGTTTAGAAGATATATTAGAAGACAATAGACTGTGTTGACACGTTTAGAAGATATATTAGAAGACAATAGACTGTGTTGACACGTTTAGAAGATATATTAGAAGACAATAGACTGTGTTGACACGTTTAGAAGATATATTAGAAGACAATAGACTGTGTTGACACGTTTAGAAGATATATTAGAAGACAATAGACTGTGTTGACACGTTTAGAAGATATATTAGAAGACAATAGTCTGTGTTGACACGTTTAGAAGATATGTTAGAAGACAATAGACTGTGTTGACACGTTTAGAAGATATATTAGAAGACAATAGTCTGTGTTGACACGTTTAGAAGATATATTAGAAGACAATAGACTGTGTTGACACGTTTAGAAGATATATTAGAAGACAATAGAACGCGTGCCGCCCCGCCCCCCCCTCTCAAAACAAAATACTTTCATTACACCAGGACAAGATGGTTCAACCCGAGATATGTCAGAGGTTACGATCCTTGAGGCCCCCATCGGGTATAATATTCTGCTACAATGTGACTAAGTAACAGGTGGGGCCTTAGTGGGCGGAGGTTGTCAGGAGCCCAAAATTATCTGCAACCTCTCTCTCTCTCTCTCCCTCTCCTCTCTCCTCTCTCCCCCTCTCTCCCTCTCCTTCTTCCCCTCTCCTCTCTCTCCTCTCCCCCCTCTCTCTCCTCTTCCCCCTCTCTCCCCCCTCTCTCTCCCCTCTCTCCCCTCTCTCCCCACTCTCTCCCTATCTCCTCTCTCCCTCCTCTCTCTCCCTCCTCTCTCTTCTATCTCTCTATCTCTCTCTCCCTTCTCTCTCCTCTCTCTCTCCCTTCTCTCTCTTCTCTCTCTCTCCTCTCTCTCCTCTCTCTCTCTCCTCTCTCTCTCCTCTCTCTCCTCTCTCTCCTCCAACTGTCTCTCTCCTCTCTCTCCACTCTCCTCTCTCTCCCCTCTCTCCTCTCTCTCTCTCTTTCTCTCTTTGAGTTCTTGAGGAACGTTCAGGATGCATCCCATACCCTCCCCTCATGCCAGGATAAGCAAATATAGAAATGCAATGGTTTAAGGCAGATATCCAAGACAAATCCAATTCTGCACCTATCCACACACAAAAATACGGGTTTCAGTGTTGATCTTTGGTTGAAAAAGGTAGAAAGAGTGCCATTGTACCCTGAATGTGTTTGATTTTTTAATATTTTTTTATATTGGCGTAAAGAAAGTGTCTTTAGACAAGCTTGCAAATGGCGATCTGATGCACTGTTACAAATTGGGTGAAACAACAATGGAGTTATTGAATGCAGGCTCATTCTTAAACTAGTCGTTAAAAAATAAAAGTGGAATAATGGACGCAGGGAATTGATTAATCAGTTTTGTGGACTACGTCAATCTCGATTGTTATGCGAAACTATTTTTTTTTCAAAAAGCAAATTCATCCGCTTGACAGACTGATGGTTATTTTAATTGGTTGTTTCATGCTAGACAACCATTTGTTATCAGAAGCATGGGGAAATAACAAAAAAAGATTCGCGGTTTGGAAAACAAAAAGAATTTTTTTTTGTCAAGTTGAGATGAATTTTCGAGAAATATTCAAAGACTAGCTGTACCCTGCAAAACGTTTGCATGGAATTATATCCCCTTAGTCTTGATCGGTAGGCTATGGTTATTTTTGGTTTCGGACAGATCCGATTTTTTCATGATGGTATTTTAAATTGGAATACTGTTGTATAATTTTTTTTACTTTCGATTTAATGCAGAACCCACACAGCTTTTATTTACATATTCTATCAAACTGCTCAAAGACTTGTTGACACGACACCTTTGTTTTGAATCACAGCAGCCATGAAGCCATTCATCCTTGTGTGTAACATCACGTTGGCGAAAACCCTTTCTATACTTCATTGTACTCTGTTATTCATTAATAATATTTTTTTTTTAGCTTTGTGCTGGATGAGAATAGAACTGCATCGAGTCATAAAAAGATGCCATGATATTTCAGCTCATTAGTTTATATGTGGCTAATTTGTTAGGATGTCCAAAATCTGTTTGTGAGTTGAGTTGGAATGAGGGCAGTGGAGGGACGTGGCTGGGAGTGTGTGTGGAAGCAGTGGAATTTTTTTGTTAAATAATGCAGCAGTTCATTGGTTCTCGGTGGACGGACACTTCTATTTCCCCACCCCCCAAGTGATCATTCTAGTCGCTATTATAATCCAATGGTGTAATCTTTAAGATTACACAATGAAACTCTCCTTCTGGAGGGAGAAGTTTAAATCAGTCAATACATATTGAACCGTTGTTATGTTGTCTTTATTTTTTTTTTATATTGGGTAGGGGGCTAGGTCAAGATAGTTTTGGGGGCTCCAGGCAAAACCGCTTTCAAGATAGCACCTTGAACATCTTTCGCTCCTTACATTCTTTGTCATCTGGAGTCCCCTGACCTAGTCATCCAAGCGGACCACTCCTCTAACAAATACGATGGCCTAACCCTAGTGACGGACCTGACCGTTTACAATACAAGCCTGCAAGAATGTGATGAATATTTTTAATCTTTACATTTTAAATTAAACTCTTAAAGCTATTTAAACACTTCTAAGATAGAAAGATAATTTTGAAAAGGTGTAGTCTACTTTAAACCTTAAATTTTTCATAGGTTTACGGCAAAATAAATGGCTATATAAAGGTTGGGGGAGGAGGGGGGGTCTAGACAGTCTCCCGAAATGCCGATTTATAATAACGGGTCGGCTTTTTTCTCCCTCTGCGTCGTAAGAATAGTGTCTGGACATTACACGATGACACCCTGCCAGCGACGGATCTACACGATGACACCCTGCTAGCGACGGATCTACACGATGAAACCCTGCCAGCGACGGACCTACACTATGATACCCTGCCAGCACTGCTGCTATGGTGAATCTGTAAGGATGAGGTGTCATCGTTCTTTCTAAATTATCACCGTAATAGATGACCACAATGACCATGCGGGGGAACTCAGTAGGACTAATGTGACTGGCGTCGCTTGTGCTCGAACCCCGATCGGGCTCTCAACCAAGAGAAAAGAGACACCACACTGTGCAGGCTGTCACAAACTTACAGTACACACAATCATACACATTTTTGGCGCAATATCTCTCCTGATACTTTCACCGACTGCCAAGTCTTCGGTATCTAGCTATTCACAATACTCAGCAGCAGGGGCGCCGAGAGCCAACACGGGCCCCAGGGCAGGACATCATTGCGGGCCCCTTAATAAACAATGAATCGTGAAAAAATTGACATGGTCGGGGCGGCCGGGCCCCCTTACAGATGCGGGCCCCTTGGCAATGACCCCGCCTGCCCCCCCCCTCTCGGCGTGCCTGCTCAGCAGTACAGTAAACATTTTTTTTAATCTGTCAATATTTACAGGGCTATATATATAAATACAATTTTATACAATATGAAATGATTTAGTTGTTGAAAGTTTTCTAGAAAAGAAGCAGTTACTTTATTTTGTATCACTGACGTCGTTATGGGTCAATACTTGTGTTAGTCAACCACCCAGAGTGCAATAGACTTACGAGTATTGATTTCTTCTTTATTCCGTCTGTCATCGGCTGATGAGTCGATGATAAAGTTCTAATGATCGAGTAACAATTATCGATATTTTGTAATGCTTGTTGACTCTTTCTCTAAATTACCCCCCCCACCCCGGAGCATCTCACCCACCCCCCTATTTCCTACTTATCTATCATTGTTGTCCATGACATCCCATTGTTGCTATGACTACAACTTTTCAAGTTACTGAAATAACAAAGACACAGATGAAAACATAATATACATTTTTGATATAAGGATCTTTTTTCATTCACTAACAGTGGTTCTCACACCTTTACGATTCGCGATCTGCTATGGAAACTGTTTTGTTGCAATTTAATATAAAGAAAATCTACAATAATGAAAGAGAATATTATCATCTTGATGTTTTATATTGATTGTCCTGCATTACATAGCAGTTTAAAAAAAGGTTTTTAGTTTTCTCTCTGTGTGTGTGTGTGTGTGTGTGCGTGTGTGTGTGTGTGTGTGTAGACCATCATGCATACGCACACACATTTAACTGTTTGTATTCGCCTTGAATCGGTTCAAATGGTTGGTGCCCATCAAATTTTCTGAAAGTGATATACACTAAAACCTCAACTGTTAGTTCGATGTCAGGATGAGATGGAATGTCTTCATTATGGATCTGGTAGTGAAATGGTGATAGAGTCAATACGTAGTTCGCAGGGTGACTGACACCTGCAGAAATTGAATCCGTAACCTACTAGTCCCTTTGTCATCCAATCGACAGGCGTCATAACACTGTAGATCACCATAATCACTATAGATCGCTGCAGTCCACTGTAGATCATTGTAGACCACTGTAGACAGCTGTAGACCACTGTAGATCATTGTAGACCACTGTAGACAGCTGTAGACCACTTTAGATCATTATAGACCACTGTAAACAGCTGTAGACCACTGTAGATCATTGTAGACCACTGTAGACAGCTGTAGACCACTTTAGATCATTATAGACCACTGTAAACAGCTGTAGGTCATTGTAGACCACTGTAGACAGATGAAGATCACTGTAGATCATTGTAGACCACTGTAGAGAGCTGTAGATCATTGTAGACCACTGTAGACAGCTGTAGATCATTGTAGACCACTTTAGAGAGCTGTAGATCATTGTAGACCACTGTAGACAGCTGTAGACCACTTTAGATCATTATAGAACACTGTAAACAGCTGTAGATCATTGTAGACCACTGTAGACAGCTGTAGACCACTGTAGATTATTGTAGACCACTGTAGAGAGCTGTAGATCACTGTAGACCACTGTAGATCATTGTAGACCACTGTAGATCATTATAGACCACTGTAGATCATTGAATACCAATGTCAAAGAAGAGCAGAAGTCTCAATAGAGCTGATATTACAGAAATGCGAATGCCACATAAAGGATGGTGCTACAGGAAGGCTGGTATGTATGAAAGCTTGTAGTCATTACAAGAGTGCCACGAAGTCAATGTGTATGATCAATCAGAGACGTTGCGATGGGTGGGCGAGGGGGCATCATGCCCCGTGCGCTACTCACAAAGAGGCGCCAAATGGTATATTTTACATATAATATTATATGGTTTTCGAATGGGGGGGGGGCGCTAAAAAGGTATTAAAAAGTATTGAGCCCCGGGCGCGAGTTAAACTCGTTACTCACTGTGATCAATTCCTATGTACACACATTGCCCTCTTTCCTTGCAATAATACCTGGGAATAAGTATGTATTTGACTTGCTAATATACTCATTGAATGCATGTTCGATTTTCTAATATACTCAATAAATACTTGTTGAGCTTGCTAATATACTCAATAAATACATGTTTGACTTGTTAATATACTCAATAAATACATGTTTGACTTTTTAATATACTCAAAAAACACATGTCTGACTTGCTAATATACTCAATAACTACATGTTTGACTTGTTAATATATTCAATAAATACATGTTTGACTTGCCAATGTACTCAATAGATAATTGTTCATCTTGCTAATATACTCAATATATAAATGTTCAATTTGCAAATATACTCAATGTTCAACTTGCTATTATGCTAAAGAAAATACATATTCGACTTTCTAATCTACTCAATAAAAACAATAGACGATACACAAACGTTGCTCAATAGAGGTGAGCACTGGCTAGCAACAAAGTAATAAAAGAAATGTAAGTGACAGTTGCAAGAATTACTTTTAGAACCGTACAATTAACAATATTGATGTGTGTCGGCATAGAGAAAAAAACTATGTCAGATTCTGGCCAATCAGGAAGCGTTAATTATCTCCACGTTACATTTTATGCCAACCAAATGACATGAAAAAAAAATTCAGTTAATGTCAAAACACGACATTTTTATGGATTTTTGTGTTCACCCCTTTATGAGGTTGGGTGGATCTGCGTTATTTATGGCATCTATTAAATCTATTTTTGTGTATAAATGTCAGAAAAAAAAACATTTTTTTTATCTTAATTCAATAGTCACGAAAATCTCACCTAATGCAGCGAAAATTTAAACCGAATAGCAAAAAAAAAAAAATGATGGGTTGGTTTAAGTTCTTAAAATATTTCAAGACCAATTCATATATTTTGAGATCTGTCCTTATGTATAGGTAGACAAAATGGCTAACTAGGGCCACCCAATGCTAATAAGGGCCCCCAGCCAGGATTTTAATTTGCTGTAAGCTAATAAATATTTTAAATGTTAGTTTTTTAAAATGTGAAACAACATATTTTTCTAATGTTCTTGTCACTCAAGTGGTCTTGACAATTTTTTTTTTTGCACTTAATGGCAGAACTACATGCCTGACCGCAATAAAGTCATTCTAACTTGACTCTCAGCACTTGATTTGAACTAATATGACTTTACATTTTGAAGAGTGTGTGAGGAGGAAAGGGGTGATCATAGGGGCCGCAGTGGTCAAAAATTATAGGCTTATCCCTACTGTGGCTTTGACCTCGTTTTCGCCCCATGCCCCAAATGTGTAGCTTTGCTTAGGGCCCCCATGTATGCCTTTGCATTGGCCCTCCAATGTATACCTTTTCATAAAGCCCCCAACGTGTACCTTTGCCTGGGGCCCCAATGTGTACCTTGCACTGGGGCCCCAATGTGCACCTTTGCCTAGGGTCCCCATGATTACTTTTGCCTTGAGCCCCCGAAAAAGTAAGAACAGCTCTGATACTATTAAACTCACTCATCGTTTAGAAACCAAAATCCGATCTCTCGTATACATGTATTTTCATCTCATAACAGACCAGATGTTTATGGAAATTTTTGTTTATGTAAATCTAAAAAGTTTATTCCAGAAAAAGGGCGCCCACATCATTAAATTATCGAAATATTTTTTTTGTTCTAAGACCAATTTTCAACAATGAAAAAGTTTTGCCCCCCCCCACGGGGTCAAAGTTGTCTAGATCCGCCCCTGGCGCCCACTAGTTGGCTACTAATTCCGAATGTAATTGTATAATGTTTACTTGATGGGCAGAAAACATGGAAACTTTGAACACCATAAGGAATGAATTTTTAAATGTACGTTTGATTCATAAAGATCATATTTTTTTTCTCTTCATTGTTCTGTTTTCCCACACGAAGAGTATAAAGTTCTGTTTTCCCCCACACGAAGAGTATAAAGTTCTGTTTCCACACACGAAGAGTATAAAGTTCTGTTTCCCCCCACACGAAGAGTATAAAGTTCTGTTTTCCCCCACACGAAGAGTATAAAGTTCTGTTTTCCCCCACACGAAGAGTAAAAAGTTCTGTTTCCCCACACGAAGAGTATAAAGTTCTGTTTCCACACACGAAGAGTATAAAGTTCTTGTAAAAAAAAAAACAACAACAGACACCTGCTTTCAACACATTGGCAAAGTACATGATTCTTCATCTGTAATGGATTTGTTTTCTTTATTATATAGGTTAGTTCCTAGACAGAAAGTAGTGAATCAAGTTGACTAATTTTTTTTTTCCATGGGCGAGTTCAGAAAGCAATCAGGTGGGTTTGAAGGGTCACCTGATGAGACTGAAAGGCTTTTAAACTGATTTATGGTCCCTGGGGCAATGAAATATTTACTCCAGCAACAAATGGATTCCATTCTTAACATTGATCTAGTTTACACACAAGACTGCGTTCTCTAATTATTGAGGACAACCTGGGGGGGGGGGGGGAGGGGGAGTGGGGTGTCGATAGGAGAGAAGATTGATCGACTCTGTATTCTTGTGTAGCTAGCTCACTGGGTAGCTACCATCACATTTCCCAATCTTGTGCACACACCCAGGTGCTAGGCTGTTGATCGAAATCTCCCCCCCCCCGATCTGGCTCACCATCCGTTTACTTCAGCGGCGTCCCCCTCCCCCCAACTCTCTGCGTCCACCTTAGGCCATCCCAGGTGTATACAGAAATTAGGGACGTTTTAATGAAGTATTTCTTTGTGTTGACAGTTCTCATCATAGAGTATATATTATACAGATGACTATATATATATACATATATATATATATATATATATATATATATATATACAGTGCTTTTTGTTTAAAAAAAATAGGTGCCGGTACTCAGTGATGGATTGCCTAACTTTTAACTACCAGTTCGCACTAGAGAGCTGCACGGTAGTCAAAATCACACCCAGTCCCACCAACTCCCGCGTTTTCAAAACCAGTCCCACCCGCTCCCAAAAGAAATTCCCCCAACCCCACCAGCTCCCGTCAAAAAATATTCTATTATAACTCATAAATAATGGTTTAAAAATTTGTTTGTAGAAATCCTCTCGAAAAAAACATACATGAAAAACGTTTAAGATAATAAGAAAAATAAACAGTTCTACAATTTAAGTCCGTGAAAAAATAAGAGGTCATTAACACTTTCGGGAGATTTTTTTCTTTCTCCACAACATTACCCAAATGCCTTGAAACAGTTGTGGAACAAGGCAAAATCTCATTAACAGGAACATTCCCATATTCCCAATGTTTATCAACTTTGCAGCCGATTCTTTGAAGCCACAGCCTTCAACAAATGAAAAGGGCCTGATGTCTTTAGCGCACATTGAAACAAGGGTGTTTGTGATTTCTGTTTTAACCTGAACTGGAACCTGTTTAACAATCTTCTCTTGACTTGGAATGAAGCTAGTCATTGATGTAATTTTTGGAACTGGTGATCTGTTTTTAGAAAATTCGAGATACGTCCACAGACCGTTCGTACCATCGCGTGCCTTCCAAGTTTTAATGTTATCGCATCTTGTCTTACCGCGAATGGCACATCCTCACCATCCAAGCGCAAACGATTGAAATTTTCCGAAATATTGCTCTTACCACCTTTATTTACGTAAAATTGAATACGCTCGCTTTTTGCGTAGACTAACTTTTGAATGTTTGCTTTATTATCCATTATTTGAAAATTAAAAAATAGAATTAGAGAAGTAAAAAACATTCAGATTTACATTTAAATTTAACGAATGAAAACTCAGTTCAAAATATAATAAACTGCGCATGCGCATTAACGAATTAAAAACACAGTCAAAGCGAAAATTATAAATAAGGAATTACGTGTTCATTTTTAGTATATCCAAGTCCGCGAGAGTCCCACTCAAACAAAACCCAAACCCACGGGACTCACGCAAAAACAAAACCCAAACCCACGGGACTCCCGATAAATTGACTTCCAATCCCGCGAGAGTCCCGCGGATTCCGCGGGACTCCCGCGAATCCCAATCCCGTGCAGCTCTCTAGTTCGCAACTCGATGCAATTCTTATTGCGCGCATTTTGAAAATAATTCAATTTTAAAAAACGTTAAAATACAAAAAAAAGTAATATTTTTCCCCCCACATTGAAAAAGGTGCTGGTACGCCGAAAACAAAAAAAGCACTGTTAATATTAATATATATATATATATATATATATATATATATATATATATATATATATATATATATATATATAGATATATATATATTCATATATATAGACTAAGAAAATGTATGCCTAATTTTGTGTATAGAATCTAACTGATCCATATTTTAATTTATTTCAACCTTTTTTTTTTTTTGTGTGTTCTGAAAAGAAATGTTTGAGAACCAACGGTATAGTTTGTTTACAATCAAAATAGAAACAAATTTTGTTATTACCATAACGTTGTAGTTGTTGATGCAATGTATTCGGACGAGGCACACTACACCCTCCCCTCTGTCCGAGTGGCAGGAAAAACCCCTTTCCTTGCCATTCTGGCCGATCGGCAGTACACACACACCCTGCTGGTCTGGCCAGTATGGGAAAGGATTAAAACCCATCTTTCTGCCATCCCTGCAGATGATAGCGGGCACACTCACCCCGCCGCTCTGTAGGGATGGCAGACATGCATCAGCGCCGCTAACAATGCTGGTGTGGTAGGCACACTATACCCTACCATGTTGGCAATGGCGGCGTAAAAAAAAAAATAAAAAAAAAAAAAATAAAAAGGACGAGTCTATTCTCGGAATCCGTCCATGACCCTAAGTTCAACCAACCAGCTTTATTCAAATGGGTAATCTGACATTTGTTGTAGAAAGTAAGGGGCCCGGGTGTGCGTTATACTGACCACACAGTCCCTTAGTCCAGTGGTGGAAAACATTTTTGGGGTCGCATGCCCAAAAATTCAACTAAAAATACCACTTATTTATATCAAAGTGCCAACACTTCAAATTTTTTTTTTAAATTATAGGAAGTGTTATTTTAGTCACGTGCAGATTGATGAGGTTCTGCGTGCTGACTTTCTTGGCACTCGTGCCCTAGGTTCATCACTGCCCTAGTATGCCGAAATTGCTGGCCATTTCTCCATATGTTCGTCATGCAGTGGCGTAGTGGGGGGGGGGAGCAAGGAGGGCATCATGTCCCAGGTGCTACTCACAAGTCACGAAGGGGCGCCAAATGGTATATTTTACATCTAATATTATATGGTTTTCGAATGGGGGGGGGGCGCTAAAAAGGTATTGTGCCCCCGGGCGCGAATAAAGCTCGCTACGCCCCTGTCGTCGTTTTAAAGGAATGCTTTATTCTATTAATTAAAATGCGTAAAATTTAAACATGATGGACTCCTTAGTCAAGCACATAAGTTGTGGGTATAAAGTTGGGCAAGCTGTAACCATGGAAACGATGCTGCCTGTTAAGAGCCAGGCATCGAAATGTTTTATAACAAAATTCACCCGATTAAAAAAAATCCAAGTTGATGCTTGCCCTCCCCCTCCCCTTTTTTTTTACACATAATAGGAGCGTAGTTTCAACATTAAAAATAAAATTATGGGATTTGTTCACGTTCATTCGATGGTGGTTCCTGTGGTAGTGAGACGGATTTGAATGCATCAGAACCATCTGCATTCTGTGGGTTCAACTCTATGCCGTGTCCATTCTACCCAGTACCTCTTCGACCGTGGCATTAATTGGTTTATATCATCAACGAGGTAAAAATCTCATCCTGCAGTGACTTGAAAACAAAATGAATTGGCATGACACCACTTACCCTGTTCAAACCACCCATCCCCCTGGGTAAACTATGTCCCCTATCCCGTAGGTAAACTACGTCCCCTATCCCGTGGGTAAACTATGTCCCCTATCCCGTGGGTAAACTACGTCCCCTATCCCCTGGGTAAACTATGTCCCCTATCCCATGGGTAAACTATGTCCCCTGTCCCATGGGTAAACTATGTCCCCTATCCCCTGGGTAAACTATGTCCCCTATCCCATGGGTAAACTATGTCCCGCGGGGTGCATACGATCCATGGCTCTGTTTAATCTTGTCCACACTCCAGGGCCGTCCGTTTACATCAATGATGTATTCATGTCATTTACATTCATTTTTATTAGCACTCCACCCTTCAAATTTAAGGCTCTAATGTGGCCCGAGGGTTCAAATAGTTTGCCCACCCCTTCCCTAAACACACACACTAAATTGAGATCTATACTCAAATCCAGAGTGTAAAAAAAAAATAATTAAAAACCAATTTAATTATACTAAAAACAAGACTAATGTCTAGATTTAAAAAAAACCCAACAAATATTAAAACAGATAATTACTACATGTGTGCATTACAATAAATAAACAAAAAAAATGTCTGAAGGTTTTAGAAGCATGATGTATTTTTTTTTTATTAAACCTGGATCAATAATTGTGCTGTAATTTTGAGAACATAGATTTAGTGCATGAGATAAACAACCAGGTAATGGTACACATATTCACACAAAAGCCTCCAACTTATAAAAAGGAATTTAATTCTTTCATTATCTAATAAAACGGTGATCCATTCACTTGTACAGTTTATGTCCAAAGAAAAAAAAAACAAAAGACGAAACAAATATTACAAATATTGTAACATATTTACTTCTGGAGCAAAAAAGATATCAAATGAAAATTAAAAAAAATTAATTAAAAAATCAGCTGCCATAGTATTAATAAAAATTAATATATTTGAATTGTAGCGTATGCTAAATAACCGTATAATATATCCCAAATGAATATTCAAATTAAATGTGAACAAAAATTCTCTTTAAAAATTAATGTCTAAATAAACTATCACTATATACACATTTAATATCAATACTGAGTCAAAAGGTAACAAACAAAAATAGATTTTTTTAGAACAATTTGCTCTAATTATTCTAAGAGATTCATTTAGTAAAAAGTGTAACTGCCAATTATGTGAAGCTAAAAAAAAAATACTTGGCTCAGGCAATTCATTTTTTTTCCATTATTTTTTTTTTATACTTTCTAACGAAGGCAGGGACGTCAAACTTTCGTTTACAGCCTTCGTAGTTCATGTAGCGTACTTTTCCAAACACTGCCCTTTCAGCCCAACCTTGGTCATGGATGCCGCATATTGACCACATGCATCCTGGCAAATAGAGACGATGTAACAGAAGATTAAACAGCACACTTCTATTAGACACAAAAAAAAATTAAATTTTTTCAGAGTTGAAAAATTTATCAATATCAGCGGTTCTCAATCTTTTAAACTTCGTGACATGACCTATATATCATTCATGTTTTAAAAAAAATTACATTTCAAGAAAAACGTGTTTAACTGAAAAGAAAGGCGTTGTTTTATAAATATAGTTAAAATAGCTTTAAAGAAAAGGAAACACATGCATGTCGTGTAAATATAAATTTATATGTGAGATGAGCTTACCAACGTAACCATTAGGATCACGGCCATCCAAGTTGTACTTGTCATTCAGGTAGATGGCATCTGCCAAAGCCTTTTCAGGAGACTCTGTCCACTCTAAAATTTTCTTTGCCCAGTACATTCTTAAAAATCCGTGCATCTTCCCTTCTATCACCAATTGAGTCTGTGGGGTGAAAAATATTTGTGATAGCATCAAGGCAAAACTAATTTGGCAAGAGATGCCTTCTCTTGAAATTCCATTAAAAAAAATCCCAGATCAACATTGGAGGAATTTGGTTGTGAGCTGCCTACAATTTCCACCACAGCCCATGGACCTACAGTCTATGAGGCACAATAGAGTCCACAGGTAAACAATGAAATGAGTTAACAAGCCCCCTTTCAACACCAATGAATCCTATTCAACCTTTTCTAATTAAATCCACTGTGCTTTCCTTAGCACATTAAGCATTGCTACTTTTTTTAAGCTTCGATAGCGCAAATCTATAAAAAAAACTTTTTTAATGTAAAACACATTTTTCTAAATCAGTTAACGATTTTTTTTCTCTATGGCATCATCATTTTTAGTTATGATTTATATAGTCTTATGTTAAATAATAAAACATGATTTATATAGTCTTGCGCTAAATAATAAAACATGATTTATTTAGTCTTGCACTAAATAATAAAACATGATTTATATAGTCTTGCGCTAAATAATAAAACATGATTTATATAGTCTTGCACTAAATAATAAAACATGATTTATATAAGTCTTGCGCTAAATAATAAAACATGATTTATATAGTCTTAAAAAAAAGCATCAGTGTAAAATGAGACACACTGAAGGAAAGCATAAAAAAAAAGTGCTTCTGTTGTCTCTTCTTTTTTTTTATTGTTTACACCCTCTCATGAATTGTTGCAATACATATGGTGGCCAGCATTTAAATATCTCTCTTTTTTTTTAATATTTGTAATATAAGGGAGATAATAACCTGAGCTGCATTCCACAGATCATCATGAGTCTGGCTGCGTTCTAGCTGTTCCCTGGTATACATATACGGCCTCTTGTCCTTTCTGTGAAGGTCAAGACTTTTCTTGGCCCAATCATTGGTGCCTGGTTAAATAATTTTAAAATATTTTTTCAACCTGGTGAGCAAATCAAGTGATCAATGCCAACAAGAAAATATGAGAACACCAGACTCAGTTATCCAGCCTAAAGTGGAGCATACCGAATCTGTTAAAATTTAATGCAAGTGATCATGGTGGGATGGATGGCAGAGTGGTGTAGATTTGACTGTCGACCTGAGAGTCCTGGGTTTGATCCTCTGTAAGAACCATGGAATTTTCCCAGGTGAAATTAGGTGCAAAGTCTTCCCGCAGGTCCACCCCAGCTTTAAATGGGTACCTGACTCGAGTTGGGGAAGTAAAGGCGGCTGGGTGTTGTGCTAACCACACAATCCCTTTATATGCAGAGGTTATAGAAATAGATGGATTCTACACTTTATGGGGAAATGAAGCAACATATCCTCCCTTTGAATATGGCTATTTAGTCGTGCTATTACTTATTAATATTTCTTACCACTGAGCAGTTTTTTTTTAGCAACAGCAGGCCCTTGGAGTTAACAAGAGGGACATAATTTTTATGTTGTAGTTTTTTTGAGTGCTGTAAATCAGTTTGTCACAACTATACATCAAGTAGTTATAAGAAGAGAGGTTTTTGGGCTTCATGTACCCAGCATGTGTGCTTGATAATATAGACTCATTACATTAGGCTAAACACTAAATATCTACTGCATAGTTTTGTAAATGCAAATTATTTGAATTTATTTTCCATTATATTGGTGGCAGTTTTTGACATATACTGCCTCTAGTTAAATCACAATTCATCAGAGGTGGCAATTATTAGACTACTTCATGATAATGGCCCACCTTTTACAGAATCGTAATCTGGGTTGTAAAAACAAAAGTTATCAGCAAGTTCTCGTCTAACAACTGCTTCTTCAATGAATGCATTCACACTGTCACTTGACTTGCTGCGATACAGTCTAACAGTTAAAATACAACGCTGAACAGAGATTTGGCCTGAAAAAAAATTTTTTTTTTTATAATTTTTATAGCTTTTTCAAATTTGTCTTAAGAAAATATTTTGACACAAACAGCCACAAGTGAATCAAAATTAACCCTTAAGTGTGTGAATTTTTTTCTATGGCTAAATAAAACCTATTTATTAAAATTGAGCAGAATTTGTATAAGTTTCAAACAATTATTAGTTGAGTAATGTATTTTTTGTTTTCCCAATAAAGGAGGTGTGTAGGGTCCAGGACAACAGGTGGGGAAAGTAAATGAGCTGCGCATCGAGGAATAAATGATATATGTTAGCTATGTAGTGACCCAGTGTGCCTACATTATTAATTACAGGTCAACTCTAATTCATTTGAGTGTTGCTATTTGTTCTTGCCATTACGATGCCTGAACATAAAGTGGGGTGGTTAAAGGCAATCAGGCATGGTTTGAACCAAAAACTATGGAAAAAACATTATGGTCCTGATTGTCTGCTGGACATATGATTCCCCAATATGAATATATTCTACTAGAAACTGTTTACTTCATATGTTATGATGACCCTGCAGGATGAGGCATTTTACTTTTTTTGTTTTACAATCCTATGAAATGAAAACATAAAACCGGAGCAGCTTTAGCACTCATTTAAAAAAAAAATGACAGTAAGTGTAAGTTATTTACCGAAATGAAACCAGGGAGATAGATTGCTCAATGCTTCTTTGTTTGGGTCATTACGATCTGTGGAGAAATATTTCAGTCTCTTCTCACAGAAAGATTCCAACATCCTAAGACCAGCTTCAGTGCCAGGCTTAGCCCACTCAACCTCTGTTACTTTTTTATCCACTTCGAGGTAACTTTCTGCCTTTTTCCAATCTGTTGCCTTGTGTTATAAAATTACAGAAAAATCAAAATCTTTAAATTTTTACAGCTCTCAAATACAGGTATTACTGAAGTTTATTTCAGTGAAGCGTTTGCTAACTAAAAGTCATCAATAATTTCTAAAAAAAATATCAATAATAACTAGGGCTCTACCAGATTCTAATTTTTAGATCCTACAGGATCGGAACCGGAATCAGATTTAATATTTGAATCCTTCCGGAATCGGAACAGGAACCGGATTTTACTGAATTAAATAGTAATTTTTCTGAACAAAGTAGTAATTTCTCGCCTAACATAAAAAAGATATAAGAATGAAAAATAGAATAAAAATTTAGTTTTTAAGTTCTAGATAGCAAAAAACAGTATTAACCATTTAGATCTTGAAGACTGACTAATACCCCTTCCCCAATCTTGAGTTAAGAAAGATAACTCTGTCAAAATAACAGGTTCTTCGTTTTAAAAATTTATTTAATAAAGCTGTACCTAATTTAACTTGATTTCTTTTACAATCAAACAAAGAAATGGGTAACATATATTAGAAAGTATAATAAACATGTTTATTAATAAATGAATTCCAATATATAAATATACTGTGGCAGCCCCCGATAGTTCATTTTCTTTAGTTTTCCATAGTGACGTCACCGAACCGTCTTTTTTCATTCATACTTTCATTTTAACCATTATCTATTTCCCATAAAAACGCAAATTAAAATGCATTTCAAATCTAAATCAATATCACTTTAAGGTTCAATTAAAAATGTATCTTCAATTTATTTATCTAAATTTGCGAGGAATTTTATCCAAATCGTGACAAAATCCACTAAATTAAAAAATGTGCAGAAAAATAAATTATTGAGCTTTTTTAAAACTGTAAACACCCAAAAATAGATCGTTGACTTCTCTTAAAAAAAAAAAGTTAAATTTTGATAGCTAAATATAGTTTATAGAAAACATGGAATCAAAAGTAGCGGAAGATAAGGTGTCATATTACTAGACCAGGGGTCGGCAACCTTTTGAGATAAAAGAGCCTAAAGTTATAATTTACAATTTTCTCAATTTTTAAAGAGCCACTAAATTTGTAGTTTCCATATTACGGTATTTGATCAAGCTGCAATCGGACATCGAAAGAGCTATAACTTGACATCGAACGAATCGAATGCGTCACGCGAGCCACAGGTTGCCGACCCATGTACTAGACTAAATACGATTCAAATCTTCCTTTTTAATATATTTGTACTTACATATAGAACTAAAAGCAATCAACATTATTGCAGTTTTAAAATCAAAGGAAGTTATTGTTTTAATTTAATTGTATAGCGCTAAATATTTCAAAATTATGTTGCGCTAAAAAAATTTCTTACAAATTTCAAACAACAAAGAAATCCGGCACATTTTAACTGGAACTGGATTTGTTAAAACTGCCGGAATCCGGCTTAACAGGAACCGGAATCAGATTCCGGTACAGCCCTAATAATAACAATCACACAATAAAGCAAAGCTTCCAGAGGCTTAATATTTTATACATGTATAGGACACATATCACCATTTATTTTCATTAAAAAAAAAAGTTTGAAATTAAAATTCTTATTCTAAATATCATTTAGTAATAATCAGTTATAGCAATTTATTCTCTTTAAAAAATTTTCATGTGACTTTCACGTAATTGTAATAAAAAAAAAAATTAAGTGTCTGAAAAATATACTTTAGGTTAGCTAAGATGTCATGCTTAACATTTGTGAAGGTTGGGACTAACTTGCATGACCTGTGGGTTCTTAAGTAGGATTGTATATTGTTTTAAGTTGTAATAAAATTATTGTTATAAACAATATAATGTCTCTACAGAGTTTAGCTAATTATTTACTAAATTGCTTAAGTGCTTGTACTTGTTCTTTACAATATGTGTGAGATGTTATACAAATAAAATGACTGAGCAGTTGTATTTTTTTATATATTTTATTAAAATCAAATGCTCATGTCTACTCTCTCTTGTACATTCGAAAATGATAAAACGGACGGAAAGGTGAATTATAAGTATATTTTGATTTATATTAAATGCACTTTTTATTTTTAAAATAAACAGTTAAAAAATTTTAATAAATAAAATAAAGAGAGAATAAAAAAATTCTCCCACAACTTACTGCTGGCATTTTTTCAGGTGAATGAGGATGATTAACCAAAGGAGGAAATTCTGTCAAAAACTGACCTAGTTGATTATGTATCTTGCTACGAATTGTTCTAGCACCATATTCAAGCTTAGGTGATGCCACCCAGCATGGTACAATATTGTGTGCATCCACCTAAGATAAAAAATAAAACTCATTAAGTGAAATAACAGCAAAAGAAAATTTTGGTAGACAAGATACATACGTGCATCTGTCTTAATTTACTAATTAAAAAAGAAAAAAAAACAGAACAAAAAAAATAAGTTTACTAAATACCTGACAAAAAGGAATATCTGTAGGAAGAGCCTTTTTTAAATCATCCACCCATTTCATAGGGACCCTCAGGGGAGAAAAGTCAGTCACAACGCCTCCAATGTTTTTTTCTTGCAAAAAAGGAGGAATACATTGGCTTGCCTCTCCCAAAAGCAGATGAAATGGAATACCCAAATCTTTACACTCCTTGAAATTGAAAATAATATATCTTTTGAGACTGGTGCAACAAAAAAAACAAAACAAGTGAGTTAAATAAACATAAAATATTAATTACAATTTCCAAATTAAAGTTTAAGTAATTAGTCAGTCTGTCACACAAATATCTCACTTTCTCCACAAGAGCTAACCCTTTCATCATGAAGCCAAACTGGCGTATTGTAGCCTCAAGGAATTTTGGAATTAAGCAAAAGCAGACGTAAAGGGGAACTTCCAATTTCATGGCAAGCCTCTGGGCATAAAGAAAAGCCCAATTATCTGTGGAATAAATCAAAAAAAAAAAAATGGAAAAAAACCTTTTAAAAAAAAAATAAGCTTTTATAAATAAATTGCACTAAAATACAAATATTATTATAAATTATCATTACTAACAATGTATATGCCTGGTGCGTGTGTACCCATCTAATTATATGATTTTTTTTTTCTAATCTATCAAGTAATTTAAAGACATATTTAGTTCGGTATGTTCTAATCACCCACGCTGTATTTTACTTTTTTTGACATGATGATGTCAGGTCAAATTTTTTTCCATTATAAAAATTACTTCAGATTTTATTTTTTGATTCGTAATTATACAAGATGTTAATTCATCGATGTATTATTATGTAGAATCTATTTGTGTTATTTCGTAGAATCTATTTGTGTTATTATGTAGTATCTATTTGTGTTATTATGTAGAATTTATTTGTGTTAATATGTAGAATCTATTTGTGTTATTATGTAGAATCTATTTGTGTGCCAACTTACAGCCTTGCTCTCACTAAATTTGAACTGAGTCCAAAACTGAGTTACAATTCAATTAAAAGTTAATAAATAGAAAAGAAGTTTAAACAAACTATTTAAAAAAAAAAAAACTGCTCGTGAAAAATATCAGCAAAAACTATATATTAAAATGACTTTCAAGAGTGTCAGTGCAACTGATGCTTTAATACATCTTGAACCTTTCACAGAATAAATTTGGTCAAATTCGAAGCATGAATTAAGACTTTAAATAAATGAATGATGCCCTATTGACTGCCAATTATGGGAGAAAACATTTTTTTTTACCTTGTGTTCTCTGATCACGTGACATCCAGTACAGAACACCGTGGCTTTTTTCTGGAAATTCTTCAGTCTTGGACAATACCCTTACCCTTTTCTTGTTGAAGTTAAATTTGGCAACATTTTCATGTAATCTTTCTCTTCTTTTTGTAATTTTCTCTAGAAAGTCAACCACTTCAGGGACAGTGTCTTTTTCTTCTGCACATGTAATACTGGCAGTCTGTAAAAAGAAAATGGAGAATATTTCCACAAAGTGCTCCAATGAAACCATTTAATAAGAACATGAAAGGATGATTATAATGACTAGTTCTAAAAATAAGATAGATATACATAGAGCTAAAAAAGGAGTACCGGTATTAAGCATCATTTATGGTTTCCAGTAAAAATAGCTTTAGGGTAAAAATAATCATGTAAATCTAGCAATACGTTTTCATGTAAAACAGTGAAGAGATATAACTAATTATATTGATGAGAATTTGATGTTAAATAAAAAAAAACTTACAGATTTTTCTGAGGTTTGTCCTTCATCTTGTTTTCTTTTCTTTGTTGTTTTTTTGCTTTCTTTTCCAGAAAAAGATCTTTTCATTTTATTCAAATATGGAGATAACTCAGTAAAAAAAGTTTTTCTAGCTTGACCAGATCTGCATAAGTTCAATTTAGATATCTAAATAAAAAAAAAAAGGAACGTTTTTATGCTATTACCAATTATTAAGGTAGCAATGGCTATGTGATAATTATTTTGGATTTGTTTATAATTAATTAAAATGTCTTTCAGGTGGGTCAGTCTTTAATGAATTGTGGGATATAAAATGAAACCTAAGTTAAGAATAATGTTACAAGTTAAAATGCTGCAGTAGAAATGCTATTTTATTATTCCACAAGACCTGGAAATGAATGATCAAGCTCTTGATTAGCTCTTGAAAGAGGTTTCGCTGTACACAGGGTTGCTACAAGGGGAAGGGTCAAGATGGTAGAGTGGGGGGGGGTGGAAGTATTTGATATAAAAATTTATTATTTTGTGTATTTTCTCCAATCTAGAGGGCCCTGTGAGGAAGGAAAACAGATAAGCCCAAGTTGTCAGAATTTGTAAGTGGATTTTGATTTTCTGGCCCCATTGTAAAAAAACATTATAATTGTCACATAGAAACATACTTTTGGTTTCCTCCCATTAAAAGTGTAGATGACATCACCATTTAAGACTATAAAATTACATGGAAATAAGATTGAATTAGATTTAATTTATTTTTTGGAAAAATCCATGTTCTATAATATGTAAAGGAAAAAACTTTTTAGGAACTCATTCTATTTAGAGCTTCAATGACTGTCATGAACTCATTTAGAAGTTTGACAATACAATAGTTTAAAGTTAAAGGGATAGCAAAATGCTTTTCCAAGTTCTTTTTCAAGTCAAATAAATGATAGGCCTGTTGTTAATTTTTTTTTATTAATTTTTAAACAGTGGAGCCTATGAAATAAAAAACTAAAGGCAATAAAAATTACATGCCAGGACGAAGAAATATTTTAAGTGCTAACAAACATTTATATTAACATACTAAAGGATTTTTTAAAATTACTATAGTGATAATATTAATATTAGTTTATTAGAGTGGAGTTTGATTTAGAAGGCTTTATATTTACACAGTTTAAAAAATGTTCCTCACTGCAGCATAGGAAAAAATAATTTTCGCAAGAATTAATCATTTAATATGTTGTATGGAAAGTTCATTTAAATGGAAATTGGGTCTCTATAGGCGTATAGCCTATAGCAGCATAGCCATAGTGTAAAATATAAAAAAAAAATGAATTTATATTTAAGTCATGGTATTTGAACAAAACAAGTATTTTATTTTTGGAAAATTTAAAATTAGTTCTTTCATTGTTTACAGTATTTTTTACTATATCAAACCTGGAATGCAGCTCTGATCAACCTCATGCATGGCCATCCCTGCAATTATAGCAATTATTCAAATTATAACAAATACTATAAAAATGTTTCCCAATCATTTATTCATTCATTAATTTATCTTCAAATCAAGTCAATACTAATACAGATTACAGTAGTCTTGGTATGCTTGCCAAGCTACTTGAGTAGCACTAGTACTTTGTTGAAGTTATTGTTATTTTCTTGCCAACAATTACAAAGTCAAGTCAAACACAACATTTTGTTTCAGATAAAGTTATTTTAGAAATTAAAAAATAATATTACATGGTAACATGGAAACCATAGATAAGATGGAAACATTGTTACACTTACAATTTACCATCAAATACAAATAAGAACGATTTATCTCGTCGATGGACTGTCGTTATCAATTACCCTTTTAATAAATGTGCATAATTTGATAATCCCTTAATCAACAGTATTTTATTAAGTTCTTATATATCATTATTATTACTATATTCATTGAGATGTTGATTTTCTGTGTTATATAAGATTTTATTTTTGTAACACTTTTGAATTGGCGGTGGCTATTTCCACGAAAGCTGTCATCCATTGAATAAGGCTATATGCACGAAAAAAGATTATTGGTTATTGCCATGTGGTTATTGCTACTTTTCATTGTTGTTACCATAAGGCTGTTAGATTAAACAGTCTTTCTACTAGAAGATCCCATCTGACAAGATTTTTTTTAAATCCATGTTAAGTGAGCAAATGTTTATAAACGAATTATTTTAACTTATATATGTTGCCTTGTACAGGGTCAGGATTAAGGTAATGTAGCCCATAGATAGGCCTATTTATATGCTGTAGCCTGTAACCTACAGTGGAAGCGATTTAAAAAAATGTCAACATGAAAGAAGGTAACGGTAAAAAAAAAATCCGTCTAAATGAGAAAAAAATGGTTGAATAATTTGGGTGGTAAAAGAAACGGTTGAATGCAGTGCTCGATTTAACAAAAAACCAGTGCCGGGGATGAAAAAAAAAATTCTGCAGAGCCGGGGATAAATGTCTAAGGTTTCATCCCCGGCAGGGATATATTACCGTAGCTAAAGCAGAGCCGGGGATGACAGTTCTCAGCGCCAGGGATATCCCCGGCATCTGAGGCGGTAAATCGAGCCCTGGTTAAATGGTCAACTAAACGTTAACAGGTAAAATGTCTACTGTAGATGAACTAAAATGTAAAAGATTAATCATCCTGGTGAAGGCCCACACTTGAAAAATGGGTCGGTAATATGGACATGGGCGTCGCTAGGAATTTTTTCAGGGGGAGGGGGCAAAAATTTTCAAAGGGGGGGCAAATAACAACTTTATGACATTTTTTTTTAAATGTAATGGGGGGGGGGGGGAGCAAATGCCCCCCCTCTTATATGACATTTTTTTCAAAATGTAGGGGGGGGGGCCAATGCCCCCCTTGCCCCCCCCCCATGAATACGCCCATGAATATGGATACAATTATTCTTTTTAATCATTAAATCATTAATCTATAATGAAGAAAACAGTTTCATTGAAGAACCATTCAAGACGGGCCCGTAGCCAGGAATATTGGAGTGGGGGGGGGGGCAAAGACATTTTCGGGGGGGGGGAAGAAATTTTTTCGGGGGGGGGGTGCCGAAGAAATGATCGGGGCGGATTTAGACAACTTTGAGGGGGGGGGGCAAAACATTGACTTTCCGGGGGGGGGGCAAAACTGTTTTCATTGTTGAAAATTGGTCTTAAAACAAAAAATATTTCGATAATTTAATGATGTATTACCTAAACTTGCAGTTCCATATCTGGAAATGTGCATTTTAGTACCGATTGTTTAGCTATTAATTAGAAATATATAATTTTATTTACGTTTAAATAATGCATGGCATGTTGCAGTTTTGTTAAAAATAATTTAAATAGTAAAGAGTTTTAATGATAAAAATTTATTGAAGCTGAGCAATTTCTGATTCCTGTTATAAATATATTGACCAATAGTTCTGCTACACAATTGTTACATAATAGATACCTGATTTATATTATTATACTGTTTGTTTAACGTATAACCCGGGAAGAACGACAAAGATGCACGAATATAGCTTAGCTATTTGTGTGATATTTATTATAAAATATTGAAAACAAAGAACAGATCAATCATCAAAAACAGTCGCAATTATTCAATTTAAAATAAAATTAATTCTGCTAAAAGTAAATTTGCAAATTAAATAAAATCACTCAGAAATCACGGAGTTTGTACTTTATTATTTTATTATGCATATGTATAAAAATGAAGTCAGAAGCCAATGTTATTTTATTGACTTATTTAAGTTGCTAGTTGTCCTCAGAAGATATCAATATACAAAACTATTACAAGGTTGCGAACAGGCCCATCGACAGAAATTTCGGGTCCCTGGGCAGGGGTGACACGGGTCCCCGTGCTGATATTAATATTTTAAAAAGTTGATTGGCCAGCTTAGTCCGGGTCCCTAAAACTCGCCGGGCCCCTTAGCATTGGCCCCCTCCCCCCACTCGTCGGCACTTGTTGCGAACTTATATTATTGTACGTTTCAAATTTGCAAACTTCGTGGTTTAGCCAACCCCGTAGCCAAGGTGTGGAGTGCCCCCCCCCACTTAAAAAAGAAGACAAAGAGGAAAAAATAAAGAAAAAGTAAAGGTGCCCCCTTGCTGGGTATTGGTGCCTTCCTGCTTACTTTGACCTGGCAACGGGCCTGGGTTTAGCACTGAATTTACCTAAAAATGCTTCAGCATTCAGATTGTTAAATCTTTTTCAAATGCAAGCAGGAAAATATTGCTTAGACGCTTTTGTAACATTGATCTGCGATATGGGGTGAGCATACGTGTGAGGGTTGAGAAACTGCTCTCACACACGGCTGTTGAAGCACCAAATGCCAATGCTGCCCAAAATACCCAGAAGTGAACTTCAATAAGATTCAATCTTTTATGCCCAAAAATTAGATAAGCTATATATGTAAGTAAAATAGCCTGAATGATTGCCAAAATATAAACTTTTTAGTTTTTATTATTAATGATTTATTAAACAAAATGATTGATGTTTTATAGCCGTCATTATTAAAATTTTGTCAAAAAACTCAAATTATGCACGGGGGGGGGGCTCAGGTCATGCACGGCGGGCTCAGCCCCCCCCCAGCCCCCTCTGGCTACGGGCCTGATTCAAGATATGCGTTTGAATATTTTAAAACATTTAGCATTGTATGCTATTTCTTTGTCAAATATCCACTTTCGATAATGAGAACATTATCGGCCAAGGCGGCCAAGTAGCGTCCAGTACATACTAAAAGTAGATGATGAAATCAATTATCTTTGGAGCTCTAAGGGACTGTGCCCAAGCTGTTGTGGGATGAGGTCATAGATATATCTATGGGCAGGGGCGCCGAGAGCCATCAAGGACCCCAGGGCAGGACTTCATTGCGGGCCCCTTAATAAACAATGAGTCTTGAAAAAATTGACATGGTCGGGGCGGCCGGGGCCCCTTACAGATGCGGGCCCCCGGCAATGATTCCCCCTGACCCCCCTCTCGGCGTGCCTGTCTATGGGTGGGGGTCTTCTTTCTTATCAGGAGATCATTTTTTACTGCTCATTATAGTAAACAACCAACTTTCAAATCAACAAAAGGCTAATCTAATTTTATTCCTTTATGATGATCGTCCACAGTGAACATAACATTTGTGACTGTTGACTGTTTTACCTTGTGACAGTTGACCGTTTTACTTTGTGACTGTTGACCGTTTTACCTTGTGACTGTTGACCGTTTTACCTTGCGACTGTTGACCGTTTTACCTTGTGACAGTTGACTGTTTTACCTTGTGACTGTTGACCGTTTTACCTTGTGACTGTTGACCGTTTTACCATGTGACTGTTGACTGTTTTACCTTGTGACTGTTGACTGTTTTACCTTGTGACTGTTGACCGTTTTACCTTGTGACTGTTGACTGTTTTACCTTGTGACTCTTGACTGTTTTACCTTTAAGTTTTCTCCATCCAACTTTTTCTACATTTTTTTTTGCTGACTTTTTTTTATCGTTATTTTTTAACTGTTAACATTTTTAGGCTGTTTTCCTCACTTCAAAGCTTTTTTTTAAATTTATTAGCTAGTTAATGTTACCCGGACTTGGCACGGGCTTGCACCGGGGGTGGGGGTCCCAATTCCCTTACATATTTCTTATATAGTTTATTTCTTTTTACTTTGTGGTAAACTGAACGAATCTGTCGTTGTGGGTTCAACTCCCAGCGTGTCAAGTTACATGTTTATGGTGAAATCACAACGCAAACCAGGACGCCATAATACTAGAACACCAGTGTACCAGAACACCAGTATACCAGAACACCAGTAAACCTGTACTCGAACACCAGTATACCAGAACACCAGTGTACCAGAACACCAGTATACCAGAACACCAGTACACCAGTATACCAGTACACCAGTATACCAGAACACCAGTATACCAGAACACCAGTACACCAGAACACCGGTATACCAGTACACCAGTACACCAGTATACCAGAACACCAGTACACCAGAACATCAGTACACCAGTACATCAGTACATCAGTACACCAGTACATCAGTACACCAGAACATCAGTATACCAGAACACCAGTATACCAGAACACCAGAACATCAGTATACCAGAACACCAGTACACCAGTACATCAGTACACCAGTACACCAGTATATCAGTACACCAGTACATCAGTACACCAGTACATCAGTACACCAGTACATCAGTGCACCAGTACATCAGTACACCAGTACATCAGTACACCAGAACATCAGTATACCAGAACACCAGTACACCAGTATACCAGAACACCAGAACATCAGTATACCAGAACACCAAAACACCAGTACACCAGTACATCAGTACATCAGTACATCAGTACACCAGTACACCAGTGCATCAGTACACCAGTACATCAGTACACCAGTACACCAGTACATCAGTACACCAGTACATCCGTACATCAGTACATCAGTACACCAGTACATCAGTATACCAGAACACCAGTACATCAGTACATCAGTACACCAGTACACCAGTACACCAGTACATCAGTACACAAGTACACCAGTACATCAGTACACCAGTACACCAGTACATCAGTACACCAGTACACCAGTACATCAGTACACCAGAGGGCTGTGAAACAGACGGAACAAAAAAAACACCAACAAAAAATGTAATTATGTATAATTTATTTATTTTAAAACAAAAACTATCAACAAAGGTTTCAACAATGCATAAACGTAAACATATCAACATTTATGTACAATCAACAGTTCATAAAGATATTATTAATATACTAAAATGTCCAGGTTCAAATCTTTGACATATTGATTGTTCTCTAAGGAGATTAAAGTTAATTTTGTAATCCCTGGGGACGGGGTTGTAGGGTTCTTTGTAAATAGATAAGCGTGGACAATGATTGAAAGAATATGAAATATGTCTCCACAAGTGTTGTAACCACTTCCATAAATATATATTTTTTTAAAATCTAATATGCATATTAAATAATAGTAATTTGTTGAAATATTAATTGATTGATTAAGAAGAAAAAAAATGTTTACTAATGGACATTTTGTCAATATTCGCTGAAAAAAAACCTTAAAAGTTGCATTCTGACAGGGTTGTTAACAATACTCTTAAATTGTATCGTCAATACCGATACCAATACTTCATGAAAATAGTATCGCCAATACCAATACAAATACTCAAGTAAAAATGTATTGCCGAAATCGATACCGATACAATACCGATACTTTTGAGAACAATAAAGTATTTTTATTTAAAATATAGTAAGTGCAAGTTTTTTCAAAAAAAGTGAAAACAATTAAATACAATGTCAAAGCACAAATTTAATGCTAATCACTTTAGTACTTGACGGATGGCCAAGTGGTGTAGATACTCGACTGTCGACTTCAGAGTCATGGGTTCGATCCTCGGTGAAAACAATGGGAACTGTCTTATGTGATCACTGGTACTTTATTGGGATCTCTTGGTCGCGAAAAACTTTTATTACAACATTTTTCTTAACTTCACTTCTTGTTTTATAGGCGGCTTGGCTAAGTGTTGGTCCAACTAAGGGGGGGGGGTGTTAAGAGAAAGTTTGCCAGTTGTTGGCATGAGGTGTGGGAAGGGGGGTGTGGAATACAACAATGTCTTACAATTGGATAATGAACTCCAGGATTTGAATAAATAACGTTTAGTTAAAGGTTGGTCCATGTATTCTATAACCGCTCAACAAGGCCAATTACATTCTCCGATGACTGATGTACAGCGTCGTAATATTTCTTTGAAAACCCGATGGCCCGTCAGGGCTAAGGGAACTTTTCTTTACTATTTCACCACTTGGCAGCACGTAAGAAGACCATCATTTCAAAACAATCCTTGCTTAGCCTAGAACGTAATTGCATAAAAAGACGCCCACCTAATGAAAACAGGCGCTCAACTCAGCACCAGCCGATCAACTCAGCAGTATAGTTTCTTAATGCTTGGGTAGGTTGCAAATGACAGCATTTCTGATGAGTTATCTTCAAGATATCTGTCTACTTCAGCAGAACTTTATTATTAAGCCGGTTCTACCACCGTGCAATAAAACTGCACAGCTGACTGTATTGAAGCTACACCACCCTGTCGAGTAAGTGGAGTGGAAACTGCACTGCGAGCACGCTTTAAGTTTTGCTCAACGTCAGCCTTGTGATTCAAGTTGTCTTGTTGGGGAGGTGGGTGGTATTAATAGCAGGGTTTTTTTTTGCCATGTAGCGCGCCGGATCTGCGATCCGGCACCTCTGAAATGCAACCCGGCACCTCTTATAGTTTTCTTCATTTGGTAAAATGTTAAAAACTTCAGAGACCCACCACCTCTTATTGAAGAGACCCACCACCTCTTATTGAGCAAAAAAACCCCTGATTAATAGTGGTAGGGTTAATGGTTATCATTACAAGCAGTGATTGAATTTATGAAGATTACTTTTAAAACAATGTATTAAAATCGCTATTGTTATTCTACAATTAGCTAATAGTGGCAACAGAAAAGTATTGGTATCGAGTATCGAAAATTTTTCGTTTAAAATGTATCGGCGATACACAAATCAATACTTGATACAAAAAGGATCGGCAATACAGCAACCAATACTGAAAAAGTATCGGCGATACTGTATTGGCCAATACCGATACTTCGATAGTAACAACCCTGCATTCTGATGCGTGTTTTTTAAGTTAAAACATATATAGTTTGTTTTAATACGTTTCCTTTTTTATTCTTTCTGCAGTAAAAGTTTAAATCAAAATGTTAAAAGTGATTTATATTTTAAAAAATTAGATCTTAATGTTTTGTGTGACTTGTGACTTGGTCGTTAGAAGCTGAAGCCTGGGAACTAGGGGAAACAACTCCCGTTTATTGGGGTCTTTTTCAACTACAACGATGCAACCAATGGACCCCACAGTCAAGCAATAGTTATACACAGTCGAGGGTCCATACTGCTGTTCACTTTAACCATCTCATTTCCGCTTGATGACGTCATAGTAATTTAACCATAACATTCAACGGGTCATACATAACATTATCAGAGTAAATTATAAATCTATTTGAGAATTTTCCTTTGATTAATTTTTTTGTCTTAAAGTAATATCACTCATAATTCATTATAATATGATGGTTTGACCCCACTGGTTTGACCTACTGGTTAAACTTGTGATTGGACATAACTTCTGCTTCCTGAAGTAATGTAACAATATAAAAATATCGTAAACAACATTACTTCGTATTTAAACAAAAAAGAGAGATGATAAAATATTACCTTTTGTAATTTCATTGAAATTATTTAGGTTGCATACATTTTAATATTTAGTGATGTATGAGCTTTTTTGAAGTACGCATATCTGTAAAACATTTTAACATTTTTTTCATCTCTGTAAGGTTTTTCCATCTAATAAACAGCGACGTTCATTTGGCACCGCATTCTTAGATGCATTCATGTTTATGGAATGTTTTACAAAACATCAGTGTTAATGAAATACGGTACAAAATACACGGATGTCTTTTGGATCGTCTAACATCAAATTAATGTTTGTGGAATGTTTACCATCAAATCAATGTTTGTGGACTTTTAAACAGTTTTTGAATGTTTAGCAACACATAAAAAATGTTTGTGGAATGTTTAACATTAAACCCAAGTTTGAAAAGTGTTTAACATCACATTCAAGTTTTTGGAATTTTTATAGCACAAGAGCGTTTGTTAAATTGTTTAACATAGATTCAATGTTTGTTAAATTGTTTAACATAAATTCAATGTTTGTGGAACTTTTAACAATGAATCAATTTTGTGGAACGTTTAACATATAATTATTGTTTGTGGAATGTTTACCATAGAATTATTGTTTGTGAAATACTTTACATAGAATAAATAATTGTGGAATGTTTAACATCAAATCAATATGTGTGAAATGTTCAACATCAAATCAATGTTTGTGGAATGTTCAACATCAAATCAATGTTTGTGAAATGTTTACCATGGAATCAATGTTTGTGGAATGTTCAACATCAAATCAATGTTTGTGAAATGTGCAACATAGAATCAATGTATTTTTTTTTGTAATGTTTAACAGCACATCAGTGTTGTTGTTGTTTTTTTGTGTGTGGAATGTTTAAAATTGCATAATCTCTTTCGTAAAAAAATACCATTCAGCAGTTATTCCTAAATAGCACCAATAGTTTCAAGTAATGACCATCACATCCATTAGACCCCTTTGCCTTTAGAAACATCATACAGCATCCTATACAGGTTCTGCACAGATCCCAGCATGGCGTTACCACTGTCAATACATTGTTTTAACTGAGCCTCTGGTAACGACATGTTACACTCCCTTGGATGGTATCTGAAACGTTAAAAGAAAATAGCAGATGTAGTTTTACTAATGATACGTATGGGTCAGTTGCTAATTTAACTAATATTTAATTAACACTGAATTATACTCGCTGCATGACACCTACCTATGTATCATGGAGGGGTCAGAACCTCTAATCACATCGAGACCTAGAGAGATACACTTTTCGAAAAAATCCACATCTTCTAAACCCCATCCAACAATGTTGGTCTTGAAACCTCCGGCCCTTTTGAAAAAAAAAACAACAACAACAACAAAACAAAGCGTTTGAATCAATCCATTGACCTTAAAACATACGCTGTAAATTATTGTTTAAATAATCAATGTGTAATTTAATACATTCATTGGCATTGAGCAAAGTCCAGCAATATTAAAGCTGAACTCTTACATTAATGGCAGGGACGAGGCGTGAGTGTTGCCGGTCATAGTCATATTTATAGAACATGTTATATAATGGTACTGTGTTTATTGAATATAGATAACCGCCTAAAGCCTTTCCTCCTTCGCTGCCAAAGGGCTGTAGTCCAATGTAAACATTTATGAAATATGGTCTTATTGCTTTTCGTTGAGTTTAAGTGCAGATGAGTCATTTTTGATATTAGTTACTTAATGAATTATTCTCTAAATAAATGTATAAAAAAACAATAGAATACGGTGCTGCCCTATTAAGTATTGTTTACTAAATGATTAATGATTAAAAAAAAAAACCGGAATGCAGCTTTCATTGTGGAGTTGCCCACCTTGCTATAAAAGATTCAACAGGCAGCTATGCCTAGAGCCTCTTAAAAGTTTCTAAAATATGTCTAAAATATTTCTTTTAGTTTCTAAAATATTTCTTTTAGTTTCTAAAATATCTCTAAAAGTTTCTAAAATATCTCTAAAAGTTTCTAAAACATCTCTAAAAGTCTCTAAATATCTCTAAAAGTTTCTAAAATATCTCTTAAAGTTTCTAAAATATCTTTAAAAGTCTCTAAAATATCTCTAAAATATTTCTTTTAGTTTCTAAAATATCTCTAAAATATTTCTTTTAGCTTCTAAAATATCTCTAAAAGTTTCTAAAATATCTTTAAAAGTCTCTATCTCTAAAAAATTCTAAAATATCTCTAAAAGTTTCTCAAATATCTCTTAAGTCTCTGGAAAGAGTCTTCACCCCCCCCCCCACAACAACAAAGAAAGACTTTGTCTGCAGATTTTAATCTGACATGTATTGATATCAAATTAGGGGACTTACCGAACTAGGTCGGACTTGTAAACTGAGCCAATCCCATAGCTAAAGCTCCTCCACAACCCCACCTCGTCACGCCTACTGTTCAGTAAAGTATCACACTCGGCTTGCTTGTAACATATAGAGTCTGGGCTGGACGAAACAACAAACATCAGCACAATTACATATTGTATTTATATTTACTGCATGTAGTGCCAGATTAACAGGCAGGCCGACTAAACCGTGGCCTAGGGGCCCCTCGAACTAAGGGGCCCCAAAATGTAGAGGATTACATTAAACGAGTATTATATTTTTGGAAGTGAAAAAAAAAACTTAGCAATATTTTTTTTTAATTTTTCAAAATGGGGCCTCAAATTTTTGTGGGCCTAGGCCCCTAGAATTGTAAATCTGGTTCTGACTTAATGTTTCGAAATCATTATCAGAGGAATGACAAACGATTATTATGTTTCACGGACTCCACATTTTAGGAATGAAATCACAATTAGGAAGTAAAGAACAAAGTCATCTGAGACTTACTTAAAATGTACAAAGTAAATAGGGAAGAATGTACTTCGACCCTGCACTGTGTACTTAGAGACTCTGTGTAGAAAATGAGACGAGTACTCCATGTCTACGTCCATAAATAGTAAGAGAGATGTGTAGGGGAGGTCACTCAGTGCTGTCATTAGTCCTGGCCAAGGAAGATTGATCACAACATGATTATTAAGTAAAAAAAAAACAACATATAAATAATATATATAAAAGCGATTTGGGTTCTGCGTTAAATCGAAAGTAAAGAATTAATACAACAGTATTCCAGTTTAAAATACTATCATGAAATAATCGGATCTGCCCGAAACCAAAAAATAACCTAGCCTACCGATCAAGCCTAAGGGGATATAACTCTATGCAAAGGTTTTTCAGGGTACAGCAAGTAAAATATATTTTAAATTGACTTTGTTAATTCAGTTCAAAATAGTTGCTATATTTTTGTTTCCTCGAGCAGATAACATGACATCAACTATATGTTGGCGCATACAAACTTCCAACCAGCAGTATCATTGGTGACTCGCATGAAGGAAGACTAAATTTTTCTGCGGTCAACCTTGGGCTGCAGGGAGGGGGGTTAACCCGTTCCCCCCTCCCACAGGTCAATCTTAAATTTAAAAAAAGGGGGGGGGAGGGGCATAAAAAGACATGGAAGCATTCTACAAGAGGATGCTATCAGTCATTAGTATTATGTATGCATTATCATCGGTGATGGGGTACTTGGACAAAAATTATGACTTGGAATCAAAATGGAAGTATGAAAATATACGCATTTTATTTTAAAAAATGGACATGGTGGGACATTCCTTTACCATTCCGAGACGCCGGGACAAATATTGCGATTCTGGGACGCGTCCTATGTAAATTGAAATGTCTGGACACCATAGTTTGTGGAAAAGTATTGAAGTGAATATTAATCCGAGAGCAATATTATGAATTAAAAACTTAAATCTAAACTTTGAATTAAAGAGCATTAAACGGCACTGTTTAATGGAATTGGTTAATTAACATAATTTATTTATCTCCAGTTCAAATGGCTCGTTTGAAAATTTCGCCTTATTGTGGACATAACACTTCTCTGAATGGAGTAAATTTATTAACCAGGAAACAAAGTAGGCCTAACTTTTATGGGAGATCATTTCTGTACATTTTATGGTTTGGTGTATTTATAATAATGTTATTTTGATATGTGATAAAAAGGAACCATTTACTGTAGTAATTTTCCTTTTAAAATATGCTTCGTGTGGTTATTACAAGTACACAGTGAACATATTGCTACATTAGTATCTGTTAGTCTAATGGCGTAAAAAAACTCATTTTGTTTCACTACATTAGTCCATGACAACTGATCTCGTCTTGTTTGTGCTAGTGCTGCTTACCTTTCCCCCTGTTGAAGGGCTCATCCAGGTAAGTTATGCGAATGTCAAGATTGGAGTTTTTACCCAAGATGGAGTAAGTCATGGCTGACAACAGTTTGTGCTCTCCCCTGTCATCTGTGAAGACCACGACCCTTAACTCAACCTTACCATTATAACCTGGAAATAAAGGGAATTAATACAAGAATTAGATACATGAAAACAAGTGTTATAACACAATGTTTATACGAAATAATATGGATTCGATTTAAAAAGTGATTATATCAAACTACTGCCACGTGAAGTTTCTTGGTTCAATTCCTTGTGAGTCCTTACATATTTTTCTTGCAACCATAGGTCCAAACAATTTACAAATCGAAATTCGACTTCACCTTCCCTAATGTAATGGTCCTTGTGGCTTTCTTAAAGGAATATTTCATTGAAACTGTGTATTTATGTTCACCTTCCCTGATGTAATGGTCCTCATACATTTAAAAAAAAAAGTAATTTTAAATTAAATCGGTTGTCAATATAAATTAACATTTTAATATTTTAAATTGCACTGTCGTATTCCGGAAAAAAGGCATCGGAAATGAAAGATTGTAGGACTCAAACTCTATCAATAGTGGAACATTTTAACATTATATCATTAGTGCTTAATATCAACTTAGTTCTATTTATGAGAATCATATTTTATATTCACATTTTTTTCGCTACCTATTGCTATATATTGAACCATTGGTTTTAAAAAAAAAACATGACACCTATGCAATGATGAGATGTTATTTTTAAATTGAAAGTTAGTAAGTTTATGGGGAAGCTTCACTGAAAACGATGAAAACTTGTTTAGAAAATGCATAATGATATAAGTTCTGCAGTTCTGCATCATATAGATATACTTAGTATTTGTAATAAGTAATAAATAATGGTCCAGAGTTGAAAAAAATGAGCTCGGTATGATACAAGAATGAACACTAACATGAAGTTCAATAAATCACCAAAATCTAAAGTCAAAAAAATTTTTATTAAAGTGATAAATCATTAGCACTTACCAGATGCAGCAGCTGAATGCATTTCCAGGAACCGCTTGTAAATCGCGGATCTCTGGTACAACGGCATCAACATGTAGATAGTTTTACCTCTGTCTCCCATCTCTTCATCTAATTCGTCTGCCTCCCTGTTGAGAAAGAAAAACTGCAATATTCCAATATATCAAAGGTAAATATATTTACATTTTTAGTTATTTAACTGAAATAATATAGTGTATGATTAAACTGAAAATGTGTGTATATATTATCTCACCTTAAATGTGTGAAAGTATTATCTCACCTAAAATGTGTGCATGCATCATCTCACCTAAAATGTGTGAAAGTATTATCTCACCTAAAATGTGTGTATGTATTACCTCACCTAAAATGTGTGAAAGTATTATCTCACCTAAAATGTGTGCATGTATTACCTCACCTAAAATGTGTGAAAGTATTATCTCACCTAAAATGTGTACATGTATTACCTCACCTAAAATGTGTGAAAGTATTATCTCACCTAAAATGTGTGCATGTATTACCTCACCTAAAATGTGTGCATGCCTTATCTCACCTGAAATGTGAGCATGCATTATCTCACCTAAAATCTACAAAGTTGGCCAAAAAGGGCTTCCTGAGATAGACTGGCTGGATGAACTTCACCTTCTGTCGCCACTTTTTGAGGAAGAGCATGACCTCCACCCCTCTGTCTGTAGTCAGTCGATGGTACGTCTCATTAGTAAACTGGGGCTTGACTTTGGTGTACTCCGGTAAACCTCTGACATACCTACATTGTGAGAGTTCAAAACAAAAATAACCTATGGTGATTAGACTAATAGATATTTAACACGCTCTAGACTAGCCAGGAATCTTATGTGTGCCCTCAATAAAAAAACAACTTTCGACCCTGGTGAGCTGTTTACAAATTCTGACAATCCGCCCCCCCCTTTCATTGGCTGTCATGGACTTGATGATTGATCAGCACTGGTCAATAGTAAACGAACCGTTCTTTAAAAATCAGTGATTTCGTGTGATCGACCAATTAAATAAACAAGAGAAATGACATCAACACACAATAGTTATTTATTTGTTCTTTAGATAAACGTTTCAAAAGATGTCTTCAACAAAGCCCCGGAAAAAAAAGTTACATTTCCGTTACCATACATGCACATCCACAAAACAAACAGTTTTAAAACAAACATATCTGCAAACAAAAGACACACACTGCAATGAATATTAATAATTAATGGCTTTTTATTGGAGGCTTGAAAATTGGAAACAAGAAAAACGTAATTGTTATCTTACTAAAGTTAAAACTGAAAGTGGCATTTAAATATCTCAAGGACATGGAGATTTAAACAACTTGTGATTAAATCACCCCTCACCTTTACAAGTTTGATAAAAGTACTCAATTATATGAACAGTAATGCATACATGACCAAAAACATTATTGAACATGTTGTTGAAATATTTGTCTAGTTTTGGTAGAATCAATGACATTATTGAACATTTTGTTGAAATATTTGTCTAGTTTTGGTAGAATCAATGACATTATTGAACATGTTGTTGAAATATTTGTCTAGTTTTGGTAGAATGTTCAACAAATATGGGCCTCACCCAGTCATTTCTTGGTGGAGTTCAGTTCTTCGCTTAAACTCTATCGGAAATTCCAGTTTTCCGGTTTCGAATGTTGTGCTGAACATTCTCTTGTATCGTATATATTCCCAAGACTTGTCTGGGCCCTGGTACAAAGACTTTCCCTACGGACAATCCGATGTATTCAAATGTAAATACAGGCAAACGAAGAAATATATATAAAAAAGAAGTTAAGTAGATTGATAATGAAGATTAGACAGACAGACAGATATATAAATAGAAAGATAGATAGATGATATATATATATATATAGATATATAGATAGATAGATAGATAGATAGATAGATAGATAGATAGATAGATAGATAGATAGATAGATGTACATTATGCTGTGAATCAGAATACTATTAACACTATAAAAAATGATGATGTTACCTTTGGTAAAAGTTGAATATTTTCTAAGTTAACAACTGCCACACCTCTTCTCTCTACAGCTTCTAGAAGAAAAAAAAAACGACAAGTTATGTAGTCTTAAGGTATCCACAAACCAAAGCGAAACTTTTCGCTGCGCTATTTCTCACGTGAGAGTTTTCTAAGCGCGAAAAACCCTCGCGACACCTAGGCAAAGCGAAAGTGGGCGTCAGCTGACCGGATATAATGATTTTTTTAATTTTCTTTTTTTTTTTGTTTGAAGACGTCGGCAGACATTTTCTTATTATTATACATTTTCTTCAGTTATTGTATTTTACAAGTAAAAAGTGAAAAAAACATTTACTTTTTGGTAAAATCTGATATAATTCATGTTTCTATATATAAATGTAAGTCTTATTTGTTAATTTTAAGACATTTATATCAATTTCAACCTTGATTTTCATTTGAGTCGATGTTTCTAGGCAGCCATTTTGGTTTGCTTACACTCGCGAAACGCGAAAAAACTCTACAAGAAGCGATGTCGCAAAATTTCTCTGCACCGCTGCGGAAATTCTCCGCGGTTTGAGCATCTCCACATTGCCGCGAAAGAGGGGCGAATTTCGCGAGCTACCTAGATACGCGAAATTTTCCTTGGTTTGTGGATTCCTTTAATTTACTCTTTCTTTTGTCTTTTGTATCTCTTTTTGTTTACTAAAGAATGTGTATCTGTGGTATGTCTGAGACAATTTATAACCCACAAAAATAATTCCTGCTCAACGCTACATTGTGTCCTAAGCGAAAATTCAGTTGTTTTGGAGAAATTACGACTGACGTTGTATGTAATAATGTAATATAAACACACACACACATATATATATACATACATACATATATATATATATATATATATATATATATATATATAATTTCTTCAACGTTAAAACGTATTGAAATACAAATACTACCATAAGACAAGTTACGAAGATGAAATTCCGTCATTTTAAACGTAGAACACACAAACACACACAAAATACAACATTTCTTTTCATGTTTTTGGAAATTTGAAATCAATCAAATTAGACACTAGTCGTTAACCCTCGCGCTGTAGTAAAACCCTCCACAAACCTGTTCTAAAATTAGAAACAAAATGGGTGCTCTTTTGTGTGATATCATTCGCGCTATTACTGTATGATGTTACTACAGTTCTATTTAGGGTCATGAGAGATATACCTAGAAACCAACGTGAGCTTCCTTACCTTGAAAGAACTTATCATATGTCTGGACATTGGTCACTGCACTCCTGGTGGAGCTGACCAAGGAATCCTTATTGACTGGAGGTCCCTTTGACCCGTGGATGTATTTGTCTACAACTTCTATCTCAGATTTTATTGCGGTTTTTCTCTGGTGAAGTTTCTGGGGGGGGGGGGGGGATGGGGAAAGAAAGAAAGAAATGATTTCATTTGAAGACGGTGTGTCATCTTTTTTTTTTAAATATTTAATGATAAAAAAAGAAAAGCAATTAACCTAGGAATTTGGGGGCCCGGAGGGGGGTCTTGGCCTCTTTGGGGGCCCCTGCAATTTGACATTCGACACCATGACTTGAGATAATGTAGTTAATATTTAATGTAAAATATTGTATGGGCCCCCTCTCTAAAGCTGGGGCCCGTGGGAATTTCGAATTCCCTTACCAAGATACGCCTCTGGCAATTAAGGTCGATTAAATTTGTTAATTCGTTTTACCTAGTTAAACTAAATGTATTTGTTCAGTTATTGTTGCTGTATACTACAATTGGTCAAAATTGTGTACAACAGAAATATTTCTATTGCTAACATAATTGTGGCATTGTGGTCATATCCATTTTCTTTCTTAACAATAAACTCCATTATTTATATATGTCAGCATCGCAGAATTTAACCTATAGATATACATATATATATATATATATATATATATATATATATATATATATATATATATATATATTCTGTGGTAAACATTTTTGTATTTGTATGTGTTCATTTGTAAATGTGTGTGAGAATGAAGGCTATATCACATATGTGTCTGTATGTCTAACTTAGCATTCTTATAGGTAGATGTGAATATGACGTATATCTGTGTGTATGTGTACTATTGTTTACCATTGACAAAAGGTCACTTAGTATAAATAAATCCTTATCAATTAAAAAAAAAAACAAGAATGAAGAAAATTTAAAGTTCTTTTGATCGGTTTTCCGTAAAGTTTTCACTGACCAATTATTTATATATTGGTTCAGCCATGTTAAAAGTGCATCCTGACAGAACATGCCTTTCCTCCCGGCGAAATGTTATAATTCTGATTCATGTAACAAAATTTTTTAAATATTTTTTTTAATCCTATTTTATTTTCTTAGTCGACAAGTCCTTTGATATAATTGTATCTGATCTTCTACATCGATTGTGTCCACAATGTAAACAACCTTGTCCAGGATCTTAATGCATCATCGCCATTGCTAGAGTTTCATTGATCCTAGAGATTCATGGGATGACATAGAGTATGATCTTAGAGATTCATGGGATGACATAGAGTATGATCTTAGAGATTCGTGTGATGCCATGGAGTATGATCCTAGAGATACGTGTGATGCCATGGGCTATTTATATGCTGAAAAAGAAATGAGATTATCTGCATTGAGATTCGAACCCATGACGTCAAGCTAACCATGTGGGTTGGCCATTGACCAGCCAGGCCTGAACAGATCCGATTATTTTAAATACAACACTAATACATTTACATATTTTAATATTTTGTATTCTTTCATCACAGTTTAACTAAACATATGTGTAGTGGGTCTATTTATTTGAGTCTGATGGTCAAGAGATTTGGAAACAACTGGTTAGATAGACAGGTAACGGTTTCATAGATATAAGGATGAAGTATAAATATATTACACCCCTTCTTGTTGCTGAAATAACTATGTTTTCGGACACGTCAGCTTACCTACCTGTAGAGTTAAGTTGTTGAAGAAGTTGTGCATCCTGAACACGTAGGATGCCTCCTTCAGCGGGTGCAGTGTTAGCGCCTTCATTTCGTCCTTACCTAACTTCTTCTTGAATGAGCTGTTCGCCTCCTCCAGCTCGGCGTAGTTCTGATAAAACAATTCTTTCATCTGCAATAGCACACAAAGGCAAGACTGTGGTGCCCATATCTCAAACCAAGTACAGCAGACCAACTCTCTCTCTCTTTCTATCTCTCTCTCTCTCTCTCTCTCTCTCTCTCTCTCTCTCTCTCTCAGCCTCTTGGGAAAAAAACTCTCATCACATTATAACTAATCTAATTTACTAGCTAACAACTACTATTGATAATCTTTACAAATTATTAATTCTAATAAAAAAAACCCGACCTCCCCCCCCAACCCAGATCAATGGTATGACCCTCTTTTATTTTAAAATGGCGTCCATTAAAGGGTACATCACTAATCAGGGGCGTAGCGAGCTTAACTAGCACCCGGGGCACAATACCTTTTTAGCCCCCCCCCCCCATATTCGATAACCATATAATATTTTATGTAATATAAAAAATTTGGCGCCCCTTTGGGAGTAGCGCCTGGGGCATGATGTCCCACCCTTGACCCCCCCCTCACCACGCCACTGGCACTAATCTTTCAGAAGGCCTGACACATTTTCAAGTGCCTCCTGTAAATATGTTGATAATTAATCAGTTTATCTCCCCTTGATTTAAGCTTTTAGGCTGTCGATATAGTAGTCTCTCATGTGAACACTTTATTGCACGTGGTGTTATTTATGGTCTACGGATCTATCTGTAAAGTTATAGCTGTAAAGAGGTGGGTCTGGTAAAAATAAAAAGGTGTGTGTGATTGGGGGGGGGGGGAATAGGAGGGCTGGGTAAAACTACAGACTCGCTCATAACTGTGCATTGCGTTCAATATAAACTCTATATAATGCGTTTCAAAAGTATTTATCGTGTGCAATTAACTGTGACTGACCTCGAAAGCTATTGTGCATTGCACGCCTGTGTTGATGGTGATACACCGGCCGAGTTCCGTGTCCTCGTGACCCGTGACGGTGACTTTCAGACATTCTTTCAGACCTGGGGCCACGCCCGTCACTATCTTCTGGCTCATGATGACACCTGGGCCCCCCATACAGAATGACCCAGCGAGACCAAGTTTGCCTGCATCAAAACATCAACAACGTTAATTAATTTATTTTGCTTTTGATGTTTTTTTTTTTTTTGTTTCTTTGGATAACAACATAGTGCATGACAAAATAACAACATAGTGCATGACGGAAACCAACATAGTGCATGACAAAAACCAACATTGTGCATGACGGAAACCAACATAGTGCATGACAAAATAACAACACAGTGCATGACGCATTGTTTGACATTTGATATTCATAAGAAAGATTCTACTCTACATCTCAATCTTATTTATATCCTCATCAACATTTCCAGTTGTTGCTGTCAGAGTATGGGCCACCAACCACAGATCTCCAGGTTCTCTTTCTTGTGTCAACATCTCAAGCTGATTCCATGTGAAATTTTGGAGGTGTCAGCTTCGAGATCTCTCAACCAACCTATTTTGGAGGTGTCAGCTTCGAGATCTCTCAACCAACCTATTTTGGTGGTGTCAGCTTCGAGATCTCTTCTCAGCCAACCTATTTTGGAGGTGTCAGCTTCGAGATCTCTCAACCAACCTATCTTGGTGGTGTCAGCTTCGAGATCTCTCAGCCAACCTATTTTGGTGGTGTCAGCTTCGAGATCTCTCAGCCAACCTATTTTGGTGGTGTCAGCTTCGAGATCTCTCAACCGGGTGTTTCTTGGACGGTCTCTCTTTCTTTTTTCCTTGATAATTCTTCGCATCTCAGTCCCTGCATTGTGACACTGGTTGCTTGTTTATGCAGGGTGAGTCTTTTCCAGCCTCTTCCCTTATTCCTGATTTATTTTTCTGCTAAAAGTTGGCGGGTCGCTATGGTTGTTGAACGGGCGCCAACATAAAACATTCTAGTTTACAGGGCGGGCCATTCTGTTGCATTTTTTTTCAAAGAATTTTTTTTAATTTTTTTTTTTTAAATTCTTCGGTTGTTTCCAAATAATTTTAATTAAGGATTTTTTTTTATTTACCAGATTTATCTATTATTGACTATTTGGCACTTTTAATGTCTACTTCAGAAAAAGTAGATAAGTTTTTAAATAATTTTACAATAGACGACTTGCAAGCTAATGCCATCTCTATGGCAACATCTGTAAATAGTGGCAAAAAGCTAAAACTCCCATTGAATCCTATGTTAAATAGTCTTTACAACATCGCAGTTTATTAAATTTATAAGACCACATTAAGATTACTATCTCTCTCTCTCTCTCTCTGAACTCTCTCAGTATTCTGCGGGCTGAGACTTAGTCTCTTAGAGCCCGTGAGATCAGACCTGCTGTGTCTCTCAACATCTGGAGACTGCCATAGAGCCCAATGGCCAGCAGGCTTCCGGACTGGTCCACCCTGTGGTCCGCCAGTCCGGGACACTCGAAAAGCAAACGATCCACGGTTTCCTCCACTTCCCTGCAGTGTCTGCAAAGGGTGTCGACATTGGACCTCAACCTCCCAAAGTACGCGCCAATAGGACAGTGCCCAGTACGGAACTGGGCAATTAGCGCCTGCTCGACTCGCCTAAGCTTCCACCACGGGTCAGTTTTGGACGGCCGCTCCAGAAACTTTCGGACATTAACTCCGTTCACCCCATGGGCCCAGCTCGAGAACCACTTCGATTGTCCAAAGAGACAGATCTTGGCAAGCGCTGCCTCAAATGAGCTCTTCCTTGCACTCATGGGCTGCACTTTGGGATCTGTCGACTTACTATCTACATCTATCCATTTTTAGAGGAATATCTCCTCTTGGTTACCTATGTGTTTGTCCAAACTGGTTAATTAATTAGCATCGGCACTAATAATATGCCGACATTCCGACAGTAAAATAACGGGAAAAAATGAGATTTAGTGCAGTAAACAGGTAAATATTGTCTAAAGTTGAGCTATGGAAACATGAATTAAAACGAAAACTTTCATATACCCTCGTTTACATGACGTGGCCACAGGCTATAACGTTTTTATAGCCCTCTCAATGACAAGAATGTTGATCTCAATATTTCTGTAAAATACTCATTATTTATCCTGTAGGAAAGGCCCGATTAAGGCCTAGGCACTTTATCACCGTGCCTAGGGCCTACAAGCAAAAAAAAAGGGCCAACAAAAGTGAAGAACTCAATCGTGGAGCTTCCTTTTCTCAACTTTAGCACCCACGAATCTATAGTGCCTAGGGCCTACAAAATCCTTAATCAGGCCCTGCCTGAATGAACTTTAAATTCAACCCTGACGTTTAAGTAAAGCACCCCCACTAAGCATACACACAAGTGGGTATTGATTTTAATTTGGACTTATATTTTAAAAAAAAAGCGATCACTCGGAGACTACGATAGTTGTATTCGTCCTGGCACTATTCGCTGCGGTATTATAAAAAAGAAATAAAGACGTCAGCTTTGCACGTGGTCCACATAAAAATATGTATGGCCAGGTACCTTCTTCCACTGGTTTTCCAAAGCCTGGCTGACCTATATACAACGGCTTCGAATCATTCACAGATTTGAGAAACCTGACCAGTTCATCCACCTTCATGTACACATCGTCGTCTGCTCGAATCAACCACTGGGGAAAAAAAATTAAAAAGTATTAAAATAATAAGTACGACTAAGTCAAAAAAAATGGTGTCTACCACATCTTTCACATCCGTCCCGCATTCACCGCAGGCCTGGTGCTAACTACAGCACGCGGGCCATCCCCTACACTTGGTCACACGTTTGAACAGAGCGGTGTTGTTTTTTTTTTCCACCAAGAGGTAAACGGGTATTCTGAAAAAGTAAATCAGGTCAGACTTTGACGGCAGGTGTCGTCGGTACGCTCAAACCTGTCATTTCGTCCTACATTCTACCGGTTGTTGTATTTAGAAGTAAAAGAGGATCTGTGCCGTCTAGTGGGGGAGGGGGGGTGAAAACTCGATGTTTCCTCCCAACCCCCACCCCTGTTTTTATTCCACGCATCATGATTTCTGTGCCGTGTTTGATTTATCTCAAGACCTACAGTGTCAGGTCAACAACAACAACAACCTATGGGCGTCTACACACAAGGCGGTACATCGGGCACAGTGGCGAACCTAGGGATTTGGGGGGCCCTTGTGGCTTGGCCTCTTTGGAGGCCCTTGCATTTTGACATTCGACACCACGACAGTAGATAATGTACTTAATATTTAATTTAGCTGGGGCCCAGGGGGGACTTTCGAATTTGGACCCCCTCTCCCCACCCTAGGTACGCCTCTAAATGGGCATCTCTGTTTGTGTACATGGGCAAAGTTCACCGTCCTTTAGGCTTTTTTTGGTCCAGACCGATGTCCACTTCCCCTCCAAAACGTTTTTCTGTTATAAAGTTAACATCTATTGTATATCAATCCGTATAAACATTCCATTCATTTGCTCTTAGCTCTGCTCTGCTGTCAAATAAATTTAACGATGAAGCCAATGTGGCTTGCGTTTCAAATGGTTCCCCGCCCCTGGTGTATGCTAAAAGTGGAGTAAATTGGGGGTAGGGGTGGTGCCACATATGGCACTTTATCTCCAACCGGGGGGGGGGGGGGAAGGGGCAGCATTTTGGGTGTTCAATGCTGTGACACCTCTGAACATGAGCTAAATTTCTATACAATTATTTTAATTACAAAACGTTCAGATTTCGAACAAAAAATTTCCCCATTATGAGTGACTCGCATTTATACCCAGCGTTGCACTGGAAGTTACTGCCGAGCTACACTTTTATAAATACAAGTATTTCTGTGTTTATAAATACAAGTATTTCTGTGTTTTTTTTTATTTTCGTGTGATGTACTGACTGTGTCTAGATCTTATGCAGTGCATGTGATAGTATTATGTCGATTGTCCAGTGAAATTATCCAAATTCTGAATCGTTTAAGTTTCAAATCATTTTTCCTTTAATTAATTATACAAAAATAAATTCCTACACACAAAAATAACACGATTAAAAAAAAATTGCTTCCGGCTAAATCCAGCAATACTCATACTTAATCACAGCAGCACTCTGCCATTGGAAGGGGCCGGCATCTGCCAAGATTAATCACCTCGGAATCGGAGATCAATCATTCGAACTCCAAACTAGTTATGTGAATTTTCCCATAATATAAACATATTAAATTGATGAATCTATTTTTGGATTCATACGAATATTTAATTTATTTACATTTATTTTGCTGCATACAAGGGGCAGCATCATCCGAGCTTAAGTGATAAATCTACCACCATGGGTGGGGGTGTCAGAATACGAACTTGATTTGTATTAAAATCGTTTCAATTTTGAATTGAATATATTTTTTAACCGTTTATAAATTATTTTTCATTAATACTTCCGTTTCTGGATCCCCATAAAAAAAATTTTAATCTTAGATTTGTTTGGCCGATATCTGTTGTAAATGTGTACGGCATTTACTCTGCCAGTTACATGATCTTCACAAACTAGATGTTCCAATTTGTTTGCCACCAAACAGGGCCGGCATCTTCAGTACTTATGTACAATTATTTCCTAAGAATCACAGACTATTCCGTTTGCGGGCAATCGTTTGAACCACTTTTTAAGTAAATCTTTAGCCAAAATTAAATAAAGAATCTGAAAATGAGTTATGTAACCAGTTGGAATTCTAAATCGTGGGGTGATGGGGGGGGGGGGAAACGCACATCCTTGGCCGCAAGCCATGGGCGGCAACGTACTTAAGGCTGGTTAAGCCTCAACAAACAGTCGTTTATTCACTCCAATTAAAGTTGCTGATACCGTCACTTGCCTTGTAGTATGGGGCATAATGTTCGCTCATGTACTCCACCATTGCAAATGATTTCTTCTGGGGCGGATAGTCGTTTTCTTTGACACCTTTCAACTGCACAACATTCAGGTCACCTGGGAAGAAAATAACAGAATTAAATATATCACATCAACTTCACCTTTCAACTGCACAACATTCAGGTCACCTGGGAAGAATATAAAAGAATTAAATATATCACATTAACTTCACCTTTCAACTGTACAACATTCAGGTCACCTGGGAAGAATATAAAAGAATTAAATATACCACATTAACTTTACCTTTCAACTGCACAACATTCAGGTCACCTGGGAAGAAAATAAAAGAATTAAATATATCATATTAAATTTACATTTCAACTGCACAACATTCAGGTCACCTGGGAAGAAAAAAAATAATAGAATTCAATATATGACATTAACTTCAAAATCGTATTAGAAGCATCATGACAGCCATCATGACAGCCATCATGACAGCCATCATGACAGCCATCATGACAGCCATCATGACAGCCATTCTCAGATAAATTTGGGAACGATGGGAGGAATTTGGAGATATTTGTGGAACCTAGACAGAAAGATGGAGATATTTGTGGAACCTAGACAGAAAGATGGAGATATTTGTGATATTTGTGGAACATAGACAGAAAGATGGAGATATTTGTGGAAGTTAGACAGAAAGATGGAGATATTTGTGGAACCGAGACAGAAAAATGGAGATATTTGTGGAAGTTAGACAGAAAAATGGAGATATTTGTGGAACCTAGACAGAAAGATTGAGATATTTATGAACCCTTTACAGAAAGATGGAGATATTTGTGGAACCTAGACAGAAAGATGGAGATATTTGTGGAACCTAGACAGAAAGATTGAGATATTTATGGACCCTTTACAGAAAGATGGAGATATTTGTGGAACCTAGACAGAAAGATGGAGATATTTGTGGAACCGAGACAGAAAGATTGAGATATTTATGGACCCTTTACAGAAAGATTGAGATATTTATGGACCCTTTACAGAAAGATTGAGATATTTGTGGAACGTAGACAGAAAGATGGAGATATTTGTGGAACCTAGACAGATAGAGGGAGATACTTATAGACCCTTTACAGAAAGATGGAGATATTTGTGGAACCTAGACAGAAAGATGGAGATATTTGTGGAACCTAGACAGAAAGATGGAGATATTTGTGGAACCTAGACAGAAAGATGGAGATATTTGTGGAAGTTAGACAGAAAAATGGAGATATTTGTGGAACCTAGACAGAAAGATTGAGATATTTATGGACCCTTTACAGAAAGATGGAGATATTTGTGGAACCTAGACAGAAAGATGTAGATATTTATGGACCCTTTACAGAAAGATGGAGATATTTGTGGAACCTAGACAGAAAGATGGAGATATTTGTGGAACCTAGACAGAAAGATTGAGATATTTATGGACCCTTTACAGAAAGATGGAGATATTTGTGGAACCTAGACAGAAAGATGGAGATATTTATGGACCCTTTACAGAAAGATGGAGATATTTGTGGAACCTAGACAGAAAGATGGAGATATTTGTGGACCCTTTACAGAAAGATGGAGATATTTGTGGAACCTAGACAGAAAGATGGAGATATTTGTGGAAGTTAGACAGAAAAATGGAGATATTTGTCGAACCTAGACAGAAAGATTGAGATATTTATGGATCCTTTACAGAAAGATGGAGATATTTGTGGAACCTAGACAGAAAGATGGAGATATTTGTGGAACCTAGACAGAAAGATGGAGATATTTGTGGAACCTAGACAGATAGAGGGAGATACTTATAGACCCTTTACAGAAAGATGGAGATATTTGTGGAACCTAGACAGAAAGATGGAGATATTTGTGGAACCTAGACAGAAAGATGGAGATATTTGTGGAACCTAGACAGAAAGATGGAGATATTTGTGGAACCTAGACAGAAAGATGGAGATATTTGTGGAACCTAGACAGAAAGATGGAGATATTTGTGGAACCTAGACAGAAAAATTGAGATATTTGTGGAACCTAGACAGAAAGATGGAGATATTTGTGGAACCTAGACAGAAAGATGGAGATATTTGTGGAACCTAGACAGAAAGATGGAGATATTTGTGATATTTGTGGAACATAGACAGAAAGATGGAGATATTTGTGGAAGTTAGACAGAAAGATGGAGATATTTGTGGAACCTAGACAGAAAGATGGAGATATTTGTGGAAGTTAGACAGAAAAATGGAGATATTTGTGGAACCTAGACAGAAAGATTGAGATATTTATGGACCCTTTACAGAAAGATGGAGATATTTGTGGAACCTAGACAGAAAGATGGAGATATTTATGGACCCTTTACAGAAAGATGGAGATATTTGTGGAACCTAGACAGAAAGATGGAGATATTTGTGGACCCTTTACAGAAAGATGGAGATATTTGTGGAACCTAGACAGATAGAGGGAGATATTTATGGACCCTTTACAGAAAGATGGAGATATTTGTGGAACCTAGACAGAAAGATGGAGATATTTGTGATATTTGTGCAACCTAGACAGAAAGATGGAGATATTTGTGGAAGTTAGACAGAAAGATGGAGATATTTGTGGAACCTAGACAGAAAGATGGAGATATTTGTGGAAGTTAGACAGAAAAATGGAGATATTTGTCGAACCTAGACAGAAAGATTGAGATATTTATGGACCCTTTACAGAAAGATGGAGATATTTGTGGAACCTAGACAGAAAGATGGAGATATTTATGGACCCTTTACAGAAAGATGGAGATATTTGTGGAACCTAGACAGAAAGATGGAGATATTTGTGGACCCTTTACAGAAAGATGGAGATATTTGTGGAACCTAGACAGATAGAGGGAGATATTTATGGACCCTTTACAGAAAGATGGAGATATTTGTGGAACCTAGACAGAAAGATGGAGATATTTGTGATATTTGTGCAACCTAGACAGAAAGATGGAGATATTTGTGGAAGTTAGACAGAAAGATGGAGATATTTGTGGAACCTAGACAGAAAGATGGAGATATTTGTGGAAGTTAGACAGAAAAATGGAGATATTTGTCGAACCTAGACAGAAAGATTGAGATATTTATGGACCCTTTACAGAAAGATGGAGATATTTGTGGAACCTAGACAGAAAGATGGAGATATTTGTGGAACCTAGACAGAAAGATGGAGATATTTGTGGAACCGAGACAGAAAGATTGAGATATTTATGGACCCTTTACAGAAAGATGGAGATATTTGTGGAACCTAGACAGAAAGATGGAGATATTTGTGGAACCTAGACAGATAGAGGGAGATACTTATTGACCCTTTACAGAAAGATGGAGATATTTGTGGAACCTAGACAGAAAGATGGAGATATTTGTGGAACCTAGACAGAAAGATGGAGATATTTGTGGAACCTAGACAGAAAGATGGAGATATTTGTGGAACCTAGACAGAAAGATGGAGATATTTGTGGAACCTAGACAGAAAGATGGAGATATTTGTGGAAGTTAGACAGAAAGATGGAGATATTTGTGGAACCTAGACAGAAAGATGGAGATATTTGTGGAAGTTAGACAGAAAAATGGAGATATTTGTGGAACCTAGACAGAAAGATTGAGATATTTATGGACCCTTTACAGAAAGATGGAGATATTTGTGGAACCTAGACAGAAAGATGGAGATATTTGTGGAACCTAGACAGAAAGATGGAGATATTTGTGGAACCTAGACAGAAAGATGGAGATATTTGTGGAACCTAGACAGAAAGATGGAGATATTTGTGGAACCTAGACAGATAGAGGGAGATATTTATGGACCCTTTACAGAAAGATGGAGATATTTGTGGAACCTAGACAGAAAGATGGAGATATTTGCGATATTTGTGCAACCTAGACAGAAAGATGGAGATATTTGTGGAAGTTAGACAGAAAGATGGAGATATTTGTGGAACCTAGACAGAAAGATGGAGATATTTGTGGAAGTTAGACAGAAAAATGGAGATATTTGTCGAACCTAGACAGAAAGATTGAGATATTTATGGACCCTTTACAGAAAGATGGAGATATTTGTGGAACCTAGACAGAAAGATGGAGATATTTGTGGAACCTAGACAGAAAGATGGAGATATTTGTGGAACCGAGACAGAAAGATTGAGATATTTATGGACCCTTTACAGAAAGATGGAGATATTTGTGGAACCTAGACAGAAAGATGGAGATATTTGTGGAACCTAGATAGATAGAGGGAGATACTTATTGACCCTTTACAGAAAGATGGAGATATTTGTGGAACCTAGACAGAAAGATGGAGATATTTGTGGAACCTAGACAGAAAGATGGAGATATTTGTGGAACCTAGACAGAAAGATGGAGATATTTGTGGAACCTAGACAGAAAGATGGAGATATTTGTGGAACCTAGACAGAAAGATGGAGATATTTGTGGAACCTAGACAGAAAAATTGAGATATTTGTGGAACCTAGACAGAAAGATGGAGATATTTGTGGAACCTAGACAGAAAGATGGAGATATTTGTGGAACCTAGACAGAAAGATGGAGATATTTGTGGAACCTAGACAGAAAGATGGAGATATTTGTGGAACCTAGACAGAAAGATGGAGATATTTGTGGAACCTACACAGAAAGATGGAGATATTTGTGGAACCTAGACAGAAAGATGGAGATATTTGTGGAACCTAGACAGAAAGATGGAGATATTTGTGGAACCTAGACAGAAAGATGGAGATATTTGTGTAACCTAGACAGAAAGATTGAGATATTTATGGACCCTTTACAGAAAGATGGAGATATTTGTGGAACCTAGACAGAAAGATTGAGATATTTGTGGAACCTAGACAGAAAGATGGAGATATTTATGGACCTTTTACAGAAAGATGGAGATATTTGTGGAACCTAGACAGAAAGACTGAGATATTTATGGATCCTTTACAGAAAGATGGAGATATTTGTGGAACCTAGACAGAAAGATGGAGATATTTGTGGACCCTTTACAGAAAGATGGAGATATTTGTGGAACCTAGACAGATAGAGGGAGATATTTATGGACCCTTTACAGAAAGATGGAGATATTTGTGGAACCTAGACAGAAAGATTGAGATATTTATGGACCCTTTACAGAAAGATGGAGATATTTGTGGAACCTAGACAGAAAGATGGAGATATTTGTGGACCCTTTACAGAAAGATGGAGATATTTGTGGAACCTAGACAGAAAGATTGAGATATTTATGGACCCTTTACAGAAAGATGGAGATATTTGTGGAACCTAGACAGAAAGATGGAGATATTTATGGACCCTTTACAGAAAGATGGAGATATTTGTGGAACCTAGACAGAAAGATGGAGATATTTGTGATATTTGTGGAACATAGACAGAAAGATGGAGATATTTGTGGAAGTTAGACAGAAAGATGGAGATATTTGTGGAACCGAGACAGAAAAATGGAGATATTTGTGGAAGTTAGACAGAAAAATGGAGATATTTGTGGAACCTAGACAGAAAGATTGAGATATTTATGAACCCTTTACAGAAAGATGGAGATATTTGTGGAACCTAGACAGAAAGATGGAGATATTTGTGGAACCTAGACAGAAAGATTGAGATATTTATGGACCCTTTACAGAAAGATGGAGATATTTGTGGAACCTAGACAGAAAGATGGAGATATTTGTGGAACCGAGACAGAAAGATTGAGATATTTATGGACCCTTTACAGAAAGATTGAGATATTTATGGACCCTTTACAGAAAGATGGAGATATTTGTGGAACCTAGACAGATAGAGGGAGATATTTATGGACCCTTTACAGAAAGATGGAGATATTTGTGGAACCTAGACAGAAAGATGGAGATATTTGTGGAACCTAGACAGAAAGATGAAGATATTTGTGCAACCTAGACAGAAAGATGGAGATATTTGTGGAACCTAGACAGAAAGATGGAGATATTTGTGGAACCTAGACAGAAAGATTGAGATATTTGTGGAACCTAGACAGAAAGATGGAGATATTTTTGGAAGAGACAGAAAGATGGAAATATTTGTGGAACCTAGACAGAAAGATTGAGATATTTATGGACCCTTTACAGAAAGAAGGAAATTTATGGACTCAACGATTTCATTTAAAATAGGCCAAAACAAACTTTTTTGTGAGCAGTGTGTTGGAATATAGAAAGATAGATGGATGGATTATGTATACATGCATACATATATCCATACATACATAGACAGATATATAATACATACATGCATACTTACGTTTATATACACAAGGTTATATATACATGTAAATAGACAGTCTGACAGACAGCCAGATCGATAGACAAACAGATATATATATATATATATATATATATATATATATATATAGAGAGAGAGAGAGAGAGAGAGAGAGATAGATAGATAGATAGATAGATAGATAGATAGATAGATAGATAGATAGATAGATAGATAGATAGATAGATAGATAGATAGATAGATGGGTGAGTGGGAGGATGGATAGATAGAAATCAAATCAAAAGGTTGCGCAATGCAGTGTTAGAGCCACAACGAGCCACTTCGTTTAGTTCTGTGCTGATCCCATTGGTCCATTTTTTTTTTAAATTTCATTTTTTTTAAATGGTGCGGCTTTTAAAACTAAATTAAAATTTTATATCAAAACATAAACAACATAATTGGGCTCTCGCCACCTCACGCACGGTCGCCCCTGGTCTGCACCACATAAACCATAAGAAGTCATGTATGTTAACAATAAACTCTTGCTCTAGAAATAGGGGACATACGCACCCCTCTGGGCTCAGTGAAGTGCTTGATGTCTCACCTAGAGACATAACATACCCCCCCTCCCAGCCCCGGTTCTAATGGGATTTGGTTAGTTAGTTTTTACTATTTTTTTCGGTTCAAAATAAATCTATAAATGAAATCCCTCAAGCAAATATTTTTTTTTGAAATAATTGAGCCATTTCCGCCATTTCTTAGTTGGTAGGTCAAGGCTGTTGAAGGTCATTATTTACATTTTTTTTTTTTAGAGCAGATCATATTAAAACAATTAACAAACCCCATTGGGTTTTAACTGGTTCAATCTTTAGGACGACGTCACCGAGATTAAGAGTCGCTTCCTTGACACCAGCCAGTTGTTCTGGTTGAATATATTATAACCAGGCTTGCGGAGCCGGAGCCGAGGAGCCTGGAGCCGCTACTTTTTGCTGGAGCCGGATCCGGAGCCGACAAAATCTGGCGGCTCCACGGCTCCCAATTTTTTTTTTACAGCAGAATTTTTTTTTTTAGCTTTAAAACTCCAAATTTGTTTGATTGTTTGCCTCTACAATTTGAAATAATGTTATTTTTACGAAAGCCACATCAGTAACAGCGTTAAAATGTGTTCGTTTTAAATCTTGTTTACCCTCCGAAATTTTTTTAATAGCATGTTATTTTGTTATATATAAAGTTAGAACAGTTTTATTTCATAGAATAATTGAATCAATCATTTAAAATAAATTTTTACTAAGACGACAAATAGAACGCGTCATTTCGTATTATTATTTGACCGCGAATCAGGCTTAGCCCCCCTTGCGTTTTGTCTGGCCCCCACTGCTTATTTGCTCTACTTAGTAAAATGTATTACCTGCCCCCCCCCCAGCTATTGCCTGGCCCCTGTTGTAGAATGCCTGGCCCCTGCTGTAGAATTTTCACGCTACGGGGCTGCCGCGAATTTGTAATAGACTATAAACAAAATGGTTGCTTTCTGTATTTAATAATTTTATTATAAACAGAATATCTGAAATAGAGTAGATAAATTTATAAGGCTGTGGCTATACGGATCCGGGTCCCAATAAAATCCGATTGTTATGCACTAAGCTTAGCTATATTTAAACTTTATTAGACGGAACCCGAAAAAATAATAAAACAGAGTCCTCTTAGTGGAACCCTAGACACTGAGTAACGATTAAATCATACAATTCAAACAATTATAAAAAAAAAACAATAATAAAGTTTATGTATAGCTAAGCTAAGTGCATATTTGCCACGGGTCCGAATAACAATCAGACATGATTGGGACGGGGTCCGAATAAAAATCGGAGTTTATTGGTAACCGGGTCCGAATAGTCACTTCAAATTTATAAATAATAAATATAAATAATGAAGTCTTTCAAATATTTTAAATAATGTATCATTTTACTATTTGCTAATTTGATCATTGAAATAACTTTTTATTACTAATGAAAATGGCGACTAGTGAAATCTCGGTTGAAAATAATGATATGATTCTGGAGGCACTGAAATGGTTTGTTTTTAGTAAAACCGACATGCGTATATTTTTCAAGTTCCTGACTATGGGGCAGTCCCGTAGCGTGAAAATTCTACAGCAGGGGCCAGGCAATAGCAGGGGGCAGGTAATACATTTTACTAAGTAGAACAAATAAGCAGACAAAACGAAGGGGGGGCCCGCCCCCCTGCCCCCCCCGCACGCTACGGGTCTGCTATGGGGGTGAAAGCGACAAAATTTGCATAACTTTTTATCAGCGGCATGTTTGCGTGGCGCAATTTAAAAAAATTTTGTCTCGTGTGATACTATCTTAATAGGGAGCCGGAGCCGTCAAATTTGTGGGAGCTGGAGCCGGAGCCGGAAAAAAAATTGGCGGCTCCGCAAGCCTGATTATAACTATACAACCGTTGATTGTAAATAATACATTTCTTTCTGAATTTAGCATTCGAGCCGGTTTATCCAGTTTTTTTACAGAGACCTATTTTTCCACGCCCTTTTCAACTTTCAACAAAATAAAGATTTTTCTGTACATTAAATTACGTGGGCGGCATTCTAAAGAATTGCATGATACGTGAAAAAATATACCGCACGTTGCAGATTACGAAACATCCTGAATGTAACTTTTCTAAAATCAATTTGTTCATATCGACATTTTTTCAATAACCTACCCGGCCATGCATAAAGTACAATATTATATCCCGTACTCGATTTAAGAAAAAAACCAGTGCCGGGGAATGAAAAAAAAAAATTCTGCAAAGCCGGGGATAAATGTGTATGGTTTCATCCCCGGCAGGGATATATATTAGCTAAAGCAGAGCCGTGGGTGACAGTTCTCAGTGCTGGGGATATCCCCGGTCATCCCCGGCGGTAAATTGAGCCCTGATTATATCATATATGTAACGTAATCTACCAGCTATTCTTCCTTTCTACATTTTTTTCAACAACCTACCCGTGTAGTCCTCTCCTTCACCAAGAAAGTAAACAACCTTTCCAGGAACTTTCGGCACCCACGTCCGACTGCTGGCTAACGCCCTGCTGTCCAGAAACTTCCTCGCCGTCATGATGCCTATAAACAGAAAATTCTCCTCGGCCTCATCGTTCAGATCTACGCCCGAGTTGGCGTGGTCACCTCTGGGGGATTCTCTTCGAGACCTGGGGATCTTTTCGTCCGCACGCAGGGGCGGGGCTTCTCCTTCTGAGGCTCTCGGCGGGATGTTGGCCAATCTCTTGCAGTCCGTGACCGTCCGAAAGATGGACGGCTTGACGTGCTTCCATAGAAGATGACCGCACAGGAAGCCGACGGCAAAGATGGCTGTCATGTGACAGAGGCGTCGGTATTGGCATTTCGCTAACATCATCAAATGACAAATATTTGTTTTCAGGGCGCCGAGGTCCGACTCGGGAGCTACTTGGCATAATGGGTTGTTGTCAGACTTTTTGTTATTCTGAAATAGAATCATAAGAGTCTATGTGATAGATCAATGACATTTTATTAAATAGATTGTAAATAGAAAACATCAGTATATGTAATGGGCGGATTCGCAGGGAATCTTCGAATGTTCATTAACGTTTGTGACACAAACAAATATCCATTACCTTGTGTCATGTCCAGTGGTGACGCCAGAATGTTACTGTGACCTCTGGTTTACGAGAACTGACAGGTAAGTTATACAAAGTTTATTTTTTTTTTAGAATGACTCTTATCCAATGCTTGGTTTCTATGATTTGTATCATACAGACCAGAAACAATATTACTTCTATGTGTGTTGTATCATACAGACCAGGAACAATATTACTTGTATGTGTGTTGTATCATACAGACCAGGAACAATATTACTTTTATTTGTGTTGTATGTTTAGTTTACCTGTCTTTGTTCTGATGTAATTATTTAATCTTTTTATTAGTATTTTTAGACTAAAAATATACATTTAATCTTTTAATTTCATCAAAGAAACAATAGTCCTCTGTTTAATTTCTTAAATTTCCAATCCTATAATCTCAACACAGGATGTAATATATCAGTCCAATATACCTAAAGGGTCACCTTAATATCTACAAATATTTCAAACATCGTAAATGTTAACTACTAGTATTTAAGCACCCTTAGTCGCATTGTGGACACAGTTGGGCAATGCATTGATTGCATCATATTATGAAGTAATGAAATTATTTAATCATTTTTTCTATAATGTATTAAAATAATAAAATAAAGTTAGCGTCTATTGTGAAATATTAGGCTTATGATTACAGCTAAAATAGGTCAGTGTCTATCTAGGCTTCTGATTAATAGATCAATGGCTATCTAGGCTTCTGATTAATAGGTCAGTGTCTATCTAGGCTTCTGATTAATTAGGCCAGTGTCTATCTAGTCGTCTGATTAACATGTCAGTGTCTATTTAGGTTTCTGATTAACAGGTCAGTGTCTATCTAGGCTTCTGATTAATTAGGCCAGTGTCTATATTGTCTTCTGAATAATCAGACTCCTGTCTAGTTTTGTTCCTGGTCACTATCAACATACAGCAGTAAACAATGAATGAATTGAATCTCGATTGTTAATACGGAGTAGTGTAATCGTTGTGAGCAGGTCGAAAATGAGTCACTTGATTGAACATACATATTCTTACACATACATAGTAAACAAATGACTAAAATATCGTTAAGGAAAAAAAAACTTTTAAGTCATCCCTATGTCCAGAATTTTTCATTAGAATATTTAAACTACCGATACTAATGAGATTTGTAAAAGTTCACTGTCTTATTTAATAAACAGTCTGTACAATGTTAGCATCTATAGAAACAGTCTAAGCATTGGTATCATGTGTAATAAACAGTCTGTACAATGTTAGAACATATAGAAACAGTCTGCGCAATGGTATCATGTGTAATAAACAGTCTGTACAATGTTAGCATATAAAGAAACAGTCTGCGCATTGGTATCATGTGTAATAAACAGTCTGTACAATGTTAGCATATATAGAAACAGTCTGCGCATTGGTATCATGTATAATAAACAGTATGTACAATGTTAGCATATATAGAAACAGTCTGCGCATTGGTATCATGTATAATAAACAGTATGTACAATGTTAGCATATAAAGAAACAGTCTGCGCATTGGTTTCATGTGTAATAAACAGTCTGTATAATGTTAGCATATAAAGAAACAGTCTGTGCATTTGTATCATGTGTATTAGACAGTCTGTACAATGTTAGCATATAAAGAAACAGTTTGCGTATTGGTATCATGTGTAATAAACAGTCTGTACATTGATATCATGTAAACAAACATTATAACATTGATAGCATATCATATAAATTAACAGTCCGTACGATGATATCATATAAAAAAAAACAGTCCGTACATCGTTATCATATAAAGAAACAGTCTGCGCATTGTTAACATATAAAAAAACAGTCTGCGCATTGTTATCGTATAAAGAAACACTGCGCATTGTTAACCTGTAAAGAAACAGTCTGTACATTGTTATCATATAAAGAAACAGTCTGCGCATTGTTATCATATAAAGAAACAGTCTGCGCATTGTTAACATATAAAGAAACAGTCTGTACATTGTTATCATATAAAGAAACAGTCTGCGCATTGTTATCGTATAAAGAAACAGTCTGCGCATTGTTATCATAAGCTAACCACATTTATAATTCCTCAACACCGTGAAAAATTAAAAAAAACTTACAAGTCCTAACTACATTGTAAAATTAAAAAAAATATTATTTCGTTGAATATGTTACATATAAGTTTCTCTTGGGAAAGTGAATTGGGAGGGGAGGGTGAGGGTATGGGGAAAGTTCTTTCTGACTGAGTCGTTCTTCTTGTTTGTTTGGTTTTTTTTTTTTGTTCATGTTAGTTTGAAGAACTATATCTAGATTAGACATCATCAATTATATCTTACATGTCATATTTATTGAGTAGACCGGTGAGGGAATACCAGTCTTGGGGGTGGGGGGGGGGGGAGGCCAATGCTTTTGTTTTCATGCACATACCTTCTTATATTAAAATCTAAATACTGCAGCTATTATAAATGTAAACTAAAAATATAAAATGCTTTATGTAAAGGCTATAAAATCGTTATCTTCTAGCAGTGTTCTTATCTCAGTGGAACTTTTTAATTTAAACTTACACATTGAGACGTGATTCTCAACTTGAACAAACGGGTAAGGAGGTTGTAAAATCAATGGAAGGACTTGAAGGAAGATTTTGAAAAAAAGGAAAGGAAAAAAAGCATGTGACAAAAACACACAACACACACGCGCGTGTATACAGTAGATACACACACAAACATACAAAGAATGCAAAATACTCACGAGCATAAAAACACAAAAACACATCACAGGTATGCTCACAAATACAACACGCCAATGTGTTAACATACAGACAAACACAACAACAGACAAATACAAAGTGTGCAATGAAACACAACCCGCACAAACACACTCATAGGTGCGCGCGCACACGCACACATACACACACACTAGTTTAAAGAGAATTATTTAACAAAATATTCTCAAATACAAACGAAATACCAGATACGCCAAAAAAATAGACCTCCAAAATAAGTCAATTCTAAAGAGCTCTAGGTACAGCTATTGTACATGTATTTAAGTACAGCTATTGTACATGTATCTAAGTACAGCTATTGTACATGTATCTAAGTACAGCTATTGTACATGTATTTAAGTACAGCTATTGTACATGTATTTAAGTACAGCTATTGTACATGTATTTAAGTACAGTTGTTGTACATGTATCTAAGTACTGCTAATGTACATGTATCTAAGTACTGCTAATGTACATGTATCTAAGTACAGCTATTGTACATGTATCTAAGCACAGCTATTGTACATGTATTTAAAACAATTCTCCTTTTTACATGTCGGAACCTTGAGACCATTAGTTTTCGTTCTTTGTCATTACACCCTGGGGGGTAAGTCACGCATTCTTGAAACATTGTTCCCTGACGCCTCGATATTCAATATTGGGATCAATTATTTAAAAAAAAAACCGGTATCTTCCGTATCGACAGCTCAACAAAGTGTTGATTTCAATGGATTCGATACTTAGCGGCCTATAATAGGAAAAGGCTCCGAAGAACATAATAATTAGTAGGTATCGATATTTAACTATGTTAACTTTTTTTTAAATTTAACAAGCTGTGATTTTGTTTCATTTTGTTTATAATATAAGTACATGTAGTCTCCTATCCTATGACGCAATACTTCTCAAACTTTGCTATTCGCGTCGCTCTGGGATACCTGATTGGTTTTTGAGATACACAGGGTGAAACAATGGATAAAAGAAAATTAAATTAAAATCACATATACTCAATTAAGAATTTGTTTTTAATTAATCAATTAATCGTTGATTTTTACAATGAACAAAAATGTTTGCGACAAACTTCAAATGAACGCGGACGTTATCCACACTTTGAGAGCCTTTATTATACCACAAAGAGCATGACGTAACACGTGCTAGGGTGGGTAACAAAGGAAGACACAAGAGTCCAAGCAATTGCCAGTTGTCACAGGGCTGTCTTATGGCGCTGCTGTATCGCCGTGTACTGGGGTCGTCCCAAGGCCGTTTTATGGCACTGTCGTACCACCGTGTACTGGGGGTCTTAAATACAACCACTTAAAAGGGTTAAATATAAATTATCAACAACAGAGTCGTTCTATTTGAGAGCCCTCGACAAAAGTACCTGTCTGGGCCAATAAGGCCATGGATTTAATAGAAAATTAATACGTTTCGGGAGCCCCATTTCGCAGTGTGCGCCATAACCTTGTGTGTGTGTTGGTGTGTATGTGTTGAAAGATGTGTTGCCAGTTAAAGCCTATTTTTTCCAAGCGAGAGCGATCATGCCAATATGCCTTCAATATTAAAAAAAAATTATTGCTTTAAAAAGTAAATCTGGTTCTACTTACTAAAAGATGTGTCAACATTCCACACTATAACATCTTTGACTTCCGTGAAATGGTAATACTTCATATTTCATTCACAACCCGTAGTCTATATACATCGTGATACTATCCAAACTACAAACAACTCAGTCTGAAGCCTATATAATAAGAACACATTCTTCTCTTTAACGTTGGTCATTGGGGTAGAATAATAAGTGATAGGGGTCCGAACACATTTTATATTACTTTCTACAAACTGGTACAGTTTTTGACACATCTGGAACGGGCTAGAAAGGTGATCTAGCAGAAAACCACAGATCCGTGACAAAAATTAAAAAAAAAAAAAACTTACTGCATAACATTGACAGGGTTTGTGGGGGTTGGGGAAGATAACGGCGTTGTGTATGGTTAAGTTCAGCAGACGTAGAATGTGTGTTTGTGTGTATATATATATAGGCCCTACATATAAGTTAAATGACCTGAAATGAGGAGACCGGAGATTTATTGCTACGCCCGTGACCTGCTTATGTTGAAGTAATGCTAATAATTAAAAAAATAAAAAGAAAACAATTCCACGTAAGATGAGATGGTTATCTTTTAACTAGATCAAAGGCCCGGTACCCGGACCGGCGAGCGACTCCTTATAATTCAGTTGTATCCCTTTGACCATCTTAACAAATTCCCCAGTCTATTTTTAGCCAAGCAAGAGTTCACTTCCCTTGAGTGAGACTATTTTTAGAAAGCGGAAGTGATACACACGCACAGGCTAGCCGATTATGTATTAGATTCCTATAATCTACTAATGAATGTTTTTTGTTGTGGCCTTCTTACAACTCCACCACATCAGAAAGTTAATGACTATGAAAGGCGTGGACAGAGGTGGATTTACAATTTTAAGGGGGCCCTAGGGCGCCCTAGGCCAACACAAATTTAAGGCCTTTTTTTTTGAAAAAAAAAATGCTAAGTTGTTTTTTTTTACATTTTTGTATACTACTCGACATTTTGGGGCCCTTTATATAGCGGGGGGGGGGGGTCCTAGGCCACGGCCTATCGGTAAAACCCGGCATAGGTAGGTAACTAGCACGATGGATATCTGAAGTCAGATATCTAAATTTAAGTGTGATGGATTTAAGAACTTTTCACGAAAACCTCAAAAAGGTCTTCGGTCCCTTCACGAGGATCAAACCCGGAACTTTCGACGGTCACGTATTCTACACGACACTTTCTTCCGCCTCCCCCCCCCCTCCCAGCACCTAAATAATACAGTATTACATGGAGGCGAATACAGTAATTCATTAATGACATTAAGATCACGTGTTATACATCGAGCATCTTAAAAAAAAAATAAAACAAGCGTATTCTGATGACGTAAAAAGACATAATACGTTTCTGGAGATAAACAACTTATACTTGCCTAATGCCACAATAGGTTAATTTAATTTTTTTCTGTACAGTTTTAAAACAGAATGTGGGCGAATTTTCAAGTGGTTAATTGTTCCTGAGCCGGTTTACAGCAATGTGACCCACCGGGCGAGTCGAGGCCCGTAGCCTGAGCCCTCCGTGCATGATTTGAGTTTTTTGACAAAATTTTAAGAATAACGGCTATAAAACATCCATCATTTTGTTTAATAAATCAATAATAATAAAAACTTAAAAGTTTATATTTTGGCAATTATTCAGGCTATTTATATATACTTACATATATAGCTTATCTAATTTTTGGGCATAAAAGATTGAATCTTATTGAAGTTCACTTCTGGGTATTTTGGGCAGCATTGGCATTTGGTGCTTCAACAGCCGTGTGTGAGAGCAGTTTCTCAACCCTCACACAAATGCTCACCCCATATCGCAGGTCAATGTTAAAAAAGCGTCTAAGCAATCTTTTCCTGCTTGCATTTGAAAAAGATTTAACAGACAATCTGAATGCTGAAGCATTTTTAGGTAAATTCAGTGCTAAACCCAGGCCCGTAGCCAAGTCAAAGTAAGCAGGGAGGCACCAATACCCAGCAAGGGGGCACCTTTCCTTTTTCTTTATTTTTTCCTCTTTTTCTTCTTTTTTAAGTGGGGGGGACTCCACACCTAGTGGGGGGGGCAAGGCCCCCCAGTGCCCCCCCTTGGCTACGGGGCTGGCTAAACCACGAAGTTTGCAAATTTGAAACGTATAATAATATAAGTTAGCAACAAGTGCCGACAAGTGGGGGGTGCAATGCCCAGGGGCCCGGCGAGTTTTAGGGACCCGTACTAAGCTGGCCAATCAACTTTTTAAAATATTAATATCAGCCCAGGGGCCCGAAATTTCTGTCGATGGGGCTGTTCGCAACCTTGTAATAGGACAACTAGCAACTTAAATAAGTTAATAAAATAACATTGGCTTCTGGCTTCAATTTTATACATATGTACAATAAAATAATAAACTACAAACTCCATGATTTCTGAGTGATAAAAACACCTTTGTCAACAATTTGTTTTTTGTTGTTTTTTTTTTCATTTAGACGGTGGCCTGTGTGTTTGTATATAAAATGTGTTACAGCTCTTTGTCTGTGGGCTGTATATTTTGAGAGAGCGGGATAGTTTGAAAAAAAAAAGAAATAACGTTTCAACCAGGGCCATTTTATTGATCTCGTGGGGGGGGGGCTATTCAAAGGTACCTCTGGGGCCCTAGAAAAAAGTGATGTAAGGCCTGTCGCCTGCAGATCTGGGGCCATTATAATATTTGGAAAAAAAAAAAGGATTCCCATCTGTCCCCCATCCTCAACTGTTCAAATAATTTCTCTGTTTTTTTTTGTGTTTTTTGTGTGCATTTTTATGGTTTTTTGTATGTTTTTTTGTGTATTTTTATGGTTTTTTGTATTTTTTATGTTTTTTGTGGGGGTTTTTGTGTGTATTTATATGGTTTTTTGTGTGTATTTTTATGTTTTTGTCTTGTTTTTTTTATTTGTGTGTGTATTTTTATGTTTTTTTATGTTTTTTTGCGGTTTTTTTAGTTTTTTTAATCTTTTTTTTAAATAACACAGGTGAAATAAAACTCCTTGCGGGTGGTGGTGACGGTGACGTTATGGGGGGGGGGACTGGGGCTTATCAGTGATTGGACCTAGGCAGCCGCATAGTTGACCCTAACCATAAAAATGTCTCTGATATAGATTGTTACAAGTATATATGTCCGTGCATGTTACATCTTTTAATAAAAGTGATAACTGTTAAGATACGTATAAGCATTGTTTAGGCTTAGGGTACAAACAGAGAGATATGTGGACAAAAAAAAAATGGGGAAACAGAGGGAGAAACTTATCATTCGACTGATGCTACAGTTCTACATAGGCATATAGCTAGCTATACATGGGCATACAGTAATGCATGGGCATACAGCTATACATGGGCATACAATAATGTATAGCTATACATGGGCATACAGATATACATGGGCATATAGCTGTACATGGGCATACAGTTTTACATGGGCAAACAGTTATAAAAATGTACAGAGACAGAATGAAACAGATATAAATATAATAATTTAATACGAATGCAGAGCTGAGCTTACCGAACTTGATAATAATTAAGAAACTATTATTTATGAAGAGAAGGGATGAGATAACCTTGACAATTTGACAAGTAAACCTGATATGTCGGGGGGGTCGAAGGTCATGCAAACAGGCAAAATATTGACAGTTGAGTTTCGTACATATATTTAATATAGGACAGTTGACAGTAACTGGGGAATTAATTTATGTGTTGACTGAACAGTCGCCGGGTTAAGTTCGAACTTGGAACACATTTAATTTTATTGTCTTGTCAACATGCATTCATGTCTCGATAGCGGTGACGTCTTATGGCAGATGTGGATTGGGTAACCAGGCAGCCACCTAGGGCCTTCAATGCCAAATAGGCCTCATTCCAGCACTATTCATTAACAAATCTGATTCTATCAACGCCCCCATATAATTTTTGTCTGGGCCCCCAAATGCTCATAGAAGTTGTTTCCTAGGGCCCAAAACGCTCAAAGAAGTAGTTTCCTAGTGCCCCCAAACCTTCAAAGAAGTAGTTTCCTAGGGCCCCAAACCTTCACAGAAGTAGTTTCCTAGGGCCCCAAACCTTCACAGAAGTAGTTTCCTAGGGCCCCAAACCTTCATAGAAGTAGTTTCCTAGGGCCCTCAAACCTTCACAGAAGTAGTTTCCTAGGGCCCCCAAACCTTCACAGAAGACGTTTCCTAGGGCCCCAAACCTTCATAGAAGTAGTTTCCTAGGGCCCCAAACCTTCACAGAAGACGTTTCCTAGGGCCCCAAACCTTCATAGAAGTAGTTTCCTAGGGCCCCTAAACCTTCACAGAAGTAGTTTCCTAGGGCCCCAAACCTTCACAGAAGAAGTTTCCTAGGGCCCCAAACCTTCAAAAAAGTAGTTTCCTAGGGCCCCAAACCTTTAAAGAAGTAGTTTCCTAGGGCCCCCAAACCTTCAAAGAAGTAGTTTCCTAGTGCAACCAAACGTTAATAAAAGCATTACCATAGAACACCCAAACATTCATAGAAATATGTGCCTAAGGCCAACAAACCTTCTTAGAAGTATGCCCATAGAGTCCCAAACTTTCATAGAAGGCCAACAAACTTTTAAAGAAGTATGTGCATATAGCCCCAAACTTTCAAAGAAGTAATTGCACATAGCCCCAAACTTTCTTAGAAGTAATTGCACATAGCCCCAAACTTTCTTAGAAGTAATTGCACATAGCCCCAAACTTTCTTAGAAGTAATTGCATATAGCCCCAAACTTTCATAGAAGTAGTAGCCTGAGGAATCATTTGATTAGAGCGAGATGACATTGTTACATTTCTTGGTGAATGTAAAGGTTTGAAGTTTGGGGTCTGACTGTTGTTACTGTTCAAATAGATATGGAGGCGCTGCTGTGGTAGCGTGTCGTTGACTTTACATTCAAACAACTTCAAATAAATACGCAAAACAGTGCGGCTGATTCCTGGTTTTATTTGTGGACGTAGACTTTAAAATATTACATTAAATTTTAGACAAAGGCACATAATGAAGGCACATCTTCAAAGTTAGATAAAACACGTCCTACTAGTTTACGATCAAAAGAGTAACTGCCTCTATCTCCAAGGCTTGTATCTAAGCAAGTCACAAATGACGTCTAACCAGTTGTAACTACGTCACATAACAACATAAAAATTCATACTCTCTAGAGTCACTTAAAAAGTGTGATTAACACACATGCACAAACTAAATCAAACTAATTCAACCTTAACTCCTTCACAGTGAATGTACCAAATTCACTCAAAATTGTCAATCAGGATTTCTGTTGATTCTGTGATATATTTCTGTTGATTCTGGGATATATTTCTGTTGATTCTGGTATATATTTCTGTTGATTCTGGGATAAATTTCTGTTGATTCTGATATATTTCTGTTGATTCTGGGATATATTTCTTTTGATTCTGTGATATATTTCTGTTGATTTTGGGATATATTTATGTTGATTCTGGGATATATTTCTGTTGATTCTGGTATATATTTCTGTTGATTCTGGTATATATTTCCGTTGATTCTGGGATATGTTTCCGTTGATTCTGGGATACGTTTCCGTTGATTCTGGGATATGTTTCCATTGATTCTGTGATATATTTCTCATGATCAATGGCTTAACCAGTTTTGTCAGATTATGCTAATAGTTTTCAGTTAAAACAGTTCATTTGATAATTCATGTCACAAAGTGTCTATATTCCCCCCCCCCCCGCTATATTTCTATACATTGTATTTAGTGAACTCAAGTTCCCAAGAATACCTGACATTTATGTGAGTTTCATGAGGTTCAAGATTTTTTTTTTCAAATTTAATAAGAATGTGTGTGGGAGATCAAATATTTTCACCAGTAATTTGTTCAGAGAAAAGCTCCGAAAACCAACGTACCGGTACATCAAGATGACGGAACAGCATAATATAAAGTCACATTTGCAAACGTAATATTTGTTTCTTTTTGAAAGACGTTTACTGTTGCGATGAATTCATTGCACATGAATTTCCCGTTCGACACCAGGGCGTTCATAGAACAGTCTGCCTCTTGTATTTTCTTGTTTTATTATTCTGATTTCTCCGCCCGCTTATGTCAAATGTCTTTGATGTCATCCCCTTAGAGCAGTGGTTCTCAAAGTGGTGGGCCGCGGCCCCCTAGGGGGCCATGGACTGTCCGGAGGGGGGGCATTGAATTTCGAAAAAATTGACACACAAAATATAATTAACCTAATGTATTGTATGTAAATAGTATTAATATATGTTTAAAAAATAAAACCTAGTTTTTTTATATGTTGCATCCTTTCACTCTTTCATTGTTAAAATTAGAAAAAGCATGTATTGACTAGTAAAAGTTTGAATATAGAAGTTTAAAATTCTAAATTTAAGCAATCTAAGCCAACAAAAAAAATAGGGGGGCCGTGACATATTGATTGGCGTTTTAAGGGGGGCCGTGACTTCAAAAAGTTTGAGAAGCATTGGTGCGGATGGAAGGGAAAAGTAAGTCCTGTTGGAGGGAGGGGGGAGGGCATTTAGGGTTTTCAGTGTTACATCAGAATATAATATTAACCCGTAAGGAATTATTCGGATTCCAAATCTTTCAGGTCTGGAATCTTTTTCCCCCTGTATAAATGATATAAAATGAATGAATGCACATGAAAAAACTCGATTTAAAAAAAAATATAAATTCGCCGCCTGCCTAGGTCGCATGGCATTAAAATATCATTTACAGCAATCACAGTGCAATCACAGCACAATAATAGTGCAATCACGGCGTAATCACAACACAATCACAGTGAAATCACAGAGAAATCACAGTACAATCACGGTGCAATCACAGCGCAATTACAGCGCAATCACAGTGCAGTCACAGCGCCACCTTACTGCGTGGCACCTACCGTGCTTGACTACATCTGAATCTGAGATTAGACATTCGAATTTTTTAAATCATAGAATTATACTCATATAAAATGGATGAATTCATCGCTTCATCTCTACAAATACTCTACTATTGAAATTATATTGCTGCAGATAAGGAGCAGCACCTAGCGAATTTAGTAAGCGATAATTCTACTACCATAGCGAGATGTGAATGAGATACTGCCCTTTTCAAATACAGTAATGCTTCGAATTACGAACTAAATTTATAATTAAAATCGTTTTAATTGCAACTCGATCAATCTTTGTATCATATTTTTAGTCCTTATAAATGATATAAAACGGGATCACCATAAATACTGGATATTTTATATTTGTTTTGCTTTCAACCTGGGACTGCAACGGTTGCACTTGATGTCTCCAATTATCCACAAATAAAGGTGTCCTAGTTCTTCTTCCTTTCAAAAAACATGCTAACGTCTACTAAAAAGCTCCAATGAGAGATTGTGTTATTGAACAAAGGTTAGTACTTGTAAAGTTGACATTCTTCGCTCTCATGTATTAATTTGCGGATCTTCTTCATCCATTGGCCACATTAATAACTTTAATAACTATTTAGGCGTATAACGTGAACACGCCATTTTACTTCCTTTGCAAAGATAGTTTAAGTGCATTTAAAAGGGACAAAATATTTGTCAGGTGTGTGGTGTGTATAATCTTTTCAATCCACCTTTGGTCAGACAATGCATTGAAATTTTAAATTATTTAAGTTCTGGAAAATAAATTGACTTCTTGGAGCAGGGCCGACAATAGGGTATGAATTGTACCTCCACAACGGCCCCCACCCCACCTCAAGAATTGTACCCTCCACAACGGCCCCCCACCTCAATGTAAATAAGATGGTAAGTAAACTGGGAGCTCATTTCTATCCAAAGGGATTCAAATATTCAAGAATCGATCGCTATGAATATATTTAATTTTTTTTTAATAAACTCCGATACTACTTAATGAAATGGTTGGATGGTCGTGCGGTAAAGCGCTCGACATTGAACCTGAGGGTCTTGGCATTCAATCATCAAAAAAAAAAAAGGTTAGGTTGGTGATTGCTAATAACGTAGAATGAAAAGAAATAACGTGTTTGCTTCAAAATCTTGAACGATAGATTCTCAAATTCGCATGCCTTCTCTTCGATTCTGCGAATGACATTGCAATTAATTACATTTTCTGAACAAACTCCTTTTCCTAACCATCTTCATTGGCTTGGCCAAATAATTTTACTCCGATCCACATAAAATTTAAAATCATACATAAAGCGCGTCGCTATTTTAAACGTCATCTACCAATGTCTAGAAAAATGCCACAATGGGTGTTATTTTCCTTTTTTAATAGTGTAGCAGCTAATAGTAATAATACAATAATACATAAATATGGCGGATTTCGGAAGGTGATTATCTCATAACATCAATCAATGAAACAATGTTAGATTCGCTTTGATACACTTGTATTCCCATTCTTAAATACAGTTCCAGTCTCACTTGTATTGCCCGTATCAAGTACAGTTCCTGACTCACTTGTATTCCCCGTCTCAAGTACAGTTCCAGTCTCACCTGTATTCCCCGTCTCAAGTACAGTTCCAATCTCACTTGTATTCCCCGTCTCAAGTACAGTTCCAGTCTCACTTGTATTCCCCATCTCAAGTACAGTTCCAGTCTCACCTGTATTCCCCGTCTCAAGTACAGTTCCAGTCTCACTTGTATTCCCCGTCTCAAGTACAGTTCCAGTCTCACCTGTATTCCCCACAGTTCGTGAACTGAGTACCCATACATTATCGAACATCAATATTTCGAATATTTTAAGTTATTATTATTTTTTAATTTTAATAATATAGCCTAATGATATTGCTAACGATATCCTAAACTTTCTACGGACCCTCATAGTTTTTGCCACGGATCCTTAGGGGTCCGCGTACCCTCGGTTGCCGACCGCTGGTATAAAGAACTATGGACAAATTACTGTTTTAGGACCCATACGATTATAATTCATTTAAATAAAATAAAGATTCATTTAAACAGAGTATAGTATCTCACAGGGCACCTACAGTCATGGGGCGGGGACCTACAGTCATGGGGCGGGCACCTACAGTCATGGGGCGGGTGCCTATAGTCATGGGGCGGGCGCCTATAGTCATGGGGCGGGCAACCATAGTCATGGGGCGGGCACCTACAGTCATGGGGCGGGCACCTATAGTCATGGGGCGGGCAACCATAGTCATGGGGCGGGCACCTATAGTCATGGGGCGGGCACCTACAGTAATGGGGCGGGCAACCATAGTCATGGGGCGGGCGCCTATAGTCATGGGGCGGGCACCTATAGTCATGGGGCGGGCACCTACAGTCATGGGGCGGGTGCCTATAGTCATGGGGCGGGCAACCATAATCATGGGGCGGGCAACCACAGTCATGGGGCGAGCGCCTACAGTCATGGGGCGGGCGCCTATTGTCATGGGGCGGGCACCTACAGTCATGGGACGGGCAACCACAGTCATGGGGCGGGCAACCATAGTCATGGGGCGGGCAAACATAGTCATGGGGCGGGCAAACATAGTCATAGGGCGGGCACCTATAGTCATGGGGCGGGCAACCATAGTCATGGGGCGGGCACCTATAGTCATGGGGCGGCCAACCATAGTCATGAGCGGGCGCCTATAGTTATGGGGCGGGCACCTATAGTCATGGGGCGGGCAACCATAGTCATGGGGCGGGCGCCTATAGTCATGGGGCGGGCACCTATAGTCATGGGGCGGGCAACCATAGTCATAGGGCGGGCACCTATAGTCATGGGCCGGGCAACCATAGTCATGGGGCGGGCACCTATAGTCATGGGGCGGGCACCTACAGTCATGGGGCGGGCAAACATAGTCATGGGGCGGGCGCCTATTGTCATGGGGCGGGCACTTACAGTCATGGGGCGGGCACCTATAGTCATGGGGCGGGCAACCATAGTTATGGGGCGGGCACCTATAGTCATGGGGCGAGCACCTACAGTCATGGGGCGGGCAACCATAGTCATGGGGCGGGCGCCTATAGTCATGGGGCGGGCACCTATAGTCATGGGGCGGGCAACCATAGTCATGGGGCGGGCACCTATAGTCATGGGGCGGGCAACCATAGTCATGGGGCGGGCACCTATAGTCATGGGGCGGGCACCTACAGTCATGGGGCGGGCAACCATAGTCATGGGGCGGGTGCCTATAGTCATAGGGCGGGCACCTATAGTCATGGGGCGGGCACCTACAGTCATGGGGCGGATGCCTATAGTCATGGGGCGGGCACCTATAGTCATGGGCCGGGCAACCATAGTCATGGGGCGGGCACCTATAGTCATGGGGCGGGCACCTACAGTCATGGGGCGGGCAACCATAGTCATGGGGCGGGCGCCTATAGTCATGGGGCGGGCACCTATAGTCATGGGGCGGGCAACCATAGTCATGAGCGGGCGCCTATAGTTATGGGGCGGGCACCTATAGTCATGGGGCGGGCACCTACAGTCATGGGGCGGGCAACCATAGTCATGGGGCGGGCGCCTATAGTCATGGGGCGGGCACCTATAGTCATGGGGCGGGCAACCATAGTCATGGGGCGGGCACCTATAGTCATGGGGCGGGCAACCATAGTCATGGGGCGGGCACCTATAGTCATGGGGCGGGCACCTACAGTCATGGGGCGGGCAACCACAGTCATGGGGCGGGTGCCTATAGTCATGGGGCGGGCACCTATAGTCATGGGGCGGGCACCTACAGTCATGGGGCGGGCGCCTATAGTCATGGGGCGGGCAACCATAGTCATGGGGCGGGCACTTACAGTCATGGGGCGGGCACCTATAGTCATGGGGCGGGCAACCATAGTCATGGGGCGGGCACCTATAGTCATTGGGCGGGCAACCATAGTCATGGGCCGGGCGCCTATAGTTATGGGGCGGGCACCTATAGTCACGGGGCGGGCACTTACAGTCATTTAATTAATCTGTGAAATAATTTTTGTTTAATTCATATGCAGTTCCTTTCGTATTTGATGTAATAATTTTTTTTAGTCAGTTCAAATAATTTTTGGTTACTGTTGTGACTCACTGAGATTCAACTGAAGGATAAAAGAGTTACTTCCACTTCACTAAATTTGTAAAACATGTTTTTTTTTTAATCCCCTTAGAGTTAACATTCAGACCATGCAGCGAATGATTTAGTCGGTTTGTTTTCCTTTGTTTTATTTTAATCAACGAAGTAAAAATTTAAATACATTAATACAGTCATACAGTAATGCAGTCATACAGTAATACAGTCATACAGTAATACAATCATAAAGTAATACAGTCATACAGTAATACAATCATACAGTAATACAGTCATACAGTAATGCAGTCATACAGTAATACAATTATACATTAATACAGTCATACAGTCATACAGTAATACAGTCATACAGTAATACAATCATACATTAATACAGTCATACAGTAATACAGTAATACAATCATACAGTAATACAATCATACAGTAATACAATCATACAGTAATAAATTCATACAGTAATACAATCATACAGTAGTAAAGTCATACAGTAATACAGTTATATTGTCATACAGTAATGCAGTCATACAGAGTTACAGTAATACAGTCATACAGTAAGTAATGCAGTCATACACTAATGCAGTCAAGGTCATACAGAATTACAGTGATGTAGTCACACAGGCATTTCTGTGGTATGAACGACCAAAAACTCAACCCACTTGATATTTGACACAGCCCCGTAGCGTGAAAATTCTACAGTAGGGGGGCATGCATTCTACAGAAGGGGCCAGGCAATAGCAGGGGGGACCAGGTAATACATTTTACAAAGTAGAACAAATAAGCAGAGGGTTGCCAGACAAAACGCAGGGGGGCGGCCCCCTGTCCCCCCCCCCCGCACGCTACGGGCCTGTTCTGACAATATTATGTTGTAGATAACAAACAGCAATGCAGTAAACAACAACACTTTAACACAACTATTCGGATCAATGACACTGATAGATAAACAAAAGTGAAATCAATAATTGAATTACTTTCGATTTTTTTAAAATTATAACCAAATATCAAAAAAGAATGTATCACAAATGCAAACTTTTTAAAATTCACTCACTGGTAATTAATCAGAATATCAATTCACACCGCCAAGATAAAGTTCAATAATTAACTGGTTGTTGTTAATTCTCTTCTCACTCACCTTCGTAAGTAAAAACTCCAATATTCAGTTTAGAATTAGCCAAAATTTTCGAATAAACAGAGATTTAGTAATGTTGAAAATGATTTTTTTTATTGAAATAATTCTTTTGAATTATGTATGCCAATTTCTCTTTAAACACGCATTATTTGAACGCTATTTATTTAGACACTCATTATTTAAACACTTATTTAAACACTCGTTATTTAAACACTTTTATTTAAACGTTATTTCACTTATTATTTAAACGCTTCTTATTTAAACACTCATTATTTAAACACCCATTATTTCACCCATGACAGTTATTTCTGAAATCAGTGTTGATGAAATTCGAGTAGGACGTATGTAAAAATAAAAAAAATTAGTTAAAAGTACTTTTTTCTTTAGGTTTATTTGTCCCTTGTATTTCAAAACGTGACGGTTGCACTAGACGGCTCTTTTATATACAATGCGTGTGCGCGCAAGTGTGTGTGTGTGTGTGTGTCCTGTTGAATGGAAGCAATGGGAAGGAATCACGCCCTCTGACAAGCATTAGTAGAGTTTGCGGATTTGCCGCTTGTGTTTGTATGTGTGTGTGTGTGTGTGTGTTTATGTGTGTGTATGTGTTTTTGCTGGGGTTTTTTTGCGCATGAATCTAAACAAAATAGTCCTTTTGAATAACAGCGCTCTTGTGTAGGCTCATGACTTGTAGTTAAATGAGGAGGGTTGTGGAAGCATCAAACATTTTTTTTTTTAATTTCCAACAGAGATAAACAGAAAGGGGTGGCGTGGGGGGGGGAGTGGGGTATGGGTGGTGGTGAAAAATGAACCGAAACAATTATGTATATATATATATATATATATATATATATATATATAATTTCAAATAAATAGATAATCTGAATATTTTTCTAGACCGGTCATTAACGTTCTTTTTTTTTGTACTTTCACATATCTAACTCCAGCTTCACATTGTTTAAATGTTCTATGTACCTGCACACACACGCACACGCAGGCCCACCGACAGAAAATTTGGGCCCCTGGGTAGGGCTAATAATAATATTTTCAAAAGTTGATTGGCCAGCTCAGTCCGGGCCCATAAAACTCGCCCTAAAATTCGCAGGGCCCCTGGGCATTTGCCTGATATATAGCCTTCGTATGGCAGTCCCATGGGTAGATAAGCCCGATAGTACTTTGGCTGCATTATGTTGCCTATGTGCTTTGTGATGTCTCCGTTGTCCCCTGTTTTCCATGTACTTTGTGATGTCTCCGTTGTCCCCTATTTTCTATGTACTTTTTGATGTATCCATTGTCTCCTGTTTCCTATGTACTTTGTGATGTCTCCATTGTCTCCTGTTTTCCATGTACTTTGTGATGTCTCCGTTGTCCCCTGTTTCCTATGTACTTTGTGATGTCTCCATTGTCTCCTGTTTCCTATGTACTTTGTGATGTCTCCGTTGTCCCCTGTTTCCTATGTACTTTGTGGTGTCTCCGTTGTCCCCTGTTTCCTATGTACTTTTTGATGTATCCATTGTACCCTATTTCCTATGTACTTTGTGGTGTCTCCGTTGTCCCCTATTTCCTATGTACTTTGTGACGGGTCCATAGTCACTGCGGTCTAGACTATGCTGGGCTTGCTGAAGCTCACTACTAAAAAATAGTCACGTGTCATGGAATCATGGCGTAAACTTCCAGTTTCTTAAGGAGAACCTATATCCCAAATTAATTCATTTGCTTAATTCATAGGGTGGTCGTGCGGTGTAGAGCACTCGACTTTCAACCGGAGGGTCCCGGGTTCGAATCTCAGTGAGAACCTTCTGATTTTTTTCAGGTCCTGGTGATAGTCCCCAAGTCCACCCAGCTTAAAATAGGTAAAGGCGGCTGGGCGTTGTGCTAACCGCACAATCCCTTCATATGCCGAGGTTATAGAAACACTTCATCTGCACCGATGGCCAGTTAGGGTTAAGGGAATATTACTTTTTTTTTTTTACTTCATACATGGCAGTTGAAATGCGGCCCCCCTGTTGGTTGTTTGATCCCGTCCCGCGCTCCGCTTCACTCCTTTTGAATGTAAGATGCATCAAAGCACATAAACACTACAACCAGTGGCGCAACAAGTGGGGGGGGGAGCATTGGAGACATTTGCCCCTCCCCCCCCCCCCCCCGCGAAATAAAAAAAAAGTATAAGATTAGACCAAAATTAGTCACATGTAAGTAAGTTTTATCTCATGATGTTTAATACACGTGATTTTTTTTTGGCCTCCCCCGAAAGTTTGGTCTAGTTGCGCCTCTGACTACATCCTCCTGCTATTGGCAAGGGCCCTTTGTCAAAGTCTAGAAACCTAATGTGCCCAGCGATTCAAAACGTTTGCCCAACCGTGGCTTAATTTTTTTTCTAGTCATAAGATATAGGCATGTTGCTTTTTTTGTGTATTTTTTAATGCATGCATTAACTTCAGAAGCATTCCATAATGTTAACTTTCAATATAGGCCTACATGTTGGAAGATGCCTCTTTGTTGACCGTCAATGCTTTTTTCCCAGCCATGTTTCAATACACTGATCTCCCAACAGGATGAAAGATACGAATACACAAAGAAATGTCAAGAAAGCAGTTGTTGTTTTTTTTTTTCAACTGCTGCGAACATGGCGAAGAATGGGACATGATCTATTTTGAAGCATACAAATATTTTTTTTATCTTACGATCATAAAAACAATTCGCATTATTAAAGTGATATTTCTCCATTACATTATTATAATTTCAAAAATAAAGAGCATTACAAAACTGGCCTCAATGGTTCATTTCAACTGCAACATATTCATAATTCAAAAGGCTAATGTAATATTTCATTGCTAGATATTTCACAAATAAAAACATATCTATTGAGTACGACATCAAATGCATTTTAAAAGCTTCATTTTTTTTTTATTCATAAGGAATTGTTCCGTTATTTAATCTCTGGGAGTAATCTTCAAAAACATTTCAATAGCTCATTCTGCGAATGTGATATTTTGAAGACCCGATATTCTCATAATATTCTCCACCCTAATCCTCTGCACCCCCTCCCCTTAACCCCCCACCCATACACAAACACATTACACATTCATAAATAACAATAACTCGTAATACGAGTCGTATATAAAAATAAAGGTTGAAAAGATGTCTTTTTTTTTAACCCCCCTTCTTTTTAATAAAAGTCATTACTATATGTGACTCTGTGTGTTTGTGACTCTGTGTGTTTGTGACTCTGTGTGTTTGTGACTATGTGTGTTTGTGACTCTGTGTGTTTGTGACTATGTGTGTTTGTGACTATGTGTGTTTGTGAGTCTGTGTGTTTGTGACGCTGTGTGTTTGTGAGTCTGTGTGTTTGTGACTATGTGTGTTTGTAACTCTGTGTGTTTGTGACTCTGTGTGTTTGTGACTCTGTGTGTTTTTGACTTTGTGTGTTTGTGACTCTGTGTGTTTGTGCTAAGCTAGTGATATGAGTTAATAATGTCAAGTCAGGTAAAAAAAAAATCCGGCTCCCGGCTCTGGTCCCTACCTTGCTACCGTAAAACTTCTTTTGTCATGGAAATTTCAAAAAGGAAAAAAAAGGAACTGGAATATTGTAATTGTGTTGTTGCTGATTAAATTCTGTCTAGAGTCCTATTTGCTAGATCGCGTGAATTGTTGTAGATATAGGGCGGTGTTATCTACATAAACTGTCATTGTCTTTACAACTTGGTATGGTCTATCAAAATTTTCATTGCCAATGTCAATTGATATTGTCTAAATAAAATGACAGTATGTAAATTATCATCGTGTATCTAATATTGTTTTGTTGTTTATCTAAATTGATAGTGTCTATCAATTTTGTCATAGATAGATAGATAGATAGATAGATAGATAGATAGATAGATAGATAGATAGATAGATAGATAGATAGATAGATAGATAGATAGATAGATAGATAGATAGATAGATAGATAGATAGATATTCTCATTCAGCTTAATTTTGTTTTCATATGAGACTTGACCCACTTTGTATGTCCTGTTGTTGACAGGTGAACATAGCAATGTGTTTGGGGAGTAAGCTCTAAGTCGTGTTTATTGTATTTCTTCTAAAAGACCAACGTGATTTTAATCCATTGCTGCCAAGTAAAATTGGAATCAATTAAAGTCTATACAGAAAAATTGTTTCTAAAAGTGCACAATGTTGTCTGGTATAGGGCGACACAGGCAAGGACTCTATAAACATCTTGTACACGGTGAATTAGGTGAAAGAAATGCAAAATAATAATGATTGCTGGTAATTTGTTTTTGAGAACTATTGACCTAGTCATAAAGATTGAGGTTGTGAGAACAAAAGTAATACATAAATATTTATTTTGAAACACTTTTTTTTAGAGCATTTTCGAAAAAAAATGCTCTATTGTCCCCGTTTTGTCTGTCTGTCCGTCTGTCTGTCCGTCATCACCCTAGATCTCAACAACCAAAAGTCCTAGACCCATGATGCATATATCATTTTGTAGGTCTTGGCCTGCCAAGAAAACACTTTTGTCCGTTTCGTGATCTGACTTCTGATGGCCGTAAAAGGGGGCTTAGAAAGTACCGTTTTTTACTATATAAGCTATATTAATAAAGAAGCGCCTTATATCTCAGCAACCATAGGTCCTAGACCCATTATGTATATATCATTTTGTAGGTCTTGGCCTGCCATGTGTACATCAAAAGTTCATTTCGCGATAGGACCTATGAGGGCCGGACTTCAGGGCTCCTAAGGGGCTATATATTATAGATATGGCCCCATTCTACACCTTGTACGTTCAATAACCCATTCATTTGGTGCGAAATACTGCAGCACGTAGTTTCACCAAGATTTATTAAGAAACTCATCAAATGAAATAGTAAGCTTGTTAAATTGAAAGTATCAGAGCTATGCAACAATTGACGGAGTTTTCGGACGATTAAATGACTACAATTTCAAATGTTTTCAATTATGAGTCCTATTTCAATAACCACAAACCACTTGTAGTTAGATTTAAGAGGAAATATTTTTTTTTCAAATATAAAGAAACGTCTTTATAATATTTTTTTACAGATATATGCATTACACAATTGAATTTATAAACATTTCCTAAATTTACAAATATTTACTGAAAGCTAACAAACGTACTGATACATAACACGAAAATGCGCTAACACGTCCTGTGTCCAGAATGGAACAGGCTTAATTGCTTGTTTTAAATATTTTATTAAAATTCACTAAAATAACTAAATAAAAAATTCTTTAAATCATGCGTCTATTTATAGAAATGGGTAAAAACTAAAAGCGTCATAGACAATATGGATGAATTAATTTATGTACTTTGGACGGTTGGTCGTGCGGTGTAGATTGCTCGACTGTCGGCCGGAGAGTCCTGGGTTCGAACTTTAGTGAGAGCCTTGGGATTTTTTTCAGGTCTTTGTGTAAGTTCACGAATCCACCCAGCTTTAAATGGGTACCTGACTTTAAGTTAAGGGGAGTAAAGGCGACTGGTCGTTGTGCCAAGCACATAATCCCTTTATATGCCATGGTTATTGAAACAGGTGATATCTACACTTCAGGGCCTAAGGGAACTTTACTGTATATTTTATGTATTTATCTTTTAGTTGATCAAATATATTTAGTTTAAGGACAAATTACTTCCTGTTACACCTTGGTTATTATAGCAATGAAAAAAAAACCATCTGGAGACATAATGAGTCCATAATGTGTTGATGTTATTTTACTGTTAATTTACTGATTGGCGGCGCTCTCGCTTATTTGTGTGCCGGAATTAAACATCCGTATCTATTTTCAAAGCCTAATTTCTATCCTTATTTGAATCCTTATTTGTATCCATATTTGTATCCTTATTTGTATCCTTATTTGTATCCTTATTTGTATCCTTATTTGTATCCTTATTGTGTCCTTATTTTTTCCCATTATAAATATTACTAAAAGGTTTTAAGCTTCTGAACTCTTCAATAATGTATGTTATGGACTCGGAATCAATTCAATAGTTTACTGTCATTTCAGAAATCGAATAACAAGTTTTGCTGACAAACAAATCCACACACACACACACACACACGCACACACAACTTGAAAACAAATACACCAATTACTCATTATAAGCCTAATACGTTCCGGAAAAGTCGTAAAACGAATCAATGACCTATACACATTTAATTGGATCTACACCTAAATTTTTTTTATGAAATAAGATAGTCTTTGGTTAATAAAGCATTTTATTATTTTTTATTTCCATTAAAAATGGTTACTTAAAAATGAAAGTACGAGACTATGTAATAATAAACAGAAAATGAAAAAAAAAAGAAGAAACACTCGCAAGGAGAAATCTGGTCACCGTTTATATCATTACTCTGTACAAGGATCGGCCAGTCTTGATAATAGATACATTTCGTTGTTTGTTTGCTTTTTTATACTGCACAAGTCAATATACTGCACCCTAGTCAATATGTCACACCCTAGTCAAAATGCCAAACCCTAGTCAATATACTACACCCTAGTCAATATGCCACACCCTAGTCAATATGCCACACCCTAGTCAATATGCCACACCCTAGTCAATATGCCACACCCTAGTCAATATGTCACACCCTAGTCAATATGCCACACCCTAGTCAATATACTACACCCTAGTCAATATACTACACCCTAGTCAATATGTCACACCCTAGTCAATATACTACACCCTAGTCAATATGTCACACCCTAGTCAATATACTACACCCTAGTCAATATGCCACACCCTAGTCAATATACTGCACCCTAGTCAATATGTCACACCCTAGTCAAAATGCCAAACCCTAGTCAATATACTACACCCTAGTCAATATGCCACACCCTAGTCAATATGCCACACCCTAGTCAATATGCCACACCCTAGTCAATATGCCACACCCTAGTCAATATGCTACACCCTAGTCAATATGCCACACCCTAGTCAATATACTACACCCTAGTCAATATACTATACCCTAGTCAATATGCCACACCCTAGTCAATATACTACACCCTAGTCAATATACTGTACCCTTGTCAATATACTACACACTAGTCAATATATCACACCCTAGTCAATATATCACACCCTAGTCAATATATCGCACCCTAGTCGATATACTACACCCTAGTCAATATACTACACCCTAGTCAATGTACTACACCCTAGTCAATATACTACACCCTAGTCAATATACTACACCCTAGTCAATATGCCACACCCTAGTCAATATGCCACACCCTAGTCAATATACTACACCCTAGTCAATATACTACACCCTAGTCAATATGTCACACCCTAGTCAATATACCACACCCTAGTCAATATGTCACACCCTAGTCAATATACTACACCCTAGTCAATATGCCACACCCTAGTCAATATGCCACACCCTAGTCAATATGTCACACCCTAGTCAATATACTACACATTTATCTCTTAAAGTTTCTTACTATGGCCTCAGAACCGCCATAATGGCTTAGCGGTTTTCATATCTTCGTTTATCTTGGAGAAGTTGTTGCCCAGTGTCGGTGGTGCAGACACAGTGAAGTGGTTGCCCAGTGTCGGTGGTGTAGACACAGTGAAGCTGTTGCCCAGTGTCGGCGGTGTAGACACAGTGAAGTTGTTGGCCTATGTTGGAGGTGTAGACACAGTGAAGCTGTTGCCCAGTGTCGGCGGTGTTGACACAGTGAAGTTGTTGGCCTATGTTGGCGGTGTAGACACAGTGAAGCTGTTTCCCAGTGTCGGCGGTGTAGACACAGTGAAGTTGTTGGCCAGTGTCGGCGGTGTAGACACAGTGAAGTTATGGCCCAGTGTCGGTGGTGTAGACACAGTGAAGTTGTTGGCTAGTGTCGGCGGTGTAGACACAGTGAAGTTGTTGCCCAGTGTCGGTGGTGTAGACACAGTGAAGTTGTTGCCCAGTGTCGGTGGTGTAGACACAGTGAAGTTGTTGCCCAGTGTCGGTGGTGCAGACACAGTGAAGCTGTTGCCCAGTGTCGGTGGTGTAGACACAGTGAAGTCGTAGCCCTGTGTAAAAACAACTAAAATTCTAAATTTTAACCCTTATTTGAAAACGCTTTCATCGGATATATGGGCAATGTTACTGATTACCTCAGTACATGTAGTAAGCGTGGGAGTCGACTTTATTAGTCAAATAAAATATGTGTACAGATTTTAAAGGGTGAAGACCATACCGGGTAGGAAATGGGGAAAAGAGGGTGGGGGGGGGGAAGTAAGAAGAAGGCTTTACCTTTCCAGCAACCGCCATGAACCTCCTATGAACCGGTTCAGAAAGTGCATATCAATAATGATCACCGAGCACGGAAACTTTTATATGGGGGTTAGGTGCTGTAAAAGGGAAGTAATACTTCATTCTTCATTAATCTCCCCTGTTACTCCACCCTACTACTCCAAATATCAGCGTAACAAACGTGAATTGAACATTACTTCGTGCCTTGTATAGAGGAGAGCCCTGACTGTGAGACCCGCTTCACTACCTATGAATGAAATTACTTTGATCTCTGTCTATGTCAACACCTGTTTTTTTTTTCAACACGGCTAATTGAATGTTTGTCTGTATGTATGTATGCACTTTGTTCAAAGTATAGATACATGACGACGTGAACAAAGAAGCCATATGTGCATTAGACATGAGGGGGGGGGGGGAGAGAGAGAGAGAGAGAGACAGATGGATTTGTGAAGAGTGCGTCAGAAGAAAATGTTTTTTGTTTTCTGATGCGGCATGTCTAATTGATTGAATCAAGTACAATATCGATGGAATGTAGCAGAGAAGCAGGGACGAGGCGTGAGTGTTGCCGGTCATAACTCTTAGAAATTTTATTTTGTTTGTTTTTTTATGCTATATACGAAGCACAAACGAACATAGATATATATATTTGAATAAATTATTAGAGACGGATGGTGTAGATACTCGACTGTCGACCTGAGAGTCCTGGGTTCGATCCAGGTGAAATTTGATGCAAAGTCGTCCCACAAGTCCACCCAGCTTTAAAAATGTGTACCTGACTTAAGTTGGGGAAGTAAAGGCGGCTGGGCGTTGTGCTAACCACATATTCCCTTCATATGCCTAGGTTATACACTTCATCTGCCCGATGGCCCGTTAGGGCTAGTGGAACTTTACTTTACAATAAATTATTAGTCTAACTACATATACGGTACATATATATATATACATATATATATATATATATATATATATATATATATATATATATATATACCGTATAAATTAAAGTTATATATATTTAAACTTGTAGTCATTTCATTATGGATGATTATGCTAACTATATTCAATAAACACTGCACCATAAAATAGAGAGGTATCTCGGAGGACCCCCCTGGTGTTGTATTGATTGTCATGGAACTGGCATGAAAACTTTCTGTTGGTGACCAGTGAGTACCACAATTTTATTAGTGTGGTCATGACTGTGAAAATATCTATGGATATAGCCTGGTTATATCTTTTTTATTATTAGTATTACTGGGTATTTGTAGAGATGCGATACTAGACTGAATGAAGAACACAAGATAAGGGATGTGATAAGGGATGCGATACTAGACTGAATGAAGAACACATGATAGATGGATGAGTGTAACATGATTGGAGGTGTCCATAGCACCTCTACATGGGGGTGTCCATAGCACCGTTACATTGGAGGTGACCATAGCACCGCTACATTTGAGGTGTCCGTAGCACCGCTACATTTGAGGTGACCATAGCACCGCTACAATGGAGTTGCTCACATCATCCTATGGTTAGAACTCACCACAAGATTTAAGTTGTTCTCGGCGTTACAAGGGTTGAGGTGTCCACATATTCACATTAACTTATTGTCAGAGAGGCGGACTACATTAGATTGAAGCCCCAGTCCTAGAAGAAAAACATGGGGGCCCCATTGCGGTGTTAGTTCACATAAAACTCATTAAACATTCATGTGTGCAATTTATAAAAAATAATATCTGCTAATATCATGTGTGCAATTTATAAAAAATAATATCTGCTAATATCATGTGTGCAATTTATAAAAAATAATATCTGCTAATATCATGTGTGCAATTTATAAAAAATAATATCTGCTAATATCATGTGTGCAATTTATAAAAAATAATATCTGCTAATATCATGTGTGCAATTTATAAAAAATAATATCTGCTAATATCATGTGTGCAATTTATAAAAAATAATATCTGCTAATATCATGTGTGCAATTTATAACAAATAATATCTGCTAATATCATGTGTGCAATTTATAACAAATAATATCTGCTAATATCATGTGTGCAATTTATAACAAATAATATCTGCTAATATCATGTGTGCAATTTATAACAAATAATATCTGCTAATATCATGTGTGCAATTTATAACAAATAATATCTGCTAATATCATGTGTGCAATTTATAAAAAATAATATCTGCTAATATCATGTGTGCAATTTATAACAAATAATATCTGCTAATATCATGTGTGCAATTTATAACAAATAATATCTGCTAATATCATGTGTGCAATTTATAACAAATAATATCTGCCAATATCATGTGTGCAATTTATAAAAAATAATATCTGCCAATATCATGTGTGCAATTTATAAAAAATAATATCTGCTAATAATCCAAAAGTCGTCAAGATTACTTTAGCTCATCTTCCAAAGTAACATTTTCAAGGGGTCAAGTAGGAAGAGAAGTGGAGAGTAGAGAAGAGAAAACATTTATGGTATAATGGAGGAGGTGGGAGAGATAATCTTTTCATGGTCAAGAAGAAGAAGTTTGTTAGTGACCATTGCTTACTAGAGTGTGCCCTGATTGCTACGAGGCGCATGTACCATATAACCGAGGGTTGCGGAAGCGTTTTTGCTGTTGTTAGCCCATAATTGTTATAACCCATGTAATGTCGGCTAAACTTTGAAAGCTGTGTGTGAAATTCGCAACGTTGTTTACACTGCATTGTACTAAAAAAATATCTATAAATAAAACAAATCCCAGCATTCACTAGGAATTTGAATAAGTTGACAGTTGCAGTCACTGAAGATGATAGTCATAGTACAAATGTTGACTTACTCAGCTTTCAATGTATTCAGGTTTATACCTAAAAAAAAAATGAATGATTTCTTTCTTTACTTTTTCTTAAGGGACTGAGATTACATTATGTTTTCTTTTATTCCTAACAAGCTGAATGGTACATTGATTGGCGTAGTAACGGAAAGACTTTTTTGATAGATTAGTAACTTGACAGGTGACGTTGCTCGATGAATGACGAGTGCCAGTCAAACGTGGAGACGCAGCCGTGTCAGATTGTTTCCAAATAAACGAACCTCGATCGAGCTTTGCATTCAACGGGTTGGGTGGGGGGAGGGGGGTCTTTGAGGGTGTTGAGGTCATTCGACCCACTTACTATTGACTGCTGCGCTTTATTTGTATTGGTTTCCCCCTGTACAATTGCCGGATGGCAATCTAAATATTTATTAATTTCGGTCTTCTCAAAAAGTTAACAAATAGTAACCTCTTCTTCTCACGCCACTCCCCGTACGCCACCTAAGCACTAAACGTAATCGATGTTGTCGTCTCAAACTTCCAACCCGGAAATACTTTCTATCGGATACATACACGTAACTATGTTTATATATATATATATAAATATATATATATATATATATATATATATGTATGTGTGTGTGAGATAGATAGGTAGATAGATAGATAGATAGATAGATTAGATAGATAGATAGATAGATAGATAGATAGATAGATAGATAGATAGATAGATAGATAGATAGATAGATAGATAGATAGATAGATAGATAGATAGATAGATAGATAGATAGATAGATAGATAGATAGATAGATAGATAGATAGATAGATAGATAGATAGATAGATAGATAGATAGATAGATAGATAGACTTTACATACGTCAGTACTCTTGGCCGTTTTTTATGTTTCTGGGTTGAAAAGGAAGGGGAGGGGGGGGGGGGCTTTGGCAAAGACTTTCATAGATATTTGAGGAACCCTAGGAAAAATAACTTATGGATCCATGACAGCATTGGATTTGATGGCAATGTGAATGGGAAGGGGGGTGGGCTGGCTGGCTTCTGTCGATTTGGCGGTCCTAGATGTTCAACTAAAATTGCCTATAACATCAGTACGCCCCTGTCTGTCTAAAGTACTCTAAAGGCATGGGCTCAACCGAGCTCTTGCATTGTGTGGCCCTAATAATAAAATGGCCTCTTTATGATGTATGATTATTCCCAGAAAATATGACCTGTCACATCAAAGCTTTGTATTTTGTGTTGCTGTTTTTTCCCCCTCTCTGCTATTCTCTGCTCTAAAGTCAGGTACCCATTAGAGAGCTGCACAAAATCACACCCAGTCCCACCCACTCCCGCGTTTTCAAAACCAGTCCCACCCGCTCCCAAAAGAAATTCCCCCCAATCCCACCCGCTCCCGCGAAAATTTTTCCCAATCCCACCCGCTCCCGCGAAAATTTTTCCCAACCCCACCCGCTCCCGTCAAAAAATATTCTTATAACTCATAAAAAATGGTTTAAAATTTTGTTTGTAGAAATCCTCTCGAAAAACATACATGAAAAACATTTAAGATAAAAAGTAAAATAAACAGTTCTACAGTTTAAGTTCTTGTAAAAATAAGAGGCCATTAACACTTTCTGGAGATTTTTTTCTTTCTCCACAACATTACCCAAATACCTTGAAACAGTTGTGGCACAAGACAAAATCTCATTAACAGGAACATTCCCATATTTTGCACCAATATTTATCAACTTTGCAGCCAATTCTTGGAAACCACAGCCTTCAACAAATGAAAAGGACCTGATGTCTTTAGCGCACATTGAAACAATGGTGTTTGTGATTTCTGTTTTAACCCGAACTGGAACCTGTTTAACAATCTTCTCTTGACTAGGAATGAAGCTAGTCATTGATGTAATTTTTGGAACTGGTGATCTGTTTTTACAAAACTCGAGATGCTTCCACAGACCATTCGTACCATCGTGTGCATTCAAAGTTATAATGGTATCGCATCTTGTACATACCGCGAATGGCACACCCTCTCCATCCAAGCGCAAACGATTGAAACTTTCCCAAATATTGCTCTTACCACCTTTATTTACGTAAAACTGAATACGCTCGCTTTTTGCGTCAACTAACTTTTGAATGTTTGCTTTATTATCCATTATTTGAAAATTAAAAAAGAGAATTAGAGAAGTAAAAAACATTCAGATTTACATTTAAATTTAACGAATGAAAACTCAGTTCAAAATATAGTAAACTGCGCATGCGCATTAACGAATTAAAAACACAGTCAAAGCGAAGATTATAAATAAGGAATTACGTGTTCATTTTTAGTATATCCAAGTCCGCGAGAGTCCCACTCAAACAAAACCCAAACCCACGGGACTCACGCAAAAACAAAACCCAAACCCACGGGACTCCCGATAAATTGACTTCCAATCCCGCGAGAGTCCCGCGGATTCCGCGGGACTCCCGCGAATCCCAATCCCGTGCAGCTCTCTAGTTCGCACCTCGATGCAATTCTTATTGCGCGCATTTTGAAAATAATTCAATTTTAAAAAACGTTAAAATACAAAAAAAAGTAATATTTTTCCCCCCACATTGAAAAAGGTGCTGGTACGCCGAAAACAAAAAAAGCACTGTTAATATTAATATTAATATATATATATATATATATATATATATATATATATATATATATATACATATATATAGACTAAGAAAATGTATGCCTAATTTTGTGTATAGAATCTAACTGATCCATATTTTAATCTATTTCAACCTTTTTTTTTTGTGTTCTGAAAAGAAATGTTTGAGAACCAACGGTATAGTTTGTTTACAATCAAAATAGAAACAAATTTTGTTATTACCATAACGTTGTAGTTGTTGATGCAATGTATTCGGACGAGGCACACTACACCCTCCCCTCTGTCCGAGTGGCAGGAAAAACCCCTTTCCTTGCCATTCTGGCCGATCGGCAGTACACACACACCCTGCTGGTCTGGCCAGTATGGGAAAGGATTAAAACCCATCTTTCTGCCATCCCTGCAGATGATAGCGGGCACACTCACCCCGCCGCTCTGTAGGGATGGCAGACATGCATCAGCGCCGCCAACAATGCTGGTGTGGTAGGCACACTAAACCCTACCATGTTGGCAATGGCGGCGTAAAAAAAAAATAAAAAAAAAAAATAAAAAGGACGAGTCTATTCTCGGAATCCGTCCATGACCCTAAGTTCAACCAACCAGCTTTATTCAAATGGGTAATCTGACATTTGTTGTAGAAAGTAAGGGGCCCGGGTGTGCGTTATACTGACCACACAGTCCCTTAGTCCAGTGGTGGAAAACATTTTTGGGGTCGCATGCCCAAAAATTCAACTAAAAATACCACTTATTTATATCAAAGTGCCAACACTTCAAATTTATTTTTTAAATTATAGGAAGTGTTATTTTAGTCACGTGCATATTGATGAGGCTCTGCGTGCTGACTTTCTTGGCACTCGTGCCCTAGGTTCATCACTGCCCTAGTATGCCGAAATTACAGGCCATCAGGTCATTTCTCCATATGTTCGTCATGCAATGGCGTAGTGGGGGGGGGAGCAAGGAGGGCATCATGTCCCAGGTGCTACTCACAAGTCACGAAGGGGCGCCAAATGGTATATTTTACATTTAATATTATATGGTTTTCGAATGGGGGGGGGCACTAAAAAGGTATTGTGCCCCCGGGCGCGAATAAAGCTCGCTACGCCCCTGTCGTCGTTTTAAAGGAATGCTTTATTCTATTAATTAAAATGCGTAAAATTTAAACATGATGGACTCCTTAGTCAAGCTCATAAGTTGTGGGTATAAAGTTGGGCAAGCTGTAACCATGGAAACGATGCTGCCTGTTAAGAGCATGGCATCGAAATGTTTTATAACAAAATTCACCCGATTAAAAAAAATCCAAGTTGATGCTTGCCCTCCCCCCCCCCTTTTTTTACACATAATAGGAGCGTAGTTTCAACATTAAAAATAAAATTATGGGATTTGTTCACGTTCATTCGAGGGTGGTTCCTGTGGTAGTGAGACGGATTTGAATGCATCAGAACCATCTGCATTCTGTGGGTTCAACTCTATGCCGTGTCCATTCTACCCAGTACCTCTTCGACCGTGGCATTAATTGGTTTATATCATCAACGAGGTAAAAATCTCATCCTGCAGTGACTTGAAAACAAAATGAATTGGCATGACACCACTTACCCTGTTCAAACCACCCATCCCCCTGGGTAAACTATGTCCCCTATCCCGTGGGTAAACTACGTCCCCTATCCCGTGGGTAAACTATGTCCCCTATCCCCTGGGTAAACTATGTCCCCTATCCCATGGGTAAACTATGTCCCCTATCCCATGGGTAAACTATGTCCCCTATCCCATAGGTAAACTATGTCCCGCGGGGTGCATACGATCCATGGCTGTTTAATCTTGTCCACACTCCAGGGCCGCCCGTTTACATCAATGATGTATTCATGTCATTTACATTCATTTTTATTAGCACTCCACCCTTCAAATTTAAGGCTATAATGTGGCCCGAGGGTTCAAAAAGTTTGCCCACCCCTTCCCTAAACACACACACTAAATTGAGATCTATACTCAAATCCAGAGTGTAAAAAAAATAATTAAAAACCAATTTAATTATATTAAAAACAAGACTAATGTCTAGATTTAAAAAAAAAACCAACAAATATTAAAACAGATAATTACTACATGTGTGCATTACAATAAATAAACAAAAAAAATGTCTGAAGGTTTTAGAAGCATGATGTATTTTTTTTTTATTAAACCTGGATCAATAATTGTGCTGTAATTTTGAGAACATAGATTTAGTGCATGAGATAAACAACCAGGTAATGGTACACATATTCACACAAAAGCCTCCAACTTATAAAAAGGAATTTAATTCTTTCATTATCTAATAAAACGGTGATCCATTCATTTGTACAGTTTATGTCCAAAGAAAAAAAAAACAAAAGACGAAACAAATATTACAAATATTGTAACATATTTACTTCTGAAGCAAAAAAGATATCAAATGAAAATTTTAAAAAAATTAATTAAAAAAGCAGCTGCCATAGTATTAATAAAAATTAATATATTTGAATTGTAGCGTATGCTAAATAACCGTATAATATATCCCAAATGAATGTTCAAATTAAATGTGAACAAAAATTCTCTTTAAAAATTAATGTCTAAATAAACTATCACTATATACACATTTAATATCAATACTGAGTCAAAAGGTAACAAACAAAAATAGATTTTTTTTTAGAAGAATTTGCTCTAATTATTCTAAGAGATTCATTTAGTAAAAAGTGTAACTGCCAATTATGTGAAGCTAAAAAAAAAATATTTGGCTCAGGCAATTCATTTTTTTTTCCATTATTTTTTTTTTATACTTTCTAACGAAGGCAGGGACGTCAAACTTTCGTTTACAGCCTTCGTAGTTCATGTAGCGTACTTTTCCAAACACTGCCCTTTCAGCCCAACCTTGGTCATGGATGCCGCATATTGACCACATGCATCCTGGCAAATAGAGACGATGTAACAGAAGATTAAACGGCACACTTCTATTAGACACAAAAAAAAAATTAAATTTTTTCAGAGTTGAAAAATTTATCAATATCAGCGGCTCTCAATCTTTTAAACTTCGTGACATGACCTATATATCATTCATGTTTTAAAAAAAATTACATTTCAAGAAAAATGTGTTTAACTGAAAAGAAAGGCGTTGTTTTATAAATATAATTAAAATAGCTTTAAAGAAAAGGAAACACATGCATGTCGTGTAAATATAAATTTATATGTGAGATGAGCTTACCAACGTAACCATTAGGATCACGGCCATCCAAGTTGTACTTGTCATTCAGGTAGATGGCATCTGCCAAAGCCTTTTCAGGAGACTCTGTCCACTCTAAAATTTTCTTTGCCCAGTACATTCTTAAAAATCCGTGCATCTTCCCTTCTATCACCAATTGAGTCTGTGGGGTGAAAAATATTTGTGATAGCATCGAGGCAAAACTAATTTGGCAAGAGATGCCTTCTCTTGAAATTCCATTAAAAAAAATCCCAGATCAACATTGGAGGAATTTGGTTGTGAGCTGCCTACAATTTCCACCACAGCCCATGGACCTACAGTCTATGAGGCACAATAGAGTCCACAGGTAAACAATGAAATGAGTTAACAAGCCCCCTTTCAACACCAATGAATCCTATTCAACCTTTTCTAATTAAATCCACTGTGCTTTCCTTAGCACATTAAGCATTGCTACTTTTTTTAAGCTTCAATAGCGCAAATCTATAAAAAAAACTTTTTTAATGTAAAACACATTTTTCTAAATCAGTTAACGATTTTTTTTTCTATGGCATCATCTTTTTTAGTTATGATTTATATAGTCTTATGTTAAATAATAAAACATGATTTATATAGTCTTGCGCTAAATAATAAAACATGATTTATTTAGTCTTGCAATAGGCATCTCCAATGTTTGGATAGGGAAAGCAAGATATGAAACATAAAATCTGCGATTATTTTGTTGATTTTTATTTTTATTTTCCGCAAGCTGTTATTTTTTTTGCGTGTTTTTGTGCGTGTGTGTATGTTTGTGCGTGTGTGTTTTTGTGCTTGAGTGTGTGTGTGTATGTACTGTTCACTTCTTGGGTAGGTTGTCTCTTTTTTTAAACTGCACGTGTCTGTTACAAATATTGGGCCGCCATTTGAACCGTTTCTCTCTTACCCGACAGAGCTGAGTCTGCATCGGTGATTTCGGGACTTCACTGCTGGATATTCCCAAAAAGAATGTTGTGGGTCACAGCAATTGTAGGGAAGAAGGAATTACGTTCCACAATAAATGGTCCCAATCAATGAGGTTAGATATAACCTCCTTGGTCCCAATAATAGTTTACAGAATCCTAAAGATAAACATTTCATCATTTCAGGAACTTGTCAAATAAAAGACAACAACGTGATTATTGCAGATATAGAAACAAAAAATTACTCATTTACAAAAAAAAATTGATCTAGATGAAATTTAACTAAAGACAGTCATCTTCTCTGAATACATTGGATATGTTTAGTCAGTCAGCTTCGTTGAATGAAATAGACCAATCAAAAACCACAGGTCTAAGTCGTGTTTGTCTTCACATTTCCACACTAAGAAAAAAAAAAGTGGTTAGTCAGAGACCGTAAAGTAAATAGTTCAGTTCCTGTTCAGTACCAACAAAAGTGTACAATTTCAGCACCAAATGTCACATTTGTGTTTGTGTGCTTGTGTGTGTGTGTACTACTGCATTCATCTCCGCGCCGTGTCAAGTTTTAAATTCACGAAGATGTTCTTCAAACACGGCTCCCATGAGATAGACATTTACGGATATATATTTTTTAAAGACGTTTCCAATGGTGGTATTTTTTTTTCGCTGCCTTTTATATTATTTCGTAGTGAAGTCTTCTTACTTTTCACCCAGATGAACACAGACACACACACACAAACACACACGGAAAGAGATATACTTATTTTACTTCGTGGCAAAAAAAAATGTTCCCCTTAATGTTAGCAATATTTAAATGTTCACTGCAGTCCAACATTTTTTTTTTATTTTAGTTTACATACAAGACTAAAAGTTGTGTTTTGGATGTATTGTTTTTTTCTTATTTTGCAAAAGCATAAATAGTTTGTATAGACCAGTGGTCCCCAACCACCGGGCCCCGGACCGGTACCGTTCCGTGGATCAAATATTACTGGGCTGCCCAACAAACATAAAATTATTTCACTTTTTTTTAATTGGCCTTGCTGTGTTTCTCTCGTGGTATTCCGACTTTCCATGGGTGAGAGGTTAACCGGAAGCTGAGCGGTTGTGAGAGGCAGTAAATGAAAATAATCTAAAATAAAAATAATCACCCCCTTCCCCCCAACGGGCCGTGGTGAAATTATCAAACGTTGACCGGTCCGTGTCGAGAAAAAGGTTTGGGACCACTGGTATAGAGCACTTGCAGCTGACGCCTTTTTTGTAATGCCGCAGCGAAAGGTTTTATATATTCTAAATATCGACAGGCCGCGTTTTGTCTCTGGCCCCCACTGCTTATTTGCTCTACTTAGTAACTTTTATTTCCTGCCCCCCACCCCCCCGGCAGTAGAATGCCTGGCCCCTGTTGTAGAATTTTCACGCTACGGGGCTGGGGTGAGGAGAAACAACGAAAACTTCACCTTGCCCACCACCCGTTGTGTCCTAATAAATAAATCAGTAAGAGCTATATACCAGACTCAACTAGTAATGGAGATTTTAACTGCACAAATACATGTATAGCTCGTTTTTTACTTTCAGGCCAGGATTTTGTTCAGTACGCAAGCCAAAACATTAATGGTCATAAAACATCAGAAGATTTGATAAATTATTAACTGTTTAAGCATTTTAAATTAGAAATGATTCACTCACTTTATTAAATTTATTTTTAAAGAAGCTGTATATATTTTTTTTTGTTTAAGAGTGTATTTTAAAACAAACAGCTATAAAACCTTCAATACAGGGCTCGATTTACCTGTCATCCCCGGCTCTGTTTTAGCTAATCTATCCCAGCCGGGGATGAAATCATAGACATTTATCCCCGGCTCTGCAGAATTTTTTTTTCATCCCCAGCACTGATTTTTTTTTAAATCGAGCACTGCTTCAAAAATTAATCTTCAACAAGTCCCAGCAGAAATCTTCAGCAAGTCCCAGCAGAAAACAAACAAACAATTCAAGACCTGCACTGAATGGATGAAATGCAACTAATGTTCATAAATCATTTAATAAAAAAAAGAAAATGCTCGCACAATTTAAACTATTACTCATAAAATTTAATTCATGGTTCAAATCCTTCCTGCTATGACTAAATAAAACACATGCTCCCAGAATATATTTTACAAACTACAATAACATTTTACCCACTTCATATAATCTGAACGCTATAACCCGAAAACCACTCATTCCAGTTTGGCATCACAGGTTTGAAAAATTTTATGAATTGAAATGAGAGGTATGCTCATTTTATTCTAATAATAGTTATGTTAAAAATGCACCCAAAAATGTTTCTGGGTCAATTTTTTTAAAAAATCAAGAAAATTAACTGAGGTAACATTTCACTATACATGTAACATGCTGCCTAACTCACTCTGCTGCTGCCCAGTATTTTCATATAACTGACAAACGTGTGCTCACAGGAATGGCTACCAAGACAAAAAAATGTATGTCATATAATTTTCAGATTAAGGGGACACAACATGATAATAAATAAGAAAACTATCAATTTTCTGTGCGGTGATTAGAAGTTGATATCAACTAACATTGCACTGGCGATAGTCACAAATCACTCTAGTGATTAGTGAAAAACCTATCATAGGGTTAAACGAATAATATACACAATAAATCATTTAGTTGGCTTTTTTTTATTCAGCAAAAAATTATTTAATTTTCTCCACTAAACCCACACACATACAATAACTGCACTCAAAACCCATACATACATACAGTAACTGCATTCAAAACCCATACATACATACAATAACAGCACTCAAAAGCCACAAATTCATACAAATAACTGCACTCAAAACCCACACACTGTGTGATGATCTCTATGTGATAAATACAACTCTATCATTCTTGTTTCCAACATAGCACACCCCATTCATTTACCCCCCCCCCCCACACACACACACACCAAGTCCAATCACTCGTCACTGCTGCTACTACTGGAGGAGTCACTCGACATGAGCTCCACGTCATCCTCCTCCTTCACATGGCCCCGCATGCTGTCCACAATGCTGTGGTGAGGGCCCACAGACATGAGGTTGTCCTGCTGGGGCTGCCATGAGTAGGATGGGGGCATCCCTGTCTGCTGGTGGTGAGGTTGGTGATGGTGATGGCTCATACTTTGCTGTTGCTGTTGTGGAGTCTGGTGGTGAGGCTGATGGGGATGTGACGATGGCTGGGATTCTGCTTCAGGGAGGAGAAGCAAAGTTAAACTTACATGATTTAAAAAAATACTCAATACAAAATATATTAAAGAGAACACAAGGAAATTCTTAAAAAACAACCTTTATGGTGCAATGCTGACACAGAATTCTTAATAATTAAAAAATAATAATTAATAGTTGATAAAATAAGTAACAATCTATGATTATATATATTCCATCTATAGATATGTATACATCTAAAATCAGTGGCGTCATTATGGTTGGTGTCACCCAGTGCAGTAAAGTCCCCACCCCGCCCCAAGACTTCCACCATCAGCAATGGTTCATATTTCAAAATTTCCTGCACTAGACCTGAGAGAATTTACTATAGCCACAAAAATGATACACCACTGTCTAAAATGTTGAGTGATAAAGTTCTAACAACAATATTGTTTATTTGTTCAAACAAACCAAAACTGGCATTTTTCATGACAATAAATTTATTCGGTAATTTATTCTTCAATCATTTGGTAAGGAAATATGTTTAACCAATTGGCGGGCTTTAGTTTAGCATAGAATTCTGAAGAAAATTGAAGATAGCAAATGAATGTATAATTTATGTCTGTCAGCACCATGTACTTATACACATTGTATATAATATATTTTTTTTTTGTTAAGTCGCTGTAAAGATGAGATGCTTATCTCAGATCCTGTGTATCAATAATGGGATGGTTTTATGGTGTTCTTCTTTCATCCCCACTATGGCTGAGAGTCACAACGCGGATGGTTTTCCAGCTAATGTCAGGAACCCATTTAAACTGGGTGGACTTGGAAACCTCATCAGGACCATAAAAAATCCTGAGTATCTTAGCAAAGAATCGAACCCATGACATTCAGATCAAAAGTGCCTACACCACACAACTATCTGACCTTGAGCCATTCCCCATAAGTGAGCCTTGGAAATCACCATTCCTTGTCATGAGTTATGAAATGATGTTATGTTCACCACACTTCACATCATTGCATCACAAACCACATGCAGACTTTTAAAGAATTATAAAATAATAATTGGTTTCTTAGCAATCATATATAATAATACTCATTTCCAGTGTGCGTTAAATCGAAAGTAAAGAATTAATACAACAGTATTCCAGTTTAAAATACAACCATGAAAAAAATCGGATCTGCCCGAAACCAAAAAATAACCTAGCCTACCGATCAAGCCTAAGGGGATGTAACTCTATGCAAAAGTTTTGCAGGGTACAGCTAGTCTGTATATAATTGGTATTAAGTGGCCAAAATAAAAACATGTACTAAATTTTTTATTTCGCATAAGCCGACATTTTAAACTAATGGAATAAATGATTAATTTTTTTTAAATAGGCCGTTCTTTCCACATACTTTCATTTAAACATAGAATATTAATGAAGAGAGAAAAAAATTTTTGCAGTCCAGACTTTGTATTTTTTGGCTGCTTGCAGATTCACATTAATTTAGAAAACTTTTGAGCTTCAAATTTTTTGTTTCTCGAATTGTTTGAATTACTTCAAAATAGATACACTGTAACACATTTAGTTTTAGCTGGATAAAGATTTTTAAATTCTGCTATTTACAATTCTGCCATAATGAGAGTTTGCACCATCAGAAATACTTTGCGTGTACTTATAAATTTGAGAGCTATAAAACACTGTTACCTTGAGAGTACAGCCTGACAAGAGGAGTTGATACTGAGGATGATGAGTCAGGGAAAGCTCCCATTGACAGACAACTGTGTCTCATTTCTAGATCAGTTGGATATGGTCGCCTTGGGTCACCTACACGGGTGGAAAAATTAAATTGGTCACAAAAGCATATTTAAAAAATCATTAATTACTCAACACAGACTGATTAGTACAAATCAATAGATTTTTCAAAGTACTTTTTTCCAGCGATTTTATTGTGTTTTAAGGTAAATAAGAAATGGACCATTAATAATTTAACGCAAAAATAGCCACAACATGATCCCAGGTTGATAAAAAAATTCCCCATTGCCTACAAACAAATAAAGAGGAAAACATAGTAATAAGATAATTACATAAGGAAAGCATATTTTATATACAAAAAAGCCAGATTGTAATTATATTAATATTCCTATTAATTATAATTTAAATTATTATATATTCCTTTGAATACATTTTACGTCAATTTATAGTCAATATATTGGATAGTGCAGTCTTTAACATCTTTGGGAAGAAGCCTTGTAGCAAATCATTTCAGAATACCCTTTAGTTAAGGCTCTTTTAAGTTTCTTGCTTCCCGGCATCCTCACAAAACACAGCCATTGATATTGGACATATCTAAGAAACATCCTCACAAAACACAGCCATTGATATTGGACATATCTAAGAAACATCCTCACAAAACACAGCCATTGATATTGGACATATCTAAGAAACATCCTCACAAAACACAGCCATTGATATTGGACATATCTAAGAAACATCCTCACAAAACACAGCCATTGATATTGGACATATCTAAGAAACATCCTCACAAAACATAGCCATTGATATTGGACATATCTAAGAAATATCCTTCTTAATATTCATCCTGAATTTTTAAGCCCCCCTTCCCATTTCCCCTTTTCAAACAAATCTAAAATCAGAATTTGCCCTTTTTTTTTTTCTTGAAAACTAAAAATTCTGCTGGAAAATTTTAGGCCCCCTAGTAATCTTGATCAATCAGAGCTCCAGAGCTGACCTCGCAATCCCACAGCCAAGTCATTTTAGCATGGAGGACATGAAACGTCATTATTTCCTGCCCTACTTTTAAAACAAGGACACAGTAAGTTATAATAGGTTACAACAAAATTAATGTCCTGGTTTAGCAAGTGCTGCTGCCCCCCCACGGTCCCCATGTCATTAGGCCGCTCCATAGTTTGCCTTTCTAAAAGAACGGATCTAAAATGAAATGTGAATAACATCAAAGTAAAAATGAAATTAATTCTAAGTCTCTATTAAATGACAGCTTTTGGTGAAATTTTTTTATTATTTCTACTTATTGCTGACCAAAGAATCAAGGCTCGATTTATGTGGGTGATATGTTCCACACTGTTGCAAAAAAAAGACTTTAACTGTTACTTGTAATAATGGCATTTTCTGAAATCGCATTACTAGAAGAAAATACGCTATAATGAGCATAAAACTGAATATAAGAGTTCGCAGTCTTAAAAAAAATTGCTGCAAAATTATTTTTTTTTTTAATATTGAGAAAATAGCTGTAATCAAGCGTTATCCTATTTATTTAATAAAAGTAAGACACTCAGATTGTCGCTGGGAGTGACAAATAATTTCAGCAACCACATGTGACCTACCTTGGATGCATATAATGAAATGGGAACAATTAAGGTTAAAATTGTGTGTACATGTATTAAAATATAATGTTTTTGTCTTTGCTTGAAGTGAAGATAATTTTTTTTCATTTTTCAACCAAGGGTAAGAAAAATACAATAATTGTGAAAAGTATTTATTTTATTGCAGACCTGTGATTTTTAAAAAGACCAGCAATCCAAATGTACAAGTTTGACAAAAAAAAACTTGTAAAAAACAAACTGAATAAATTTGAACCTGACTGTACATTATTTTTGAATGAGATTTTTTTTAAAAATATTTTGTTATGCAAAGTCAAAAGCTGCAGTGATATTTTTTGTAAACTTACTTATTGTTTTTTATTAATATTTGTCAAATTTCACTTCATCAGCATTAATATCCGATAATACAACTATGTTGTATACAGTGTATTTCCAAGCTTCATTTAAAATTTAACGCTATTACAGATCTCGTACATTTTGTTGTGCTTACCAAGACTATTGTTGACATTTAAAGTCCAAGTGATATAGATATGTCACATGACTGAATGAATTCATGGAGTGAACCAAAATCTTAATAAGACAAAGAGTGATGCAACAAAGAATTGATAATACATGTATTTACAGTAATTTTCATTTTATAATTATGTTAAATGGTTGCCTGAAGTTATAATGAAAAGATTTTTTGCAGGCTTATAAAATAGTCTATCTCATGAAAATATAAATAAATGAAAAACAAGCAAAAGAAAGTATACAATGAAAATTAAAACTTTTGCACAACAGGTGTTTAAATATTTGAGAATAATAAATTGAAGAATCTGATTTAAAGTTAGCATTAAATTTAATAGCAAAAATGCTTTATCACATAAAATTTTAATCTATATGCCTTGGATTTTTAAAAAATTGGCTACTTAAGTAATGAGAAAGATAACCCAGAACTACTGGTGGCAACTTACCAGGCCCCCAAGTTGGTGGTGCTGAGACAGCATTGCTTGCACTGATTCTGTGGGCATATTTGATAAGATCTTCAGATGGAACCTTATTCTGCTGTGCTTGTTTAATAGCAGTCAGTTTCTGTTTAGCTTGATAAACAGCAGTTGCCTTACAAAAAATGTTCAAGAAAAAAATTGTATTCAATCCAAGACCATTATCAATTTTCTTAATCTGAAATGATGATAGAATTGTCAATATTACATGGCTGTTTTGCGGAAGTGATGACTGAATTATTAATTGCATACAGGTGTGTTTATTTAATATTATTTGTTTAAATACATGTACATAAATATTTTTAACAGAAATATAGCGATAAAAAAAATTATTATTATTTTAAATTTAATGTGTGCTTTTTAAAAATAAGAGAGGGACTTAGACTATTAGGGTACTATTGAGTTTGCCACTGTGAAAATTAATTTGACGTTAAGCTATGAATTAGATTAGTTGTATTTGGGACTGCAGATAACTAGATAGGCTATTTGATGATATAAATGACATCAGAAGGTGGACATCATTTTAAGCAATTTTGAGTGTCTAATAAGTTTTAACTTTTCTTTTTTTTTTAAAAGAGCAGTGTGTCATATTTTAAATTATTTATAGCTTTTGTTACATATTTACTATATTGGGTTGTCAAATAAAAAAAAATTATGGGACAGAATAGAAATAAAATTAAGCATTTTAAGAGTTAAAGCTTTAAGAGTTGAAGAGTTTGCAACCATCATCAAAATTTCAAAGTTGTGGCATTTTAATTTAGTTAGCCTTCAATATTCCTTCCAACTTCAAAAGTTTCGGATAGTATGAAAAAAAAATAAAAGCATAACATACAACATTCTCAACATTATTCCATTACTGAATTCTAAAATTAGAAAAAACAATTTGTTTATTGTAAAGAAAAAAAATGTTAGTTCTAACCATAATAGTTTCTGCCTCTTTCAAAACTCTCTGTAGCTGCCTTATCTCACTGTCTCTTTTGTTTACCTCCTGCCGAAGCCCATCTATAACTTTTTCTACTTTTTCCTGCTCTTCAGCTGTCAAAATATTATTTTAAAAAAAAAAAGACTACAGCTTCGTAGGTACCACAGTTTGACAAAAGGAAATATAAAGCTACAAGTAATGACTAATAAATATTTAGATGCATTTTTTTAAGGTCGGACAACGCCAATATTTTTATCAATTCAACTCTATATTGGTGATTCTGATTTAATTCACCAATACAATATTTAGGACTAATAGATTTTATGGGATGATAGAAAATATGCTTAATACAGGGGTCTAATGAATTGGTTGAGAAATCAGAAATGAGGCAAATAGTCTCTGATTAGAATGCTGACTCTGAAACTGTAAAAAGTTCCCATATTTCCGATTCCTGATTCTACTGGTATTTTCAAATTGCATAAAATAGAGTTACTGTTGATAGAAATATCTTAAAAAAAAAAAAAAAAGCAAAATATACAATACAATTACAATTGTACATTATCTTCTACAAATGTTTAATTACATTAAATACTAGAATAACACAATAGCAAAATGTATTTATTTGTCCTTGTAAAAACCCACTTTATATCTATGACAGTAAAATACACTCAGACAACAATCTATAAAAATAGTATCTGTTTCAATGTCTGTTTGACATGATCAAAAGTAAGAATATTCTTTCCTATTTCAATAACTATGGCTGCCTCCCTGTATCTTGATTTGGAAAATGTTTTAAAAAAATCAACAGTTTAAATTACTTTTTGTGGTCCTTAATATAATGCATAAAGTCTAAAATAATAAAAATATTAAGATATTACCATTCAAATAATATATTGTGGTGTTTATTTTGCAACATAGTCCATTTTCAGACAACAACAAATTTTAAACAAACATCCAAAATATCTATTATTTACTAAACTAAAAAAAAAAGTCTGACCTAATGAGTCAAACTAAGGGACATTATAGCCAAAGTACTGTTTAAAAAGATTATCTAAAATATTTAACCTAATGATTTGCATAAATTCTCAAATTATAAAGAGCAACACATAATTATACTACATTTTTTTTTATTTATTAGCAGGGAGTTTATCAAAATTTATACAGATTGCTTATAATAGTTTCAAATATGGTGGTAAATGGGTACCAAGATTTGTTAGTATTTGGTCTAACTCTACAATTTTGTATAGTTATAAGATTCTATATTTCAAGAACTTTGTGAATGCAGAAATCTAGAAATAAGAGTTACGGTACTTTGTAAAAGGCCCAAGAAGGACAGAGTGGTTTTAGTAACTGTTGTTTATGAGACCAATAGTAGGAGGGAAATCACTGCAAGTGATATTGGGCCTCAATATTTATTTTTAATGCAAACATGATTAAAAAATATTTTCTTTCACTAATTCATGGTTTGTGCATATGACATCCAATATAAATAGGCCTATATAAATATATTATTCATGGTTTAATTATTTTAAACTTCAACAATTTGATATGTGCATTCAGTTGAGGTTGCATAAGTAATAATTAGCTAAGTAATTTGCCAGGGAGGAAAATGGTGAAACAGTGGAAGACTTGATTTCTGCATCAATTTTAAAAATTGCAAGGTAAGATTTTATTACGGTATTTACCTATTTTAAGTAAATCCTTTAACTCTCCATCTTTCTCAATTAGCAGCTCCATTAAATCTGTAACATCAGGAGTATCTGGAGTTTCTGCTTTTCTCTGAGATTTGGGTACCGCAAGCTGCTCAATTAATTCTCTGAAGTGATAAAAACAGTGAGATATAGTACATAAAACGTAAATCAAAACTCCCAATAGATTTTGAGAAAAATGTTATATTTCATTGTTATTATTTCTTCATTAGCATTGTCTTAATTAAATATTCTTTAGCCTTGTAAATGCTTGTGTCACATATTTCTTAGTTTCATTGTTGCTCTCAATCAAGATTGCAGGATGATGGGTAAATCCAAATTTAAAAGTCTGCTGCTTTTAACAAATTAAAACCCAGCATGGATTTTTTTACAGATTAATATTTGTTTTAAAAAAAATGAGCATCATGTTTATGATGTCAAGAAAATACATCAGCCATTTAGAAGAACAACTAACTAGGCATTATGAACATATCTACAAAGTTTTTTTTATACATAAACAAATCAAAAGCTCCATTTATGACTAATGAATTTCATCTATACAAGAGATAAGTATGCTGAACTTTTTCATTTAAATAGTATTATATAACGGTTTTTTATAGTGTCACTAAGTCTGTTTAGTGGAAGTATTATTGTAATACAGTCCTAATTCCGCATAATTTCAGATTATAACATTTCATTAAGTTCTTAACACACTTCATTTATTAGTGAAACAATTTCTTTTCAGACTATTTCTACCTAATGTCATTATTTTGGAAAAAAACAACTTTATATGTAAATCAAAATAAAACTTTGACAATTAATATAAAGCAGGAATGGCCATTAAGAGAGAGCTGCGTTCACGTTTTTTACATATAATAAAATACTTTATATGGTTACAGTCAATTTATTAATATTTAATTTTAATTCCTTCCCTACCTTACTACTGACATCGACTTTTACTTGCTAACCTTTCATGCTGCACACCCCCCCCTTCCCATGTTGAAAATAAAACATATTCATTTCATCATTAAAGAAATTAAAAATTCCACAGTACAAATTTAACATTACACATAATGTACTCTATAATCAATTATGAACAAACAATTAAGATTGCATACAATAAAAAAAGTTACCACAAAAAAACTAAAACCATTTTGAAGGTAGGCTGACGCAAACACAGTGGCACTATAGTGAAAAAATCAACCTGTAACCCCCGAAAAATTTACGAAAAATCATTTTTTAATCATTTTATTTTTTTAGTTAAAATAAAAGCACTGAATGTTGAAATAAAAACATGAAAAATTGATGTCAATCTGAATCATATTTATTTTGCAATTATTATAAAATCTTAAGTGAACATAAAAGAATATTAAAAAAAGGCTTTCTGTGGTCTGCATGATAGGGAATGAGTTAAAAAATAATAAAACTGTGGCAAAACCCTGCTCATTGAGAGCGACACAAATCATTATGAATGTTAATAAAGCACTGACTTGGCCACTTAAACTAATATTTTCTATTATTGTAAGCGTATATAACATAAAAAAAAGTTCCCTTAGACCTAACAGGCCATTGGAGCAGATGTAGTGCAGAATTCATCTATTTCTATAACTTCGGCATATGAAGGGATTTATGGTAAGCACAACGCCAAGCCGCCGTTACTTCCCCAACTTAAGTCAAGTACCCGTTTAAAGCTGAGTGGACTTGGGAGATGAATTTTCACCAAATTTCACCTGGAAAATATGCCTTGGTTCTCACAGAGAATCGAAGCATAACTCTCAGGTCGACACCACTTGGCCGTCCGTCCATTACACATATTGAGTAAAAACTTAAAAGCTTAAAGCTTAAGTTAGGCTAAGCATCAATACTATTATTAAGAATTATTGTAGTAACTATTTTAGAAAATAAAAAAAACTTTTATAAAACATGTACTCAAAAGAAAAAAAATTCATATCATACAAATATTTATTTTAACTATTTATCAGTCCTAAAAATATAAGCGTGGGTGCCCATCTAGTTAATTTACTAATTGTTACTTGTAGCAGATGGAAAATGATGGTTGAACAGTGCAGAACATAGACTGTCAACCAGGCCTGTAGCGTGCGGGGGAGCCAGGGGCGTTTTGTCTGGCGCCCCCCCCCTGCTTATTTGTTCTTAGTAAAATGTATTACCTGCCCCCCCCCCCGCTATTGCCTAGCCCCTGCTGTAGAATGCCTGGCCCCTGCTGTAAAATTTTCACGCTACGGGACTGCTATCAACCTGACAGCTCAGGGTTTGATCAACTGTGTCTGTTAAAACCAGGTAAATTTGTTTGAAGTCCTAGTAATAGTTGAATAGAAAGTCCCTCAAGTCTACCAACCATGGGTACCTGACTTTAAATCTGGGGATAAAGGAAGCTGGGTGTTGTGCTAACCACACAACCCATTTATTATGATTTATATTATGCAGTGGAGTGGTTATACTAGAAACTTGAATTCACACTTAATTTGCCCTAATGGCACTGTTAAGGCTAAGATAACTTTACTTTTACACTAAAGCAGAAAAGATCCAAAAGTAAGTTACAAGATTTCTAGTCTGACATAAAAAAAAAAAGTTAAACTAATTCAAACTTTTAATATATTATTGTGATTAAAAAAAGGGTAGGCCTAATCATTAAAGTAATTTAGAATTACGCAGTGGCTACGGATAAGGCTAATGTACTCCGTATTTTTTTTCCGGGATACGTGATAGATATGCGCATGCGCTCTAGACGGACTTTATTTTTTTACGGCTGTAGGTGTGCGCATGCGCGATAGACTGACTCCATATTATTTTTTTTCGGGGTCCGGCTATAGATATTTTCTGGCTATAGATATTGTGCCTAACCCTATCGCCGAAAACAAAAATTAGCAATAAAATGCAGTCCGTCTGCCGCACATGCGCACATCTATCACGTACCCCGAAAAAAAAAATACGGAGTACGTTAGCCTTATCCGTAGCCACTGCGTTAGAATTATTAGCAACTAATTTTTCTATCGAAGTGGCTACGCTTACGTCAAGCGCCTTCTATTATTATATCTATTGACGTAAGCCTGAAAAAAAAATACAAATTACGTCTTGATGTTACCGCTGCCACTGCGTAAACAAAAAGGGTTAGGGGTTAGGGATAGGGTTAGGGATAAGGTTAGGGTTAGGGACAGTGTTAGGGTGTGGAGAAATATCTATTGACGTAAGCCGGGAAAAAAAATACGAATTACGTCTTGACGTAAGCGTAGCCTGTCCGTTTTTCTATTTTGTTTGATTCACGCAATGACTTTTCCATTAAGAACCATTTATCTGAAGGGCGGACTGTAATATTGAAGAAAAATTAATATTTTTTTATTATTTTTATATTTACAAATAAGGTCATAATACTTAGAAATTAATTCCATATCATCCAATATACTGTGAAGTTTCTGTCGAGTGCTTGGTTCTGACGCCATTTTTTTAAACAACATATTAAAATTAAAATGTTGGATCGGGAATCGATGTGTAACCGGTGTATCTGCCAGCTAAACCGGCCGATATTAAATTTCTTTTCCTTAAACACAATAGGAGGATGAGCATTCTACAGTTACCCCGTCAATCGTATGGCAATCATTTTCCTTTCCATAATGTCGATTTTATTTCCTTATCAAAAGCAAAACCTATTCGAGCTATGTCATAGGAAGAGAGAATATTATTTTTTTTTTTTAATCTCTGTCTATAAGTCTCAATAAAGGGAAATAACTATATCTAGAATTTTTGGAAAGGAATGCCACTGGTTTATTTTAAATCAAATAAGACGAATTGCTGACTGCAAATGTTTTGACTTTATGTGTAAATATTAAATATCAGTTACAATTTAAAAAAAAAAGGAAACCTCAAACCATTCCAATGTCAATCTCAGATGATTAGAGAGTTTTCCATTAAAAATTATGTATAAGTGGCATTAATGTACTTTCTCGTCTAAAATATAAATGTATATAAAAGATGCTCTATACCAGCGGTTCCCAATGTGGTCCCTACGGACCCCCAGGCGTCCCTGGCATCATTCAGGTGGTCCGTGGAAAATAAAAATTCATTTGGGGGTCCCTGAACAACTTTAGGGGGTCCGCGAAAGATTTAATGTTAAATAGTAAAAATATGATCTATTTTTATTATTATGGAATTTGAAATAAAAAAATTAAATAAACTAGTAGTACACATTAATTAAATTAATAACAAGCATGGCGCGGTGTGTGACAGATGGCCGAAAACACGTTTGTACCATATAAAGGAATGAAATAACGCCGCTACACGCACTAATTTGTCTACAATATAAACATTAAAAGAGTTGTACATCGTACATCAAATTTAGTTCTATGTTATGCAGATACAAAGTATATAAACAAATTTTCTCAGTCTCAGACAAAAAGGATAAGGAATTAACGGGTTTTTTTTTTTCAAACAAAGAAAAATATGTGAAAATACCGTCACTGCAACAACTCATATGGACAACATCTAAGCGAGATGATGATGGACTGATTGCTGCTTCTTATAACATTTCTTTATTGATTGCAAGGTCCGGAAAGCTGCATACTATTGTTGAAGAACTTATTTTACCATCTGCAAGTGAGGTAATACGCACACCGTGTTACACAAACCAGCTTTCGATATTATAAAAATAATTCCACAGAGTAATAACATAGTACAAAGAAGAATTGACAAATTGGCTCAGTCCGTAGAAAATTACTTTAAAACTTCTGAATTTTCTATACAACTTGACGAGTCCACTATACCAGGAAACGAAGCTTTACTTTTAGCTTATGTACTGAATTAAAAAGATTGTTCAATGTAAAAGCTTTACCCTTGACTAATACCATTTCTGTTGCTCCTGACGGTGCTCCAGCAATGGTAGGAAGATAAAGAGGCTGTCTGGCATACTTAAAACAAGATGCACCAAATGTATTTATAGTGCATTGTGTCATTCATTGACATCATTTGGTCGCGAAAAATCTTATTGGAATTTTTGCATAGATCACGAGATTATGTCATTAAAGCAGTTAATAAAATCAGAAGGAATGTCTAAAATTAGATATTGTTTACTCAACTTTGAAAAATGACGATGACTATAACCGTTTACAATATCACACAGTAGTACGTTGATTATCTAAAAATGCATGTTTAAATCAACTATTTGCGCTCTTTGATTTAGTGTTGGAATTCATGGAAAGCAAAGACAATGATTTGCGACACAATTTAACATAGCCTTTATGAGTGATTCATTTGACAAATTTAACGGAACTAATTTGAACCTACAAGTTTGAACTTATTTGAATTTTACAACTTAAAGCGTAATGGATGTAAAGTAAAGTTCCCTTAGCCCTAACGGGCAATCGGGGCAGATGATGAATCCTTCTGTCCCCAAGCTTTTCAAATAAATTCGCCCTTGAGCCCCCTATAAGTGCTTATAGTTTCTTTCCAATTATCGTGCCCGTTATCAATGTAAGCCCGCGAGAATATGAAACATAACCATATCATTTCTTTATAGATATTTAACACCTCTCCATTGAAATAGTTAGATATTATATAAAAAACACATACACAGACACACAAAACGAAACATTTTATAGATAGAAGTATCCCAAGGTCATTTTCTTTAAGCCTGGACCTCGTGTGCAGATGACACTTCCAAACAAAATCATTCATATTTTAATTTTACTAGTGTGGAGAAATAGTATAGTCTAAGCGAGATGAGGCAATTTGGTAGGCTCCGCCCATCACAGTATCTATGGCGTCATTCCGCCATCTTTAGTTGTAGATTATTGAGAGTTCTAGTGTATACGTCATTTGGTAGAAATAACGTATACTAAAACCGACAGTTGGGAGCACATGCTTTGTTTTATAATCAGTCTAGCTTTGGGCATCGAGATAGATGGATGCATGTTTACAGTTGGCTATTGTACTCCTCCTGAATTTACCTTTATGTCAGTTCATGTTCCAGAATTAAATACCTTTATTTTATTACTTCAGCTGGAGTCGACTTCGTTATTAGTGTTGACTGGAATTCTTATAGCTACTACAAGTATTATTTAATTAAAGAAGAACCCGTAACAACTAGCCAACAAGTTACAACCACACATGCACACATTAGTGCACGAAAACCAACATTGTAGCGTTAGTGGTAGAAAAATAGAACACATGAGTCACCACATCAGAGATTTTATAACATACACACACATCAAAGACACACAGGCGGCCCTACTCTCTATAGACCAAGAAAAAGCCTTCGCTACGGTCGACCACGAATACCTCTTCCGGGTGTTAAAGAAAGGCAACATAGGAGACTACACGCACAAATGGGTCCAAATGCTTTACAGCAAAGCCCAAAGCAAAATTCTTTTAAACCACTCGCTAACCGAACCTTTCGACATTGAGAGGTCGGTTCGTCAAGGATGCCCACTGTCTCCTATGCTGTACGTGCTGGCGTTGGAGCCCCTCTTGGAGAGAATAAGAAAGGACATTTCCATCAGAGGAGCCCAAATCCCGGGAGAAACGGACAACAGCAAACTGCTGGCATACGCAGATGACACAACTTTTTTTCCAACATGTGATAAAGACATACACCACATTATGGAACACTTTCAAGACTTTCAAAGCTGCAGTGGTGCCAAAGTTAATGTAGCCAAGTCTGGCATCATGGGCCTCGGGAGATGGAAAAAAAAAGAAAATTTCCCGTACCAGATGAAAAACCAACAGTCCCTCAAAATATGCGGGATCGTCTGGACAAACGAGCCCCACTTATTCCACACGGCCACGCGGGAGGGCATTATAAAAAAGACCAAAAACCTGATAGCTATGTACAGCCACATGTCAACTACAATCTTTGGTCGTGCCCTCCTCATCAACACACTAATTCTACCTAAAACAATATATTACATTACAGCAACACAACCACCACCAACTTTCATACAAAACATGAACAAATTACTACGCAGTTTCATTTTCCAATCAACAATAAGCAACATAAAACACACAACACTCATACAGAACAAAAACGACGGCGGAATAGGACTCCAAGATCTATCCTGTAAGCTCCAAGCACTACGCTTAAAGTACGCTGGTGACATAGCCAAATCACCCAACAAATACCCACTAGCTATTTACCTCTACGGCCTCAGGCTTACCAACATCATACAAACAAAAAACAACACACCCCACTACTTTGGCAGACAGACCACACCCTTTCAAACATCACTTACACAAAGTCTGACAGGCCACACACACCTCATACATCAAACAACTAAGCAGATATACACATCCTTAGTACAAACATTACAGACACCACTCACCAACAGAATTAAGTGGGGCCGAATCTGGAATGTGTCAGACTTTACAGACACCTTCCAAAGTCTACACAGTCGGCACACCAAGATCACCGCCAGAGCAAGAGAAGTGGGCTACAGACTAATTTTTAACATGACGCCTGTAGCCCTGTGTATTAAAAGTATGCCCACGTCAAGCAACACAAAATGCAAGATGTGTCGCACTGACGTGACGGAGGATGAAGATCATCTATTCCTGAAATGCTCAACATTCAAGAGCACAAGGCAGACCTTAAGAAGTCTACTAAGGTCAAACCTAAAAATGGACTTTAACCTAGACATGGCAATAACTCTCAACAAGATACCGAAGCTAAAGAACGAAACAGTTAATAATTTAAATATTATCCTACTGTCAGAGTACAGACTCTTCGTCTGGTCATGCAGACTTCAAGCCTGGCACAATATGACAATCCTAAAAGAAGATCAAGTCGAAGAAAAATTTAGATACATAATGGACTATAAAATACAAGATTATTGACACTACAATGTTGTATCTATCATGACAAATATTTTAACTGTGAGAGATTTCCAATGGAACACAATATACCAATACCCCCTTTTTCTGTCAGCTGTGAGGTATGGGGACGGCGAGGGCCCAGGTGTCGCTTGATGAGAGTTGGACGACCCCGGGGTATTAGCAGCCTCTGTTTCGTGCTATGGAAAGGGAGGAAAGTTGTGTTTCTGGAAAGGAATGCCACTGTTTTTATTTAAAATTAAATAAAACTAATTGCTGCCTGTCAATTTTTATTTTAATTTATGTATATATATAATAAAAAGCAAACCTCAAACCATTCCAAAGTCAGTCTCAAATGGTTAGGAAGTTTCCCATTAAAATTTTGTTTAATAAGTGGCATTGATGTACTTACTCGTCTAAAATATAAATGTATACATAACATGCTATGTCAAAACATTTCTAAATAATGCTATTAATTATATATTACTTTGTAAACATTCTAATTTCAACTGGTTACAAAAAGCTCTTGTAGTAGAAATATGTATAAAGTGGTATCAATCTATTTACTGTATTATAATACAAATGTATATATATGAAATTTTACCTCATATTTCTAAGAATTTCTAATTTAGATGTATATTAATATTCAAATAACTTGTATGTAAATATGTATATTACTTAATATAATAAGATTCTTTTATCAATGTTACTATGTATTTAATACCATGTTATCTGTCATTGTAACTGTTCTTTATCAAGAATAAAAAAATAAAAAAAAAAAAGATTTCCGTGGTAAACCCTTTTGGGAAATTCACTTTAAAAACCGTTTTTAAATACTCATCAATTTATATTTTTAAAACTTTTCGCCTTGAGCGCGTTGGATTCCAACGGGGTTTTAAAAAAATACAAGGAACACGTGGCTTTTAAGCTACTATCGACTATTCAGAACTTGTTTCGATAGTTACTACAGTTTCTATTTGGACTTTTTAGAACAAGATTTTTGTGTCGTGCTGTGTGCATAAATTCTACCAGGACTTTGTTTTGGACAATTTGCTGCCATCTGTCAAGGCGTTTTGCAAGATTTGCTGTATTGTGCCGTGTGCATAATCTCTATCGGGACTTACGTAAGTACAGCTAAATTTTTGCGTAGTTTTAAAGTTAGCAGTGCAAAACCTTTAAAACCCTTTTTCCCCTTTACAATCATGTCAGTTATGACTTTTGTAATCGAGAAAAAAGACCTTGAAGGTGGACTGGTCCATCCCCAGGGCACTGTCCTTCTCAGGTTAACGGGTCCAAACGCTACTAAGGCAACTATGCCCTTGTTGATAAAAATTATGGGTCTACACCCATCAGACGTTTCCACGCTGTACAGGTTTGAAAGCCCGTACACGTGGTACCTTAAGACATCAAACGACCCATGTCGCTAAGTATGTAATGTTTCACAAGTTTATATATGAAATATCTCAAGATCAGTTTCACATTGTCATCGAATCATTTGTATAGAATTAGATGTGTAAAAGATATTTCCATAGACAAAAGCCATAAACGTGTTATGTTTCTCCGAAGACCGGGTCGGCATTCGGTCTCATTCATCTTCATCTCTCTGGTTTCTCGTCACATCGAATAAATCTTTCGCCTTTTACTAAAGATTTCCGTGGCGAGGAGCAATTTAATGAGTCTAAACTTAAATTTTTCAAGCCCTACTTGGTAGGGTTAACAATAAAACTAAACATGAATGGTCAATTACATCTCCTTGAAACACAACTGGAGAAGAATGAGCATTCTACAGTTACCCCGTTACCCCGTCTTTGGTTATCAACTCTTTTTATCATGCACAATTAGTTTCCAATTATTCATCTATGTTATTCAAAACCGCGCTAAAATTAAAACTTATAAAATGAAACAAAAAGTGATTAATATCTGTCTCATTTTCCTTTGCATAATGTCGGTTTTTTCCCTTATCAAAAGCAAAACCTATTTGAGCTATGCCGTAGGGGAGAGAGTTGACAGAAAATATTATTCAAAATAATCTCTTTTTGCATGATGTTTGTGGAATTTACAAACTATGCCTTCACTATTTAATATGTGACAGAATTATTTTTTTTATGAACTTAAACAAAAATTACAAGCCTTAATAAAGGGAAATAACTATATCTAGATACGACTTTTAAATCTGTAAATATTATTGATGTAAAAGCAGTTCATATTTTCCAGACGTAAGCTAAGTATGTAATGTTTCACAAATTTATATTTGAAATATCTCAAGATCAGTTTCACATTGCCATCGAATCATTTGTATAGAATTAGATGTGTAAAAGATATTTCCATAGACAAAAGCCATAAACGTGTTATGTTTCTCCGAAGACCGGGTCGGCATTCGGTCTCATTCATCTTCATCACTCTGGTTTCTCGTCACATCGAATAAATCTTTCGCCTTTTACTAAAGATTTCCGTGGCGAGGAGCAATTTAATGAGTCTAAACTTAAATTTTTCAAGCCCTACTTGTTAGGGTTAATGTTAAAACTAAACATGAATGGTCAATTACATCTCCTTGAAACACAACTGGAGAATGAGCATTCTACAGTTACCCCGTTACCCCGTCTTTGGTTATCAATCGCATGGACTCTACATACAAAGCCATTCTTACAGTGCCCTAAGCAATTCGTCTGTCTAAACTGCAAACTGAAACTTTGGGCCCTAATAGTCTTTAAAATGAAATGATGAATCCTTCTGTCCCCAAGCTTTTCAAATAAATTCGCCCTTGAGCCCCCGATAAGTGCTTATAGTTTCTTTCCAATTATCGTGCCCGTTATCAATGTAAGCCCGCGAGAATATGAAACATAACCATATCATTTCTTTATAGATATTTAACACCTCTCCATTGGAATCGTCAGATATTATATAAAAACACACACACACACACAGACACACAAAACGAAACATTTTATAGATAGAAGTATCCTAAGGTCATTTTCTTTAAGCCTGGACCTCGTGTGCAGATGACACTTCCAAACAAAATCATTCCTATTTCAATTTTACTAGTGTGGAGAAATAGTATAGTCTAAGCTTGGTGACGCAATTTGGTAGGCTCCGCCCACCACAGTATCTATGGCGTCATTCCGCCATCTTTAGTTGTAGATTATTGAGAGTTCTAGTGTATACGTCATTTGGTACTAAAGCTGACAGTTGAGAGCACATGCTTTGTTTTATAATCCGTCTAGCTTTGGGCATCGAGATAGATGGATGCATGTTTACAGTTGGCTATTGTACTCCTCCTGAATTTACCTTTATGTCAGTTCATGTTCCAGAATTAAATACCTTTATTTTATTACTTCAACTGGAGTCGACTTCGTTATTAGTGTTGACTGGAATTCTTATAGCTACTACAAGTATTATTTAATTAAAGAAGAACCCGTAACAACTAGACTACATTTCTGCTAACATTGAACGTTTAGGCCATCTACCAGTACAAATCAAATTGGCATAAATAAAAAAGGAAACATTGCTCTCGGCAACATTTACGTTCACACAGCCTACACATTGTCGGCCCGGTTAGCTCAGTCGGTAGAGCATCAGACTTTTAATCACAATTAGTTTCCAATTATTCATCTATGTTATTCAAAACCGCGCTAAAATTAAAACTTATAAAATGAAACAAAAAGTGATTAATATCTGTCTCATTTTCCTTTGCATAATGTCGGTTTTTTCCCTTATCAAAAGCAAAACCTATTTGAGCTATGCCGTAGGGGAGAGAGTTGACAGAAAATATTATTCAAAATAATCTCTTTTTGCATGATGTTTGTGGAATTTACAAACTATGCCTTCACTTTTTGATATGTGACAGAATTATTTTTTTTATGAACTTAAACAAAAATTACAAGCCTTAATAAAGGGAAATAACTATATCTAGATACGACTTTTAAATCTGTAAATATTATTGATGTAAAAGCAGTTCATATTTTCCAGACGTAAGCTAAGTATGTAATGTTTCACAAATTTATATTTGAAATATCTCAAGATCAGTTTCACATTGTCATCGAATCATTTGTATAGAATTAGATGTGTAAAAGATATTTCCATAGACAAAAGCCATAAACGTGTTATGTTTCTCCGAAGACCGGGTCGGCATTCGGTCTCATTCATCTTCATCACTCTGGTTTCTCGTCACATCGAATAAATCTTTCGCCTTTTTACTAAAGATTTCCGTGGCGAGGAGCAATTTAATGAGTCTAAACTTAAATTTTTCAAGCCCTACTTGGTAGGGTTAACAATAAAACTAAACATGAATGGTCAATTACATCTCCTTGAAACACAACTGGAGAAGAATGAGCATTCTACAGTTACCCCGTTACCCCGTCTTTGGTTATCAATCGCATGGACTCTACATACAAAGCCATTCTTACAGTGCCCTAAGCCATTCGTCTGTCTAAACTGAAACTTTGGGCCCTAATAGTCTTTAAAATGAAATGATGAATCCTTCTGTCCCCAAGTTTTTCAAATAAATTCGCCCTTGAGCCCCCTATAAGTGCTTATAGTTTCTTTCCAATTATCGTGCCCGTTATCAATGTAAGCCCGCGAGAATATGAAACATAACCATATCATTTCTTTATAGATATTTAACACCTCTCCATTGAAATAGTTAGATATTATATAAAAAACACATACACAGACACACAAAACGAAACATTTTATAGATAGAAGTATCCTAAGGTCATTTTCTTTAAGCCTGGACCTCGTGTGCAGATGACACTTCCAAACAAAATCATTCATATTTTAATTTTACTAGTGTGGAGAAATAGTATAGTCTAAGCTTGATGAGGCAATTTGGTAGGCTCCGCCCATCACAGTATCTATGGCGTCATTCCGCCATCTTTAGTTGTAGATTATTGAGAGTTCTAGTGTATACGTCATTTGGTAGAAATGACGTATACTAAAACCGACAGTTGGGAGCACATGCTTTGTTTTATAATCAGTCTAGCTTTGGGCATCGAGATAGATGGATGCATGTTTACAGTTGGCTATTGTACTCCTCCTGAATTTACCTTTATGTCAGTTCATGTTCCAGAATTAAATACCTTTATTTTATTACTTCAGCTGGAGTCGACTTCGTTATTAGTGTTGACTGGAATTCTTATAGCTACTACAAGTATTATTTAATTAAAGAAGAACCCGTAACAACTAGACTACATTTCTGCTAACATTGAACGTTTAGGCCATCTACCAGTACAAATCAAATTGGCATAAATAAAAAAGGAAACATTGCTCTCGGCAACATTTACGTTCACACAGCCTACACATTGTCGGCCCGGTTAGCTCAGTCGGTAGAGCATCAGACTTTTAATTAGTTTCCAATTATTCATCTATGTTATTCAAAACCGCGCTAAAATTAAAACTTATAAAATGAAACAAAAAGTGATTAATATCTGTCTCATTTTCCTTTGCATAATGTCGGTTTTTTCCCTTATCAAAAGCAAAACCTATTTGAGCTATGCCGTAGGGGAGAGAGTTGACAGAAAATATTATTCAAAATAATCTCTTTTTGCATGATGTTTGTGGAATTTACAAACTATGCCTTCACTTTTTGATATGTGACAGAATTATTTTTTTTATGAACTTAAACAAAAATTACAAGCCTTAATAAAGGGAAATAACTATATCTAGATACGACTTTTAAATCTGTAAATATTATTGATGTAAAAGCAGTTCATATTTTCCAGACGTAAGCTAAGTATGTAATGTTTCACAAATTTATATTTGAAATATCTCAAGATCAGTTTCACATTGTCATCGAATCATTTGTATAGAATTAGATGTGTAAAAGATATTTCCATAGACAAAAGCCATAAACGTGTTATGTTTCTCCGAAGACCGGGTCGGCATTCGGTCTCATTCATCTTCATCACTCTGGTTTCTCGTCACATCGAATAAATCTTTCGCCTTTTACTAAAGATTTCCGTGGCGAGGAGCAATTTAATGAGTCTAAACTTAAATTTTTCAAGCCCTACTTGGTAGGGTTAACAATAAAACTAAACATGAATGGTCAATTACATCTCCTTGAAACACAACTGGAGAAGAATGAGCATTCTACAGTTACCCCGTTACCCCGTCTTTGGTTATCAATCGCATGGACTCTACATACAAAGCCATTCTTACAGTGCCCTAAGCCATTCGTCTGTCTAAACTGAAACTTTGGGCCCTAATAGTCTTTAAAATGAAATGATGAATCCTTCTGTCCCCAAGTTTTTCAAATAAATTCGCCCTTGAGCCCCCTATAAGTGCTTATAGTTTCTTTCCAATTATCGTGCCCGTTATCAATGTAAGCCCGCGAGAATATGAAACATAACCATATCATTTCTTTATAGATATTTAACACCTCTCCATTGAAATAGTTAGATATTATATAAAAAACACATACACAGACACACAAAACGAAACATTTTATAGATAGAAGTATCCTAAGGTCATTTTCTTTAAGCCTGGACCTCGTGTGCAGATGACACTTCCAAACAAAATCATTCATATTTTAATTTTACTAGTGTGGAGAAATAGTATAGTCTAAGCTTGATGAGGCAATTTGGTAGGCTCCGCCCATCACAGTATCTATGGCGTCATTCCGCCATCTTTAGTTGTAGATTATTGAGAGTTCTAGTGTATACGTCATTTGGTAGAAATGACGTATACTAAAACCGACAGTTGGGAGCACATGCTTTGTTTTATAATCAGTCTAGCTTTGGGCATCGAGATAGATGGATGCATGTTTACAGTTGGCTATTGTACTCCTCCTGAATTTACCTTTATGTCAGTTCATGTTCCAGAATTAAATACCTTTATTTTATTACTTCAGCTGGAGTCGACTTCGTTATTAGTGTTGACTGGAATTCTTATAGCTACTACAAGTATTATTTAATTAAAGAAGAACCCGTAACAACTAGACTACATTTCTGCTAACATTGAACGTTTAGGCCATCTACCAGTACAAATCAAATTGGCATAAATAAAAAAAGGAAACATTGCTCTCGGCAACATTTACGTTCACACAGCCTACACATTGTCGGCCCGGTTAGCTCAGTCGGTAGAGCATCAGACTTTTAATTAGTTTCCAATTATTCATCTATGTTATTCAAAACCGCGCTAAAATTAAAACTTATAAAATGAAACAAAAAGTGATTAATATCTGTCTCATTTTCCTTTGCATAATGTCGGTTTTTTCCCTTATCAAAAGCAAAACCTATTTGAGCTATGCCGTAGGGAGAGAGTTGACAGAAAATATTATTCAAAATAATCTCTTTTTGCATGATGTTTGTGGAATTTACAAACTATGCCTTCACTTTTTGATATGTGACAGAATTATTTTTTTTATGAACTTAAACAAAAATTACAAGCCTTAATAAAGGGAAATAACTATATCTAGATACGACTTTTAAATCTGTAAATATTATTGATGTAAAAGCAGTTCATATTTTCCAGACGTAAGCTAAGTATGTAATGTTTCACAAATTTATATTTGAAATATCTCAAGATCAGTTTCACATTGTCATCGAATCATTTGTATAGAATTAGATGTGTAAAAGATATTTCCATAGACAAAAGCCATAAACGTGTTATGTTTCTCCGAAGACCGGGTCGGCATTCGGTCTCATTCATCTTCATCACTCTGGTTTCTCGTCACATCGAATAAATCTTTCGCCTTTTACTAAAGATTTCCGTGTCGAGGAGCAATTTAATGAGTCTAAACTTAAATTTTTCAAGCCCTACTTGGTAGGGTTAACAATAAAACTAAACATGAATGGTCAATTACATCTCCTTGAAACACAACTGGAGAAGAATGAGCATTCTACAGTTACCCCGTTACCCCGTCTTTGGTTATCAATCGCATGGACTCTACATACAAAGCCATTCTTACAGTGCCCTAAGCCATTCGTCTGTCTAAACTGAAACTTTGGGCCCTAATAGTCTTTAAAATGAAATGATGAATCCTTCTGTCCCCAAGTTTTTCAAATAAATTCGCCCTTGAGCCCCCTATAAGTGCTTATAGTTTCTTTCCAATTATCGTGCCCGTTATCAATGTAAGCCCGCGAGAATATGAAACATAACCATATCATTTCTTTATAGATATTTAACACCTCTCCATTGAAATAGTTAGATATTATATAAAAAACACATACACAGACACACAAAACGAAACATTTTATAGATAGAAGTATCCTAAGGTCATTTTCTTTAAGCCTGGACCTCGTGTGCAGATGACACTTCCAAACAAAATCATTCATATTTTAATTTTACTAGTGTGGAGAAATAGTATAGTCTAAGCTTGATGAGGCAATTTGGTAGGCTCCGCCCATCACAGTATCTATGGCGTCATTCCGCCATCTTTAGTTGTAGATTATTGAGAGTTCTAGTGTATACGTCATTTGGTAGAAATGACGTATACTAAAACCGACAGTTGGGAGCACATGCTTTGTTTTATAATCAGTCTAGCTTTGGGCATCGAGATAGATGGATGCATGTTTACAGTTGGCTATTGTACTCCTCCTGAATTTACCTTTATGTCAGTTCATGTTCCAGAATTAAATACCTTTATTTTATTACTTCAGCTGGAGTCGACTTCGTTATTAGTGTTGACTGGAATTCTTATAGCTACTACAAGTATTATTTAATTAAAGAAGAACCCGTAACAACTAGACTACATTTCTGCTAACATTGAACGTTTAGGCCATCTACCAGTACAAATCAAATTGGCATAAATAAAAAAGGAAACATTGCTCTCGGCAACATTTACGTTCACACAGCCTACACATTGTCGGCCCGGTTAGCTCAGTCGGTAGAGCATCAGACTTTTAATTAGTTTCCAATTATTCATCTATGTTATTCAAAACCGCGCTAAAATTAAAACTTATAAAATGAAACAAAAAGTGATTAATATCTGTCTCATTTTCCTTTGCATAATGTCGGTTTTTTCCCTTATCAAAAGCAAAACCTATTTGAGCTATGCCGTAGGGGAGAGAGTTGACAGAAAATATTATTCAAAATAATCTCTTTTTGCATGATGTTTGTGGAATTTACAAACTATGCCTTCACTTTTTGATATGTGACAGAATTATTTTTTTTATGAACTTAAACAAAAATTACAAGCCTTAATAAAGGGAAATAACTATATCTAGATACGACTTTTAAATCTGTAAATATTATTGATGTAAAAGCAGTTCATATTTTCCAGACGTAAGCTAAGTATGTAATGTTTCACAAATTTATATTTGAAATATCTCAAGATCAGTTTCACATTGTCATCGAATCATTTGTATAGAATTAGATGTGTAAAAGATATTTCCATAGACAAAAGCCATAAACGTGTTATGTTTCTCCGAAGACCGGGTCGGCATTCGGTCTCATTCATCTTCATCACTCTGGTTTCTCGTCACATCGAATAAATCTTTCGCCTTTTACTAAAGATTTCCGTGGCGAGGAGCAATTTAATGAGTCTAAACTTAAATTTTTCAAGCCCTACTTGTTAGGGTTAATGTTAAAACTAAACATGAATGGTCAATTACATCTCCTTGAAACACAACTGGAGAAGAATGAGCATTCTACAGTTACCCCGTTACCCCGTCTTTGGTTATCAATCGCATGGACTCTACATACAAAGCCATTCTTACAGTGCCCTAAGCCATTCGTCTGTCTAAACTGAAACTTTGGGCCCTAATAGTCTTTAAAATGAAATGATGAATCCTTCTGTCCCCAAGTTTTTCAAATAAATTCGCCCTTGAGCCCCCTATAAGTGCTTATAGTTTCTTTCCAATTATCGTGCCCGTTATCAATGTAAGCCCGCGAGAATATGAAACATAACCATATCATTTCTTTATAGATATTTAACACCTCTCCATTGAAATAGTTAGATATTATATAAAAAACACATACACAGACACACAAAACGAAACATTTTATAGATAGAAGTATCCTAAGGTCATTTTCTTTAAGCCTGGACCTCGTGTGCAGATGACACTTCCAAACAAAATCATTCATATTTTAATTTTACTAGTGTGGAGAAATAGTATAGTCTAAGCTTGGTGACGCAATTTGGTAGGCTCCGCCCACCACAGTATCTATGGCGTCATTCCGCCATCTTTAGTTGTAGATTATTGAGAGTTCTAGTGTATACGTCATTTGGGTACTAAAGCTGACAGTTGAGAGCACATGCTTTGTTTTATAATCCGTCTAGCTTTGGGCATCGAGATAGATGGATGCATGTTTACAGTTGGCTATTGTACTCCTCCTGAATTTACCTTTATGTCAGTTCATGTTCCAGAATTAAATACCTTTATTTTATTACTTCAACTGGAGTCGACTTCGTTATTAGTGTTGACTGGAATTCTTATAGCTACTACAAGTATTATTTAATTAAAGAAGAACCCGTAACAACTAGACTACATTTCTGCTAACATTGAACGTTTAGGCCATCTACCAGTACAAATCAAATTGGCATAAATAAAAAAGGAAACATTGCTCTCGGCAACATTTACGTTCACACAGCCTACACATTGTCGGCCCGGTTAGCTCAGTCGGTAGAGCATCAGACTTTTAATTAGTTTCCAATTATTCATCTATGTTATTCAAAACCGCACTAAAATTAGAACTTATAAAATGAATCAAAAAGTGATTAATATCTGTATCTACTCAGCAATTCTGCATTTTCCTTTGCATAATGTCGGTTTTTTCCTTATCAAAAGCAAAACCTATTTGAGCTATGCCATAGGGGAGAGAGTTGACAGAAAATATTATTCAAAATAATCTCTTTTTGTATGATGTTTGTGGAATTTACAAACTATGCCTTCACTTTTTGATATGTGACATAGAATTATTTTTTTCTGAACTTAAAAAAAATACAAGCCTTAATAAAGGGAAATAACTATATCTAAATACGACTTTTAAATCTGTAAATATTATTGATGTAAAAGCAGTTCATATTTTCCAGACGTAAGCTAAGTATGTAATGTTTCACAAGTTCATATTTGAAATATCTCAAGATCAGTTTCACATTGTCATCGAATCATTTGTATAGAATTAGTTGTGTAAAAGATATTTCCATAGACAAAAGCCATAAACGTGTTATGTTTCTCCGAAGACCGGGTCGGCATTCGGTCTCATTCATCTTCATCACTCTGGTTTCTCGTCACATCGAATAAATCTTTCGCCTTTTACTAAAGATTTCCGTGGCGAGGAGCAATTTAATGAGTCTAAACTTAAATTTTTCAAGCCCTACTTGTTAGGGTTAATGATAAAACTAAACATGAATGGTCAATTACATCTCCTTGAAACACAACTGGAGAATGAGCATTCTACAGTTACCCCGTTACCCCGTCTTTGGTTATCAATCGCATGGACTCTACATACAAAGCCATTCTTACAGTGCCCTAAGCCATTCGTCTGTCTAAACTGAAACTTTGGGCCCTAATAGTCTTTAAAATGAAATGATGAATCCTTCTGTCCCCAAGCTTTTCAAATAAATTCGCCCTTGAGCCCCCGATAAGTGCTTATAGTTTCTTTCCAATTATCGTGCCCGTTATCAATGTAAGCCCGCGAGAATATGAAACATAACCATATCATTTCTTTATAGATATTTAACACCTCTCCATTGGAATCGTCAGATATTATATAAAAACACACACACACACAGACACACAAAACGAAACATTTTATAGATAGAAGTATCCTAAGGTCATTTTCTTTAAGCCTGGACCTCGTGTGCAGATGACACTTCCAAACAAAATCATTCCTATTTCAATTTTACTAGTGTGGAGAAATAGTATAGTCTAAGCTTGGTGACGCAATTTGGTAGGCTCCGCCCACCACAGTATCTATGGCGTCATTCCGCCATCTTTAGTTGTAGATTATTGAGAGTTCTAGTGTATACGTCATTTGGTACTAAAGCTGACAGTTGAGAGCACATGCTTTGTTTTATAATCCGTCTAGCTTTGGGCATCGAGATAGATGGATGCATGTTTACAGTTGGCTATTGTACTCCTCCTGAATTTACCTTTATGTCAGTTCATGTTCCAGAATTAAATACCTTTATTTTATTACTTCAACTGGAGTCGACTTCGTTATTAGTGTTGACTGGAATTCTTATAGCTACTACAAGTATTATTTAATTAAAGAAGAACCCGTAACAACTAGACTACATTTCTGCTAACATTGAACGTTTAGGCCATCTACCAGTACAAATCAAATTGGCATAAATAAAAAAAGGAAACATTGCTCTCGGCAACATTTACGTTCACACAGCCTACACATTGTCGGCCCGGTTAGCTCAGTCGGTAGAGCATCAGACTTTTAATTAGTTTCCAATTATTCATCTATGTTATTCAAAACCGCGCTAAAATTAAAACTTATAAAATGAAACAAAAAGTGATTAATATCTGTCTCATTTTCCTTTGCATAATGTCGGTTTTTTTCCCTTATCAAAAGCAAAACCTATTTGAGCTATGCCGTAGGGGAGAGAGTTGACAGAAAATATTATTCAAAATAATCTCTTTTTGCATGATGTTTGTGGAATTTACAAACTATGCCTTCACTTTTTGATATGTGACAGAATTATTTTTTTTATGAACTTAAACAAAAATTACAAGCCTTAATAAAGGGAAATAACTATATCTAAATACGACTTTTAAATCTGTAAATATTATTGATGTAAAAGCAGTTCATATTTTCCAGACGTAAGCTAAGTATGTAATGTTTCACAAGTTCATATTTGAAATATCTCAAGATCAGTTTCACATTGTCATCGAATCATTTGTATAGAATTAGATGTGTAAAAGATATTTCCATAGACAAAAGCCATAAACGTGTTATGTTTCTCCGAAGACCGGGTCGGCATTCGGTCTCATTCATCTTCATCACTCTGGTTTCTCGTCACATCGAATAAATCTTTCGCCTTTTACTAAAGATTTCCGTGGCGAGGAGCAATTTAATGAGTCTAAACTTAAATTTTTCAAGCCCTACTTGGTAGGGTTAACAATAAAACTAAACATGAATGGTCAATTACATCTCCTTGAAACACAACTGGAGAAGAATGAGCATTCTACAGTTACCCCGTTACCCCGTCTTTGGTTATCAATCGCATGGACTCTACATACAAAGCCATTCTTACAGTGCCCTAAGCCATTCGTCTGTCTAAACTGAAACTTTGGGCCCTAATAGTCTTTAAAATGAAATGATGAATCCTTCTGTCCCCAAGTTTTTCAAATAAATTCGCCCTTGAGCCCCCTATAAGTGCTTATAGTTTCTTTCCAATTATCGTGCCCGTTATCAATGTAAGCCCGCGAGAATATGAAACATAACCATATCATTTCTTTATAGATATTTAACACCTCTCCATTGAAATAGTTAGATATTATATAAAAAACACATACACAGACACACAAAACGAAACATTTTATAGATAGAAGTATCCTAAGGTCATTTTCTTTAAGCCTGGACCTCGTGTGCAGATGACACTTCCAAACAAAATCATTCCTATTTCAATTTTACTAGTGTGGAGAAATAGTATAGTCTAAGCTTGATGAGGCAATTTGGTAGGCTCCGCCCATCACAGTATCTATGGCGTCATTCCGCCATCTTTAGTTGTAGATTATTGAGAGTTCTAGTGTATACGTCATTTGGTAGAAATGACGTATACTAAAACCGACAGTTGGGAGCACATGCTTTGTTTTATAATCAGTCTAGCTTTGGGCATCGAGATAGATGGATGCATGTTTACAGTTGGCTATTGTACTCCTCCTGAATTTACCTTTATGTCAGTTCATGTTCCAGAATTAAATACCTTTATTTTATTACTTCAACTGGAGTCGACTTCGTTATTAGTGTTGACTGGAATTCTTATAGCTACTACAAGTATTATTTAATTAAAGAAGAACCCGTAACAACTAGACTACATTTCTGCTAACATTGAACGTTTAGGCCATCTACCAGTACAAATCAAATTGGCATAAATAAAAAAAGGAAACATTGCTCTCGGCAACATTTACGTTCACACAGCCTACACATTGTCGGCCCGGTTAGCTCAGTCGGTAGAGCATCAGACTTTTAATTAGTTTCCAATTATTCATCTATGTTATTCAAAACCGCGCTAAAATTAAAACTTATAAAATGAAACAAAAAGTGATTAATATCTGTATCTACTCAGCAATTCTGCATTTTCCTTTGCATAATGTCGGTTTTTTCCTTATCAAAAGCAAAACCTATTTGAGCTATGCCGTAGGGGAGAGAGTTGACAGAAAATATTATTCAAAATAATCTCTTTTTGCATGATGTTTGTGGAATTTACAAACTATGCCTTCACTTTTTGATATGTGACAGAATTATTTTTTTTTGAACTTAAACAAAAATTACAAGCCTTAATAAAGGGAAATAACTATATCTAGATACGGCTTTTAAATCTGTAAATATTATTGATGTAAAAGCAGTTCATATTTTCCAGACGTAAGCTAAGTATGTAATGTTTCACAAATTTATATTTGAAATATCTCAAGATCAGTTTCACATTGTCATCGAATCATTTGTATAGAATTAGATGTGTAAAAGATATTTCCATAGACAAAAGCCATAAACGTGTTATGTTTCTCCGAAGACCGGGTCGGCATTCGGTCTCATTCATCTTCATCACTCTGGTTTCTCGTCACATCGAATAAATCTTTCGCCTTTTACTAAAGATTTCCGTGGCGAGGAGCAATTTAATGAGTCTAAACTTAAATTTTTCAAGCCCTACTTGGTAGGGTTAACAATAAAACTAAACATGAATGGTCAATTACATCTCCTTGAAACACAACTGGAGAAGAATGAGCATTCTACAGTTACCCCGTTACCCCGTCTTTGGTTATCAATCGCATGGACTCTACATACAAAGCCATTCTTACAGTGCCCTAAGCCATTCGTCTGTCTAAACTGAAACTTTGGGCCCTAATAGTCTTTAAAATGAAATGATGAATCCTTCTGTCCCCAAGCTTTTCAAATAAATTCGCCCTTGAGCCCCCGATAAGTGCTTATAGTTTCTTTCCAATTATCGTGCCCGTTATCAATGTAAGCCCGCGAGAATATGAAACATAACCATATCATTTCTTTATAGATATTTAACACCTCTCCATTGGAATCGTCAGATATTATATAAAAACACACACACACACACACAGACACACAAAACGAAACATTTTATAGATAGAAGTATCCTAAGGTCATTTTCTTTAAGCCTGGACCTCGTGTGCAGATGACACTTCCAAACAAAATCATTCCTATTTCAATTTTACTAGTGTGGAGAAATAGTATAGTCTAAGCTTGGTGACGCAATTTGGTAGGCTCCGCCCACCACAGTATCTATGGCGTCATTCCGCCATCTTTAGTTGTAGATTATTGAGAGTTCTAGTGTATACGTCATTTGGTAGAAATGACGTATACTAAAACTGACAGTTGGGAGCACATGCTTTGTTTTATAATCCGTCTAGCTTTGGGCATCGAGATAGATGGATGCATGTTTACAGTTGGCTATTGTACTCCTCCTGAATTTACCTTTATGTCAGTTCATGTTCCAGAATTAAATACCTTTATTTTATTACTTCAACTGGAGTCGACTTCGTTATTAGTGTTGACTGGAATTCTTATAGCTACTACAAGTATTATTTAATTAAAGAAGAACCCGTAACAACTAGACTACATTTCTGCTAACATTGAACGTTTAGGCCATCTACCAGTACAAATCAAATTGGCATAAATAAAAAAGGAAACATTGCTCTCGGCAACATTTACGTTCACACAGCCTACACATTGTCGGCCCGGTTAGCTCAGTCGGTAGAGCATCAGACTTTTTTAATTAGTTTCCAATTATTCATCTATGTTATTCAAAACCGCGCTAAAATTAAAACTTATAAAATGAAACAAAAAGTGATTAATATCTGTATCTACTCAGCAATTCTGCATTTTCCTTTGCATAATGTCGGTTTTTTCCTTATCAAAAGCAAAACCTATTTGAGCTATGCCGTAGGGAGAGAGTTGACAGAAAATATTATTCAAAATAATCTCTTTTGCATGATGTTTGTGGAATTTACAAACTATGCCTTCACTTTTTGATATGTGACAGAATTATTTTTTTTATGAACTTAAACAAAAATTACAAGCCTTAATAAAGGGAAATAACTATATCTAAATACGACTTTTAAATCTGTAAATATTATTGATGTAAAAGCAGTTCATATTTTCCAGACGTAAGCTAAGTATGTAATGTTTCACAAGTTCATATTTGAAATATCTCAAGATCAGTTTCACATTGTCATCGAATCATTTGTATAGAATTAGTTGTGTAAAAGATATTTCCATAGACAAAAGCCATAAACGTGTTATGTTTCTCCGAAGACCGGGTCGGCATTCGGTCTCATTCATCTTCATCACTCTGGTTTCTCGTCACATCGAATAAATCTTTCGCCTTTTACTAAAGATTTCCGTGGCGAGGAGCAATTTAATGAGTCTAAACATTAATTTTTCAAGCCCTACTTGGTAGGGTTAATCATAAAATTAAACATGAATGGTCAATTACATCTCCTTAAAACACAACTGGAGAATGAGCATTCTACAGTTACCCCGTTACCCCGTCTTTGGTTATCAATCGCATGGACTCTACATACAAAGCCATTCTTACAGTGCCCTAAGCTATTCGTCTGTCTAAACTGCAAACTGAAACTTTGGGCCCTAATAGTCTTTAAAATGAAATGATGAATCCTTCTGTCCCCAAGCTTTTCAAATAAATTCGCCCTTGAGCCCCCGATAAGTGCTTATAGTTTCTTTCCAATTATCGTGCCCGTTATCAATGTAAGCCCGCGAGAATATGAAACATAACCATATCATTTCTTTATAGATATTTAACACCTCTCCATTGGAATCGTCAGATATTATATAAAAAACACATACACACAGACACACAAAACGAAACATTTTATAGATAGAAGTATCCTAAGGTCATTTTCTTTAAGCCTGGACCTCGTGTGCAGATGACACTTCCAAACAAAATCATTCCTATTTCAATTTTACTAGTGTGGAGAAATAGTATAGTCTAAGCTTGGTGACGCAATTTGGTAGGCTCCGCCCACCACAGTATCTATGGCGTCATTCCGCCATCTTTAGTTGTAGATTATTGAGAGTTCTAGTGTATACGTCATTTGGTACTAAAGCTGACAGTTGAGAGCACATGCTTTGTTTTATAATCCGTCTAGCTTTGGGCATCGAGATAGATGGATGCATGTTTACAGTTGGCTATTGTACTCCTCCTGAATTTACCTTTATGTCAGTTCATGTTCCAGAATTAAATACCTTTATTTTATTACTTCAACTGGAGTCGACTTCGTTATTAGTGTTGACTGGAATTCTTATAGCTACTACAAGTATTATTTAATTAAAGAAGAACCCGTAACAACTAGACTACATTTCTGCTAACATTGAACGTTTAGGCCATCTACCAGTACAAATCAAATTGGCATAAATAAAAAAGGAAACATTGCTCTCGGCAACATTTACGTTCACACAGCCTACACATTGTCGGCCCGGTTAGCTCAGTCGGTAGAGCATCGGTAGAGCATCAGACTTTTAATTAGTTTCCAATTATTCATCTATGTTATTCGAAACCGCACTAAAATTAGAACTTATAAAATGAAGCAAAAAGTGATTAATATCTGTATCTACTCAGCAATTCTGCATTTTCCTTTGCATAATGTCGGTTTTTTCCTTATCAAAAGCAAAACCTATTTGAGCTATGCCATAGGGGAGAGAGTTGACAGAAAATATTATTCAAAATAATCTCTTTTTGTATGATGTTTGTGGAATTTACAAACTATGCCTTCACTTTTTGATATGTGACATAGAATTATTTTTTTCTGAACTTAAAAAAAATACAAGCCTTAATAAAGGGAAATAACTATATCTAAATACGACTTTTAAATCTGTAAATATTATTGATGTAAAAGCAGTTCATATTTTCCAGACGTAAGCTAAGTATGTAATGTTTCACAAATTTATATTTGAAATATCTCAAGATCAGTTTCACATTGTCATCGAATCATTTGTATAGAATTAGATGTGTAAAAGATATTTCCATAGACAAAAGCCATAAACGTGTTATGTTTCTCCGAAGACCGGGTCGGCATTCGGTCTCATTCATCTTCATCACTCTGGTTTCTCGTCACATCGAATAAATCTTTCGCCTTTTACTAAAGATTTCCGTGGCGAGGAGCAATTTAATGAGTCTAAACTTAAATTTTTCAAGCCCTACTTGTTAGGGTTAATGTTAAAACTAAACATGAATGGTCAATTACATCTCCTTGAAACACAACTGGAGAATGAGCATTCTACAGTTACCCCGTTACCCCGTCTTTGGTTATCAATCGCATGGACTCTACATACAAAGCCATTCTTACAGTGCCCTAAGCAATTCGTCTGTCTAAACTGCAAACTGAAACTTTGGGCCCTAATAGTCTTTAAAATGAAATGATGAATCCTTCTGTCCCCAAGCTTTTCAAATAAATTCGCCCTTGAGCCCCCGATAAGTGCTTATAGTTTCTTTCCAATTATCGTGCCCGTTATCAATGTAAGCCCGCGAGAATATGAAACATAACCATATCATTTCTTTATAGATATTTAACACCTCTCCATTGGAATCGTCAGATATTATATAAAAACACACACACACACACACAGACACACAAAACGAAACATTTTATAGATAGAAGTATCCTAAGGTCATTTTCTTTAAGCCTGGACCTCGTGTGCAGATGACACTTCCAAACAAAATCATTCCTATTTCAATTTTACTAGTGTGGAGAAATAGTATAGTCTAAGCTTGGTGACGCAATTTGGTAGGCTCCGCCCACCACAGTATCTATGGCGTCATTCCGCCATCTTTAGTTGTAGATTATTGAGAGTTCTAGTGTATACGTCATTTGGTACTAAAGCTGACAGTTGAGAGCACATGCTTTGTTTTATAATCCGTCTAGCTTTGGGCATCGAGATAGATGGATGCATGTTTACAGTTGGCTATTGTACTCCTCCTGAATTTACCTTTATGTCAGTTCATGTTCCAGAATTAAATACCTTTATTTTATTACTTCAACTGGAGTCGACTTCGTTATTAGTGTTGACTGGAATTCTTATAGCTACTACAAGTATTATTTAATTAAAGAAGAACCCGTAACAACTAGACTACATTTCTGCTAACATTGAACGTTTAGGCCATCTACCAGTACAAATCAAATTGGCATAAATAAAAAAGGAAACATTGCTCTCGGCAACATTTACGTTCACACAGCCTACACATTGTCGGCCCGGTTAGCTCAGTCGGTAGAGCATCAGACTTTTTTAGGGTTCAAGTCCCTTATCGGGCGTGTTACAACTCTTTTTATTATGCACAATTAGTTTCCAACTATTCATCTATGTTATTCGAAACCGCACTAAAATTAGAACTTATAAAATGAATCAAAAAGTGATTAATATCTGTATCTACTCAGCAATTCTGCATTTTCCTTTGCATAATGTCGGTTTTTTCCTTATCAAAAGCAAAACCTATTTGAGCTATGCCATAGGGGAGAGAGTTGACAGAAAATATTATTCAAAATAATCTCTTTTTGTATGATGTTTGTGGAATTTACAAACTATGCCTTCACTTTTTGATATGTGACATAGAATTATTTTTTTCTGAACTTAAAAAAAATACAAGCCTTAATAAAGGGAAATAACTATATCTAAATACGACTTTTAAATCTGTAAATATTATTGATGTAAAAGCAGTTCATATTTTCCAGACGTAAGCTAAGTATGTAATGTTTCACAAGTTCATATTTGAAATATCTCAAGATCAGTTTCACATTGTCATCGAATCATTTGTATAGAATTAGTTGTGTAAAAGATATTTCCATAGACAAAAGCCATAAACGTGTTATGTTTCTCCGAAGACCGGGTCGGCATTCGGTCTCATTCATCTTCATCACTCTGGTTTCTCGTCACATCGAATAAATCTTTCGCCTTTTACTAAAGATTTCCGTGGCGAGGAGCAATTTAATGAGTCTAAACTTAAATTTTTCAAGCCCTACTTGTTAGGGTTAATGTTAAAACTAAACATGAATGGTCAATTACATCTCCTTGAAACACAACTGGAGAATGAGCATTCTACAGTTACCCCGTTACCCCGTCTTTGGTTATCAATCGCATGGACTCTACATACAAAGCCATTCTTACAGTGCCCTAAGCTATTCGTCTGTCTAAACTGCAAACTGAAACTTTGGGCCCTAATAGTCTTTAAAATGAAATGATGAATCCTTCTGTCCCCAAGCTTTTCAAATAAATTCGCCCTTGAGCCCCCGATAAGTGCTTATAGTTTCTTTCCAATTATCGTGCCCGTTATCAATGTAAGCCCGCGAGAATATGAAACATAACCATATCATTTCTTTATAGATATTTAACACCTCTCCATTGGAATCGTCAGATATTATATAAAAACACACACACACACACACACACAGACACACAAAACGAAACATTTTATAGATAGAAGTATCCTAAGGTCATTTTCTTTAAGCCTGGACCTCGTGTGCAGATGACACTTCCAAACAAAATCATTCCTATTTTAATTTTACTAGTGTGGAGAAATAGTATAGTCTAAGCTTGATGAGGCAATTTGGTAGGCTCCGCCCACCACAGTATCTATGGCGTCATTCCGCCATCTTTAGTTGTAGATTATTGAGAGTTCTAGTGTATACGTCATTTGGTAGAAATGACGTATACTAAAGCTGACAGTTGGGAGCACATGCTTTGTTTTATAATCCGTCTAGCTTTGGGCATCGAGATAGATGGATGCATGTTTACAGTTGGCTATTGTACTCCTCCTGAATTTACCTTTATGTCAGTTCATGTTCCAGAATTAAATACCTTTATTTTATTACTTCAACTGGAGTCGACTTCGTTATTAGTGTTGACTGGAATTCTTATAGCTACTACAAGTATTATTTAATTAAAGAAGAACCCGTAACAACTAGACTACATTTCTGCTAACATTGAACGTTTAGGCCATCTACCAGTACAAATCAAATTGGCATAAATAAAAAAAGGAAACATTGCTCTCGGCAACATTTACGTTCACACAGCCTACACATTGTCGGCCCGCTCAGTCGGTAGAGCATCAGACTTTTAATCTGAGGGTCAAGGGTTCAAGTCCTTATCGGGCGTGTTACAACTCTTTTTATTATGCACAATTAGTTTCCAACTATTCATCTATGTTATTCGAAACCGCACTAAAATTAGAACTTATAAAATGAATCAAAAATTGATTAATATCTGTATCTACTCAGCAATTCTGCATTTTCCTTTGCATAATGTCGGTTTTTTCCCTTATCAAAAGCAAAACCTATTTGAGCTATGCCGTAGGGGAGAGAGTTGACAGAAAATATTATTCAAAATAATCTCTTTTTGTATGATGTTTGTGGAATTTACAAACTATGCCTTCACTTTTTGATATGTGACATAGAATTATTTTTTTTATGAACTTAAAAAAAATTACAAGCCTTAATAAAGGGAAATAACTATATCTAAATACGACTTTTAAATCTGTAAATATTATTGATGTAAAAGCAGTTCATATTTTCCAGACGTAAGCTAAGTATGTAATGTTTCACAAGTTCATATTTGAAATATCTCAAGATCAGTTTCACATTGTCATCGAATCATTTGTATAGAATTAGTTGTGTAAAAGATATTTCCATAGACAAAAGCCATAAACGTGTTATGTTTCTCCGAAGACCGGGTCGGCATTCGGTCTCATTCATCTTCATCACTCTGGTTTCTCGTCACATCGAATAAATCTTTCGCCTTTTACTAAAGATTTCCGTGGCGAGGAGCAATTTAATGAGTCTAAACTTAAATTTTTCAAGCCCTACTTGTTAGGGTTAATGTTAAAACTAAACATGAATGGTCAATTACATCTCCTTGAAACACAACTGGAGAAGAATGAGCATTCTACAGTTACCCCGTTACCCCGTCTTTGGTTATCAATCGCATGGACTCTACATACAAAGCCATTCTTACAGTGCCCTAAGCCAATTCGTCTGTCTAAACTGCAAACTGAAACTTTGGGCCCTAATAGTCTTTAAAATGAAATGATGAATCCTTCTGTCCCCAAGCTTTTCAAATAAATTCGCCCTTGAGCCCCCTATAAGTGCTTATAGTTTCTTTCCAATTATCGTGCCCGTTATCAATGTAAGCCCGCGAGAATATGAAACATAACCATATCATTTCTTTATAGATATTTAACACCTCTCCATTGGAATCGTCAGATATTATATAAAAACACACACACACACACACAGACACACAAAACGAAACATTTTATAGATAGAAGTATCCTAAGGTCATTTTCTTTAAGCCTGGACCTCGTGTGCAGATGACACTTCCAAACAAAATCATTCCTATTTCAATTTTACTAGTGTGGAGAAATAGTATAGTCTAAGCTTGGTGACGCAATTTGGTAGGCTCCGCCCACCACAGTATCTATGGCGTCATTCCGCCATCTTTAGTTGTAGATTATTGAGAGTTCTAGTGTATACGTCATTTGGTACTAAAGCTGACAGTTGAGAGCACATGCTTTGTTTTATAATCCGTCTAGCTTTGGGCATCGAGATAGATGGATGCATGTTTACAGTTGGCTATTGTACTCCTCCTGAATTTACCTTTATGTCAGTTCATGTTCCAGAATTAAATACCTTTATTTTATTACTTCAACTGGAGTCGACTTCGTTATTAGTGTTGACTGGAATTCTTATAGCTACTACAAGTATTATTTAATTAAAGAAGAACCCGTAACAACTAGACTACATTTCTGCTAACATTGAACGTTTAGGCCATCTACCAGTACAAATCAAATTGGCATAAATAAAAAAGGAAACATTGCTCTCGGCAACATTTACGTTCACACAGCCTACACATTGTCGGCCCGGTTAGCTCAGTCGGTAGAGCATCAGACTTTTAATCTTTAAGTCCCTTATCGGGCGTGTTACAACTCTTTATTATGCACAATTAGTTTCCAACTATTCATCTATGTTATTCAAAACCGCACTAAAATTAAAACTTATAAAATGAAACAAAAAGTGATTAATATCTGTATCTACTCAGCAATTCTGCATTTTCCTTTGCATAATGTCGGTTTTTTCCTTATCAAAAGCAAAACCTATTTGAGCTATGCCATAGGGGAGAGAGTTGACAGAAAATATTATTCAAAATAATCTCTTTTTGTATGATGTTTGTGGAATTTACAAACTATGCCTTCACTTTTTGATATGTGACATAGAATTATTTTTTTCTGAACTTAAAAAAAATACAAGCCTTAATAAAGGGAAATAACTATATCTAAATACGACTTTTAAATCTGTAAATATTATTGATGTAAAAGCAGTTCATATTTTCCAGACGTAAGCTAAGTATGTAATGTTTCACAAATTTCATATTTGAAATATCTCAAGATCAGTTTCACATTGTCATCGAATCATTTGTATAGAATTAGTTGTGTAAAAGATATTTCCATAGACAAAAGCCATAAACGTGTTATGTTTCTCCGAAGACCGGGTCGGCATTCGGTCTCATTCATCTTCATCACTCTGGTTTCTCGTCACATCGAATAAATCTTTCGCCTTTTACTAAAGATTTCCGTGGCGAGGAGCAATTTAATGAGTCTAAACTTAAATTTTTCAAGCCCTACTTGTTAGGGTTAATGTTAAAACTAAACATGAATGGTCAATTACATCTCCTTGAAACACAACTGGAGAATGAGCATTCTACAGTTACCCCGTTACCCCGTCTTTGGTTATCAATCGCATGGACTCTACATACAAAGCCATTCTTACAGTGCCCTAAGCAATTCGTCTGTCTAAACTGCAAACTGAAACTTCGGGCCCTAATAGTCTTTAAAATGAAATGATGAATCCTTCTGTCCCCAAGCTTTTCAAATAAATTTGCCCTTGAGCCCCCGATAAGTGCTTATAGTTTCTTTCCAATTATCGTGCCCGTTATCAATGTAAGCCCGCGGGAATATGAAACATAACCATATCATTTCTTTATAGATATTTAACACCTCTCCATTGGAATCGTCAGATATTATATAAAAACACACACACACAGACACACAAAACGAAACATTTTATAGATAGAAGTATCCTAAGGTCATTTTCTTTAAGCCTGGACCTCGTGTGCAGATGACACTTCCAAACAAAATCATTCCTATTTTAATTTTACTAGTGTGGAGAAATAGTATAGTCTAAGCTTGGTGACGCAATTTGGTAGGCTCCGCCCACCACAGTATCTATGGCGTCATTCCGCCATCTTTAGTTGTAGATTATTGAGAGTTCTAGTGTATACGTCATTTGGTAGAAATGACGTATACTAAAACTGACAGTTGAGAGCACATGCTTTGTTCTATAATCCGTCTAGCTTTGGGCATCGAGATAGATGGATGCATGTTTACAGTTGGCTATTGTACTCCTCCTGAATTTACCTTTATGTCAGTTGATGTTCCAGAATTAAACACCTTTTTTTTTATTACTTCAACTGGAGTCGACTTCGTTATTAGTGTTGACTGGAATTCTTATAGCTACTACAAGTATTATTTAATTAAAGAAGAACCCGTAACAACTAGACTACATTTCTGCTAACATTGAACGTTTAGGCCATCTACCAGTACAAATCAAATTGGCATAAATAAAAAAGGAAACATTGCTCTCGGCAACATTTACGTTCACACAGCCTACACATTGTCGGCCCGGTTAGCTCAGTCGGTAGAGCATCAGACTTTTAATCTGAGGGTCAAGGGTTCAAGTCCCTTATCGGGCGTGTTACAACTCTTTTTTATTATGCACAATTAGTTTCCAACTATTCATCTATGTTATTCGAAACCGCACTAAAATTAGAACTTATAAAATGAATCAAAAAGTGATTAATATCTGTATCTACTCAGCAATTCTGCATTTTCCTTTGCATAATGTCGGTTTTTTCCTTATCAAAAGCAAAACCTATTTGAGCTATGCCATAGGGGAGAGAGTTGACAGAAAATATTATTCAAAATAATCTCTTTTTGTATGATGTTTGTGGAATTTACAAACTATGCCTTCACTTTTTGATATGTGACATAGAATTATTTTTTTCTGAACTTAAAAAAAATACAAGCCTTAATAAAGGGAAATAACTATATCTAAATACGACTTTTAAATCTGTAAATATTATTGATGTAAAAGCAGTTCATATTTTCCAGACGTAAGCTAAGTATGTAATGTTTCACAAGTTCATATTTGAAATATCTCAAGATCAGTTTCACATTGTCATCGAATCATTTGTATAGAATTAGTAGTGTAAAAGATATTTCCATAGACAAAAGCCATAAACGTGTTATGTTTCTCCGAAGACCGGGTCGGCATTCGGTCTCATTCATCTTCATCACTCTGGTTTCTCGTCACATCGAATAAATCTTTCGCCTTTTACTAAAGATTTCCGTGGCGAGGAGCAATTTAATGAGTCTAAACTTAAATTTTTCAAGCCCTACTTGTTAGGGTTAATGTTAAAACTAAACATGAATGGTCAATTACATCTCCTTGAAACACAACTGGAGAATGAGCATTCTACAGTTACCCCGTTACCCCGTCTTTGGTTATCAATCGCATGGACTCTACATACAAAGCCATTCTTACAGTGCCCTAAGCAATTCGTCTGTCTAAACTGCAAACTGAAACTTTGGGCCCTAATAGTCTTTAAAATGAAATGATGAATCCTTCTGTCCCCAAGCTTTTCAAATAAATTCGCCCTTGAGCCCCCGATAAGTGCTTATAGTTTCTTTCCAATTATCGTGCCCGTTATCAATGTAAGCCCGCGAGAATATGAAACATAACCATATCATTTCTTTATAGATATTTAACACCTCTCCATTGGAATCGTCAGATATTATATAAAAACACACACACACACACACAGACACACAAAACGAAACATTTTATAGATAGAAGTATCCTAAGGTCATTTTCTTTAAGCCTGGACCTCGTGTGCAGATGACACTTCCAAACAAACTCATTCCTATTTCAATTTTACTAGTGTGGAGAAATAGTATAGTCTAAGCTTGGTGACGCAATTTGGTAGGCTCCGCCCACCACAGTATCTATGGCGTCATTCCGCCATCTTTAGTTGTAGATTATTGAGAGTTCTAGTGTATACGTCATTTGGTACTAAAGCTGACAGTTGAGAGCACATGCTTTGTTTTATAATCCGTCTAGCTTTGGGCATCGAGATAGATGGATGCATGTTTACAGTTGGCTATTGTACTCCTCCTGAATTTACCTTTATGTCAGTTCATGTTCCAGAATTAAATACCTTTATTTTATTACTTCAACTGGAGTCGACTTCGTTATTAGTGTTGACTGGAATTCTTATAGCTACTACAAGTATTATTTAATTAAAGAAGAACCCGTAACAACTAGACTACATTTCTGCTAACATTGAACGTTTAGGCCATCTACCAGTACAAATCAAATTGGCATAAATAAAAAAGGAAACATTGCTCTCGGCAACATTTACGTTCACACAGCCTACACATTGTCGGCCCGGTTAGCTCAGTCGGTAGAGCATCAGACTTTTAATCTGAGGGTCAAGGGTTCAAGTCCCTTATCGGGCGTGTTACAACTCTTTTTATTATGCACAATTAGTTTCCAACTATTCATCTATGTTATTCGAAACCGCACTAAAATTAGAACTTATAAAATGAATCAAAAAGTGATTAATATCTGTATCTACTCAGCAATTCTGCATTTTCCTTTGCATAATGTCGGTTTTTTCCTTATCAAAAGCAAAACCTATTTGAGCTATGCCATAGGGGAGAGAGTTGACAGAAAATATTATTCAAAATAATCTCTTTTTGTATGATGTTTGTGGAATTTACACACTATGCCTTCACTTTTTGATATGTGACATAGAATTATTTTTTTCTGAACTTAAAAAAAATACAAGCCTTAATAAAGGGAAATAACTATATCTAAATACGACTTTTAAATCTGTAAATATTATTGATGTAAAAGCAGTTCATATTTTCCAGACGTAAGCTAAGTATGTAATGTTTCACAAGTTCATATTTGAAATATCTCAAGATCAGTTTCACATTGTCATCGAATCATTTGTATAGAATTAGTTGTGTAAAAGATATTTCCATAGACAAAAGCCATAAACGTGTTATGTTTCTCCGAAGACCGGGTCGGCATTCGGTCTCATTCATCTTCATCACTCTGGTTTCTCGTCACATCGAATAAATCTTTCGCCTTTTACTAAAGATTTCCGTGGCGAGGAGCAATTTAATGAGTCTAAACTTAAATTTTTCAAGCCCTACTTGTTAGGGTTAATGTTAAAACTAAACATGAATGGTCAATTACATCTCCTTGAAACACAACTGGAGAATGAGCATTCTACAGTTACCCCGTTACCCCGTCTTTGGTTATCAATCGCATGGACTCTACATACAAAGCCATTCTTACAGTGCCCTAAGCAATTCGTCTGTCTAAACTGCAAACTGAAACTTTGGGCCCTAATAGTCTTTAAAATGAAATGATGAATCCTTCTGTCCCCAAGCTTTTCAAATAAATTCGCCCTTGAGCCCCCGATAAGTGCTTATAGTTTCTTTCCAATTATCGTGCCCGTTATCAATGTAAGCCCGCGAGAATATGAAACATAACCATATCATTTCTTTATAGATATTTAACACCTCTCCATTGGAATCGTCAGATATTATATAAAAACACACACACACACACACAGACACAAAAAACGAAACATTTTATAGATAGAAGTATCCTAAGGTCATTTTCTTTAAGCCTGGACCTCGTGTGCAGATGACACTTCCAAACAAAATCATTCCTATTTCAATTTTACTAGTGTGGAGAAATAGTATAGTCTAAGCTTGGTGACGCAATTTGGTAGGCTCCGCCCACCACAGTATCTATGGCGTCATTCCGCCATCTTTAGTTGTAGATTATTGAGAGTTCTAGTGTATACGTCATTTGGTAGAAATGACGTATACTAAAGCTGACAGTTGAGAGCACATGCTTTGTTTTATAATCCGTCTAGCTTTGGGCATCGAGATAGATGGATGCATGTTTACAGTTGGCTATTGTACTCCTCCTGAATTTACCTTTATGTCAGTTCATGTTCCAGAATTAAATACCTTTATTTTATTACTTCAACTGGAGTCGACTTCGTTATTAGTGTTGACTGGAATTCTTATAGCTACTACAAGTATTATTTAATTAAAGAAGAACCCGTAACAACTAGACTACATTTCTGCTAACATTGAACGTTTAGGCCATCTACCAGTACAAATCAAATTGGCATAAATAAAAAAGGAAACATTGCTCTCGGCAACATTTACGTTCACACAGCCTACACATTGTCGGCCCGGTTAGCTCAGTCGGTAGAGCATCAGACTTTTAATCTGAGGGTCAAGGGTTCAAGTCCCTTATCGGGCGTGTTACAACTCTTTTTATTATGCACAATTAGTTTCCAACTATTCATCTATGTTATTCGAAACCGCACTAAAATTAGAACTTATAAAATGAATCAAAAAGTGATTAATATCTGTATCTACTCAGCAATTCTGCATTTTCCTTTGCATAATGTCGGTTTTTTCCTTATCAAAAGCAAAACCTATTTGAGCTATGCCATAGGGGAGAGAGTTGACAGAAAATATTATTCAAAATAATCTCTTTTTGTATGATGTTTGTGGAATTTACAAACTATGCCTTCACTTTTTGATATGTGACATAGAATTATTTTTTTCTGAACTTAAAAAAAATACAAGCCTTAATAAAGGGAAATAACTATATCTAAATACGACTTTTAAATCTGTAAATATTATTGATGTAAAAGCAGTTCATATTTTCCAGACGTAAGCTAAGTATGTAATGTTTCACAAGTTCATATTTGAAATATCTCAAGATCAGTTTCACATTGTCATCGAATCATTTGTATAGAATTAGTTGTGTAAAAGATATTTCCATAGACAAAAGCCATAAACGTGTTATGTTTCTCCGAAGACCGGGTCGGCATTCGGTCTCATTCATCTTCATCACTCTGGTTTCTCGTCACATCGAATAAATCTTTCGCCTTTTACTAAAGATTTCCGTGGCGAGGAGCAATTTAATGAGTCTAAACTTAAATTTTTCAAGCCCTACTTGTTAGGGTTAATGTTAAAACTAAACATGAATGGTCAATTACATCTCCTTGAAACACAACTGGAGAATGAGCATTCTACAGTTACCCCGTTACCCCGTCTTTGGTTATCAATCGCATGGACTCTACATACAAAGCCATTCTTACAGTGCCCTAAGCAATTCGTCTGTCTAAACTGCAAACTGAAACTTTGGGCCCTAATAGTCTTTAAAATGAAATGATGAATCCTTCTGTCCCCAAGCTTTTCAAATAAATTCGCCCTTGAGCCCCCGATAAGTGCTTATAGTTTCTTTCCAATTATCGTGCCCGTTATCAATGTAAGCCCGCGAGAATATGAAACATAACCATATCATTTCTTTATAGATATTTAACACCTCTCCATTGGAATCGTCAGATATTATATAAAAACACACACACACACACACAGACACACAAAACGAAACATTTTATAGATAGAAGTATCCTAAGGTCATTTTCTTTAAGCCTGGACCTCGTGTGCAGATGACACTTCCAAACAAAATCATTCCTATTTCAATTTTACTAGTGTGGAGAAATAGTATAGTCTAAGCTTGGTGACGCAATTTGGTAGGCTCCGCCCACCACAGTATCTATGGCGTCATTCCGCCATCTTTAGTTGTAGATTATTGAGAGTTCTAGTGTATACGTCATTTGGTACTAAAGCTGACAGTTGAGAGCACATGCTTTGTTTTATAATCCGTCTAGCTTTGGGCATCGAGATAGATGGATGCATGTTTACAGTTGGCTATTGTACTCCTCCTGAATTTACCTTTATGTCAGTTCATGTTCCAGAATTAAATACCTTTATTTTATTACTTCAACTGGAGTCGACTTCGTTATTAGTGTTGACTGGAATTCTTATAGCTACTACAAGTATTATTTAATTAAAGAAGAACCCGTAACAACTAGACTACATTTCTGCTAACATTGAACGTTTAGGCCATCTACCAGTACAAATCAAATTGGCATAAATAAAAAAGGAAACATTGCTCTCGGCAACATTTACGTTCACACAGCCTACACATTGTCGGCCCGGTTAGCTCAGTCGGTAGAGCATCAGACTTTTAATCTGAGGGTCAAGGGTTCAAGTCCCTTATCGGGCGTGTTACAACTCTTTTTATTATGCACAATTAGTTTCCAACTATTCATCTATGTTATTCGAAACCGCACTAAAATTAGAACTTATAAAATGAAGCAAAAAGTGATTAATATCTGTATCTACTCAGCAATTCTGCATTTTCCTTTGCATAATGTCGGTTTTTTCCTTATCAAAAGCAAAACCTATTTGAGCTATGCCATAGGGGAGAGAGTTGACAGAAAATATTATTCAAAATAATCTCTTTTTGTATGATGTTTGTGGAATTTACAAACTATGCCTTCACTTTTTGATATGTGACATAGAATTATTTTTTTCTGAACTTAAAAAAAATACAAGCCTTAATAAAGGGAAATAACTATATCTAAATACGACTTTTAAATCTGTAAATATTATTGATGTAAAAGCAGTTCATATTTTCCAGACGTAAGCTAAGTATGTAATGTTTCACAAGTTCATATTTGAAATATCTCAAGATCAGTTTCACATTGTCATCGAATCATTTGTATAGAATTAGTTGTGTAAAAGATATTTCCATAGACAAAAGCCATAAACGTGTTATGTTTCTCCGAAGACCGGGTCGGCATTCGGTCTCATTCATCTTCATCACTCTGGTTTCTCGTCACATCGAATAAATCTTTCGCCTTTTACTAAAGATTTCCGTGGCGAGGAGCAATTTAATGAGTCTAAACTTAAATTTTTCAAGCCCTACTTGTTAGGGTTAATGTTAAAACTAAACATGAATGGTCAATTACATCTCCTTGAAACACAACTGGAGAATGAGCATTCTACAGTTACCCCGTTACCCCGTCTTTGGTTATCAATCGCATGGACTCTACATACAAAGCCATTCTTACAGTGCCCTAAGCAATTCGTCTGTCTAAACTGCAAACTGAAACTTTGGGCCCTAATAGTCTTTAAAATGAAATGATGAATCCTTCTGTCCCCAAGCTTTTCAAATAAATTCGCCCTTGAGCCCCCGATAAGTGCTTATAGTTTCTTTCCAATTATCGTGCCCGTTATCAATGTAAGCCCGCGAGAATATGAAACATAACCATATCATTTCTTTATAGATATTTAACACCTCTCCATTGGAATCGTCAGATATTATATAAAAACACACACACACACACAGACACACAAAACGAAACATTTTATAGATAGAAGTATCCTAAGGTCATTTTCTTTAAGCCTGGACCTCGTGTGCAGATGACACTTCCAAACAAAATCATTCCTATTTCAATTTTACTAGTGTGGAGAAATAGTATAGTCTAAGCTTGGTGACGCAATTTGGTAGGCTCCGCCCACCACAGTATCTATGGCGTCATTCCGCCATCTTTAGTTGTAGATTATTGAGAGTTCTAGTGTATACGTCATTTGGTAGAAATGACGTATACTAAAGCTGACAGTTGAGAGCACATGCTTTGTTTTATAATCCGTCTAGCTTTGGGCATCGAGATAGATGGATGCATGTTTACAGTTGGCTATTGTACTCCTCCTGAATTTACCTTTATGTCAGTTCATGTTCCAGAATTAAATACCTTTATTTTATTACTTCAACTGGAGTCGACTTCGTTATTAGTGTTGACTGGAATTCTTATAGCTACTACAAGTATTATTTAATTAAAGAAGAACCCGTAACAACTAGACTACATTTCTGCTAACATTGAACGTTTAGGCCATCTACCAGTACAAATCAAATTGGCATAAATAAAAAAGGAAACATTGCTCTCGGCAACATTTACGTTCACACAGCCTACACATTGTCGGCCCGGTTAGCTCAGTCGGTAGAGCATCAGACTTTTAATCTGAGGGTCAAGGGTTCAAGTCCCTTATCGGGCGTGTTACAACTCTTTTTATTATGCACAATTAGTTTCCAACTATTCATCTATGTTATTCGAAACCGCACTAAAATTAGAACTTATAAAATGAATCAAAAAGTGATTAATATCTGTATCTACTCAGCAATTCTGCATTTTCCTTTGCATAATGTCGGTTTTTTCCTTATCAAAAGCAAAACCTATTTGAGCTATGCCATAGGGGAGAGAGTTGACAGAAAATATTATTCAAAATAATCTCTTTTTGTATGATGTTTGTGGAATTTACAAACTATGCCTTCACTTTTTGATATGTGACATAGAATTATTTTTTTCTGAACTTAAAAAAAATACAAGCCTTAATAAAGGGAAATAACTATATCTAAATACGACTTTTAAATCTGTAAATATTATTGATGTAAAAGCAGTTCATATTTTCCAGACGTAAGCTAAGTATGTAATGTTTCACAAGTTCATATTTGAAATATCTCAAGATCAGTTTCACATTGTCATCGAATCATTTGTATAGAATTAGTTGTGTAAAAGATATTTCCATAGACAAAAGCCATAAACGTGTTATGTTTCTCCGAAGACCGGGTCGGCATTCGGTCTCATTCATCTTCATCACTCTGGTTTCTCGTCACATCGAATAAATCTTTCGCCTTTTACTAAAGATTTCCGTGGCGAGGAGCAATTTAATGAGTCTAAACTTAAATTTTTCAAGCCCTACTTGTTAGGGTTAATGTTAAAACTAAACATGAATGGTCAATTACATCTCCTTGAAACACAACTGGAGAATGAGCATTCTACAGTTACCCCGTTACCCCGTCTTTGGTTATCAATCGCATGGACTCTACATACAAAGCCATTCTTACAGTGCCCTAAGCAATTCGTCTGTCTAAACTGCAAACTGAAACTTTGGGCCCTAATAGTCTTTAAAATGAAATGATGAATCCTTCTGTCCCCAAGCTTTTCAAATAAATTCGCCCTTGAGCCCCCGATAAGTGCTTATAGTTTCTTTCCAATTATCGTGCCCGTTATCAATGTAAGCCCGCGAGAATATGAAACATAACCATATCATTTCTTTATAGATATTTAACACCTCTCCATTGGAATCGTCAGATATTATATAAAAACACACACACACACACACACAGACACACAAAACGAAACATTTTATAGATAGAAGTATCCTAAGGTCATTTTCTTTAAGCCTGGACCTCGTGTGCAGATGACACTTCCAAACAAAATCATTCCTATTTCAATTTTACTAGTGTGGAGAAATAGTATAGTCTAAGCTTGGTGACGCAATTTGGTAGGCTCCGCCCACCACAGTATCTATGGCGTCATTCCGCCATCTTTAGTTGTAGATTATTGAGAGTTCTAGTGTATACGTCATTTGGTAGAAATGACGTATACTAAAGCTGACAGTTGAGAGCACATGCTTTGTTTTATAATCCGTCTAGCTTTGGGCATCGAGATAGATGGATGCATGTTTACAGTTGGCTATTGTACTCCTCCTGAATTTACCTTTATGTCAGTTCATGTTCCAGAATTAAATACCTTTATTTTATTACTTCAACTGGAGTCGACTTCGTTATTAGTGTTGACTGGAATTCTTATAGCTACTACAAGTATTATTTAATTAAAGAAGAACCCGTAACAACTAGACTACATTTCTGCTAACATTGAACGTTTAGGCCATCTACCAGTACAAATCAAATTGGCATAAATAAAAAAGGAAACATTGCTCTCGGCAACATTTACGTTCACACAGCCTACACATTGTCGGCCCGGTTAGCTCAGTCGGTAGAGCATCAGACTTTTAATCTGAGGGTCAAGGGTTCAAGTCCCTTATCGGGCGTGTTACAACTCTTTTATTATGCACAATTAGTTTCCAACTATTCATCTATGTTATTCGAAACCGCACTAAAATTAGAACTTATAAAATGAATCAAAAAGTGATTAATATCTGTATCTACTCAGCAATTCTGCATTTTCCTTTGCATAATGTCGGTTTTTTCCTTATCAAAAGCAAAACCTATTTGAGCTATGCCATAGGGGAGAGAGTTGACAGAAAATATTATTCAAAATAATCTCTTTTTGTATGATGTTTGTGGAATTTACAAACTATGCCTTCACTTTTTGATATGTGACAGAATTATTTTTTCTGAACTTAAAAAAAATACAAGCCTTAATAAAGGGAAATAACTATATCTAAATACGACTTTTAAATCTGTAAATATTATTGATGTAAAAGCAGTTCATATTTTCCAGACGTAAGCTAAGTATGTAATGTTTCACAAGTTCATATTTGAAATATCTCAAGATCAGTTTCACATTGTCATCGAATCATTTGTATAGAATTAGTTGTGTAAAAGATATTTCCATAGACAAAAGCCATAAACGTGTTATGTTTCTCCGAAGACCGGGTCGGCATTCGGTCTCATTCATCTTCATCACTCTGGTTTCTCGTCACATCGAATAAATCTTTCGCCTTTTACTAAAGATTTCCGTGGCGAGGAGCAATTTAATGAGTCTAAACTTAAATTTTTCAAGCCCTACTTGTTAGGGTTAATGTTAAAACTAAACATGAATGGTCAATTACATCTCCTTGAAACACAACTGGAGAATGAGCATTCTACAGTTACCCCGTTACCCCGTCTTTGGTTATCAATCGCATGGACTCTACATACAAAGCCATTCTTACAGTGCCCTAAGCCAATTCGTCTGTCTAAACTGCAAACTGAAACTTTGGGCCCTAATAGTCTTTAAAATGAAATGATGAATCCTTCTGTCCCCAAGCTTTTCAAATAAATTCGCCCTTGAGCCCCTATAAGTGCTTATAGTTTCTTTCCAATTATCGTGCCCGTTATCAATGTAAGCCCGCGAGAATATGAAACATAACCATATCATTTCTTTATAGATATTTAACACCTCTCCATTGGAATCGTCAGATATTATATAAAAAACACACACACACACAGACACACAAAACGAAACATTTTATAGATAGAAGTATCCTAAGGTCATTTTCTTTAAGCCTGGACCTCGTGTGCAGATGACACTTCCAAACAAAATCATTCCTATTTCAATTTTACTAGTGTGGAGAAATAGTATAGTCTAAGCTTGGTGACGCAATTTGGTAGGCTCCGCCCACCACAGTATCTATGGCGTCATTCCGCCATCTTTAGTTGTAGATTATTGAGAGTTCTAGTGTATACGTCATTTGGTACTAAAGCTGACAGTTGAGAGCACATGCTTTGTTTTATAATCCGTCTAGCTTTGGGCATCGAGATAGATGGATGCATGTTTACAGTTGGCTATTGTACTCCTCCTGAATTTACCTTTATGTCAGTTCATGTTCCAGAATTAAATACCTTTATTTTATTACTTCAACTGGAGTCGACTTCGTTATTAGTGTTGACTGGAATTCTTATAGCTACTACAAGTATTATTTAATTAAAGAAGAACCCGTAACAACTAGACTACATTTCTGCTAACATTGAACGTTTAGGCCATCTACCAGTACAAATCAAATTGGCATAAATAAAAAAGGAAACATTGCTCTCGGCAACATTTACGTTCACACAGCCTACACATTGTCGGCCCGGTTAGCTCAGTCGGTAGAGCATCAGACTTTTAATCTGAGGGTCAAGGGTTCAAGTCCCTTATCGGGCGTGTTACAACTCTTTTTATTATGCACAATTAGTTTCCAACTATTCATCTATGTTATTGAAACCGCACTAAAATTAGAACTTATAAAATGAAACAAAAAAGTGATTAATATCTGTATCTACTCAGCAATTCTGCATTTTCCTTTGCATAATGTCGGTTTTTTCCTTATCAAAAGCAAAACCTATTTGAGCTATGCCATAGGGGAGAGAGTTGACAGAAAATATTATTCAAAAATAATCTCTTTTTGCATGATGTTTGTGGAATTTACAAACTATGCCTTCACTTTTTGATATGTGACATAGAATTATTTTTTTCTGAACTTAAAAAAAATACAAGCCTTAATAAAGGGAAATAACTATATCTAAATACGACTTTTAAATCTGTAAATATTATTGATGTAAAAGCAGTTCATATTTTCCAGACGTAAGCTAAGTATGTAATGTTTCACAAGTTCATATTTGAAATATCTCAAGATCAGTTTCACATTGTCATCGAATCATTTGTATAGAATTAGTTGTGTAAAAGATATTTCCATAGACAAAAGCCATAAACGTGTTATGTTTCTCCGAAGACCGGGTCGGCATTCGGTCTCATTCATCTTCATCACTCTGGTTTCTCGTCACATCGAATAAATCTTTCGCCTTTTACTAAAGATTTCCGTGGCGAGGAGCAATTTAATGAGTCTAAACTTAAATTTTTCAAGCCCTACTTGTTAGGGTTAACAATAAAACTAAACATGAATGGTCAATTACATCTCCTTGAAACACAACTGAGAAGAATGAGCATTCTACAGTTACCCCGTTACCCCGTCTTTGGTTATCAATCGCATGGACTCTACATACAAAGCCATTCTTACAGTGCCCTAAGCCATTCGTCTGTCTAAACTGAAACTTTGGGCCCTAATAGTCTTTAAAATGAAATGATGAATCCTTCTGTCCCCAAGCTTTTCAAATAAATTCGCCCTTGAGCCCCCGATAAGTGCTTATAGTTTCTTTCCAATTATCGTGCCCGTTATCAATGTAAGCCCGCGAGAATATGAAACATAACCATATCATTTCTTTATAGATATTTAACACCTCTCCATTGGAATCGTCAGATATTATATAAAAACACACACACACACACACAGACACACAAAACGAAACATTTTATAGATAGAAGTATCCTAAGGTCATTTTCTTTAAGCCTGGACCTCGTGTGCAGATGACACTTCCAAACAAAATCATTCCTATTTTAATTTTACTAGTGTGGAGAAATAGTATAGTCTAAGCTTGGTGACGCAATTTGGTAGGCTCCGCCCACCACAGTATCTATGGCGTCATTCCGCCATCTTTAGTTGTAGATTATTGAGAGTTCTAGTGTATACGTCATTTGGTACTAAAGCTGACAGTTGAGAGCACATGCTTTGTTTTATAATCCGTCTAGCTTTGGGCATCGAGATAGATGGATGCATGTTTACAGTTGGCTATTGTACTCCTCCTGAATTTACCTTTATGTCAGTTCATGTTCCAGAATTAAATACCTTTATTTTATTACTTCAGCTGGAGTCGACTTCGTTATTAGTGTTGACTGGAATTCTTATAGCTACTACAAGTATTATTTAATTAAAGAAGAACCCGTAACAACTAGACTACATTTCTGCTAACATTGAACGTTTAGGCCATCTACCAGTACAAATCAAATTGGCATAAATAAAAAAGGAAACATTGCTCTCGGCAACATTTACGTTCACACAGCCTACACATTGTCGGCCCGGTTAGCTCAGTCGGTAGAGCATCAGACTTTTAATTAAAGGTTTCCGGTTACAACTCTTTTATTATCAACTATTCATCTATGTTATTCAAAACCGCACTAAAATTAAACTTATAAAATGAAGCAAAAAGTGATTAATATCTGTATCTACTCAGCAATTCTGCATTTTCCTTTGCATAATGTCGGTTTTTTCCTTATCAAAAGCAAAACCTATTTGAGCTATGCCATAGGGGAGAGAGTTGACAGAAAATATTATTCAAAATAATCTCTTTTTGCATGATGTTTGTGGAATTTACAAACTATGCCTTCACTTTTTTGATATGTGACAGAATTATTTTTTTTATGAACTTAAACAAAAATTACAAGCCTTAATAAAGGGAAATAACTATATCTAAATACGACTTTTAAATCTGTAAATATTATTGATGTAAAAGCAGTTCATATTTTCCAGACGTAAGCTAAGTATGTAATGTTTCACAAGTTCATATTTGAAATATCTCAAGATCAGTTTCACATTGTCATCGAATCATTTGTATAGAATTAGATGTGTAAAAGATATTTCCATAGACAAAAGCCATAAACGTGTTATGTTTCTCCGAAGACCGGGTCGGCATTCGGTCTCATTCATCTTCATCACTCTGGTTTCTCGTCACATCGAATAAATCTTTCGCCTTTTACTAAAGATTTCCGTGGCGA